>JASPKZ010007376.1:0-462500 GCA_030220185.1 Diploptera punctata | reverse complement strand
CATATTTTGTTTCTAAAATCCTGGCCAGAATCATCCGAAAATAAAAAAAATGAAAACTGGTATAATAGGTTGCGGACTTGTCGAGTTCTTAGTCAATCGTTGTAAGAGCTCAGTTGGTAGAGCAGTGAGCTCTTAGTGGTATATAATTTCAGTAATCCATAAGTCGCTGGTTCAAATCCGGCTGGGAGGGTTTTTTATAAAGAGTATCGAATTTAAAGATATTTACATTTTTATCTTATTCTGTAAAATATTAAAAATAAAAAAATAAAAAATAAATAATAGTTTTAAAAAACTAAAACAACACACTTTATTAGAAAACCGAACTAAAAAAGTGAAAAATAATTTTAATTTCTAACACGCTTGGGATCAAATTAAAGTGGTCAACAAAAAAATCATCTCCAGCACATATAGAATAAAACTAGAGTTATCAACAAAAAGAAAATAATTTTACCATCAAAAGCGTGGGGTGCTTTTTACGATTTTTACATTTTCTTCTTAGAGAGCTTACTTTTACCTATATCTGTTTATTATTATCAAATATATTAATTGATGTCACATTCAGTACCATAAACCAGTTAAGGCGTTTAAAGAGACTATCGTATATGCGGCCGTCGGTCAGTTAACTCGTTTTATAGCGGGCGCGAACAAACTGCGTTTATATTTTTTGCCCAAATATTGTGTTGGCTTAGTATGTCTTGGAGATCATAGATGGCATGTAAATGTACATTTTATATTCCCGTTTGACACGTTTAACCTTGGTGAATCCCCTTTTATTCTTAAAACAAACAACACATGGAATTCGTTCACACAAACTTGCCTCCAGGCTCCAATGCAGTCGTATATGTTTCTCGTTATCACGCTGTTGTTTGTGCGTGAATGTAACCATGGCAAAAGAAAAATATCTCACTGAAGAAGAATTAGTGAATATTTTGTATAATGATGATTCAGGTGATGAAATGATTCCTGAATTAGAAGATTCACAAAGTGAAAGTGAAGATGAACTTCCACTTCCTGAAATTGATACGCCGATACCATGTGATGTCAATCACCCAAATTATTTTACGATCAAATCCTACTAGGATATCTCCTTTGGTATGTACAAAATTTGAATTTTCTAGGATTAATAGTTCATGAATAATGGTCCATTTTCTGAAGTGCCACGAAAAGGGTAGCTGGGGTACTTAAATGGCTGGCCTGTGGGTTTAAATGTCCTGCTCAGTGCCTGCTACTGAATGTGTTAAGATATCTATCTGTTCAGCCTGGTTGTCTGAACAGCATCTGTCTAACCTGCATTTACATTGTTTGATCAGTATGCCGTTGTTGTATATATGAACTCCTGATCTCACCTTATCCTATATTCTGCTGTCATCTGTAAAAAAAAGTATATGCTGTGAAATATGAGATCACTTGTTTTGTTTATATTTACTCGTTTATATTACTGTATATTGTGTAATTCAACATAAATTTAAATAATTTCTACTCATTCTTTTCTTTACTATTTAATTAAATATAATAGGTAACATAATTTCCGAACTACGAGGTACAAATCTCTATATTGACTCCGAAAACTTTTGATTCGAAAATAAAATCGATAATTTTCTAATTTTATTTTTCATCTTTTCTTATCCCCTCATCTCTCCTAAGAGTGCTGAAGGTCTAAGTTGGCTTTAATTTTAATCTAAACTCTCACCTAAGGACATAACACTCCGAAAATTATGATTCCGATACAAATATCGGTTGTTTACGATTACTTTTAGATGTTACCTCCTCTCGCCCCTCCCCCCCAGAGAGGTGCTGGCCCGCAGGAACGTTTTCCAGTTTTTAAGTTATTGTATATGCGCACCGAGTATATATGAAATTTCTCAGGTGTTGTGGAGTTAAGCTCGAATATACTGACTGTTAATTGTCATTAAAGTTCACTGTTTTAATTGTTGTGAATTGTTGATTGCCCTACCTCGGTAGCTAGTCGGTTCCTATTTGTTTCAGGGCGAGCGCTGATATTCTCATCTCATATAGGGACCGAAAGGAGAGTTGTGTGGGAACAGATAATTATGAATAAAGAAAATTTTGGGGCGGTATTTTTAAATGGCTGTAAATTGTCATTGAAGTTCACTGTTTTAATTGTTGTGAATTGTTGATTGCCCTACCTCGGTAGCTAGTCGGTTCCTATTTGTTTCAGGGTGAGCACTGATATTCTCATCTCATACAGCGACCGAAAGGAGAGTTGTGTGGGAACAGATAATTATGAATAAAGAAAATTTTGGGGCGGTATTTTTAAATGGCTGTAAATTGTCATTCAAGTTCACTGTTTTAATTGTTGTGAATTGTTAATTGCCCTACCTCGGTAGCTAGTCGGTTCCTATTTGTTTCAGGGCGAGCGCTGAGATTCTCATCTCATATAGCGACCGAAAGGAGAGTTGTGTGGGAACAGATAATTATGAATAAAGAAAATTTTGGGGCGGTATTTTTAAATGGCTGTAAATTGTCATTGAAGTTCACTGTTTTAATTGTTGTGAATTGTTGATTGCCCTACCTCGGTAGCTAGTCGGTTCTTATTTGTTTCAGGGTGAGCACTGATATTCTCATCTCATACAGCGACCGAAAGGAGAGTTGTGTGGGAACAGATAATTATGAATAAAGAAAATTTTGGGGCGGTATTTTTAAATGGCTGTAAATTGTCATTCAAGTTCACTGTTTTAATTGTTGTGAATTGTTAATTGCCCTACCTCGGTAACTAGTCGGTTCCTATTTGTTTCAGGGCGAGCGCTGAGATTCTCATCTCATATAGCGACCGAAAGGAGAGTTGTGTGGGAACAGATAATTATGAATAAAAGAAAAAATTTTGGGGCGGTATTTTTAAATGGCTGTAAATTGTCATTGAATTTCACTGTTTTAATTGTTGTGAATTGTTGATTGCCCTACCTCGGTAGCTAGTCGGTTCCTATTTGTTTCAGGGCGAGCGCTGATATTCTCATCTCATATAGGGACCGAAAGGGGAGTTGTGTGGGAACAGATAATTATGAATAAAGAAAATTTTGGGGCGGTATTTTTAAATGGCTGTAAATTGTCATTGAAATTCACTGTTTTAATTGTTGTGAATTGTTGATTGCCCTACCTCGGTAGCTAGTCGGTTCCTATTTGTTTCAGGGCGAGCGCTGATATTCTCATCTCATATAGCGACCGAAAGGAGAGTTGTGTGGGAACAGATAATTATGAATAAAGACAATTTTGGGGCGGTATTTTTAAATGGCTGTAAATTGTCATTGAAATTCACTGTTTTAATTGTTGTGAATTGTTGATTGCCCTACCTCGGTAGCTAGCCGGTTCCTATTTGTTTCAGGGCGAGCGCTGATATTCTCATCTCATATAAGGACCGAAAGGAGAGTTGTGTGGGAACAGATAATTATGAATAAAGGCAATTTTGGCGCGGTATTTTTAAATGGCTGTAAATTGTCATTGAAATAAACTGTTTTAATTGTTGTGAATTGTTGATTGCCCTACCTCGGTAGCTAGTCGGTTCCTATTTGTTTCAGGGCGAGCGCTGATATTCTCATCTCATATAGGGACCGAAAGGAGAGTTGTGTGGGAACAGATAATTATGAATAAAGAAAATTTTGGGGCGGTACTTTTAAATGGCTGTAAATTGTCATTGAAATTCACTATTTTAATTGTTGTGAATTGTTGATTGCCCTACCTCGGTAGCTAGTCGGTTCCTATTTGTTTCAGGGCGAGCGCTGATATTCTCATCTCATATAGCGACCGAAAGGAGAGTTGTGTGGGAACAGATAATTATGAATAAAGGAAATTTTGGGGCGGTATTTTTAAATGGCTGTAAATTGTCATTGAAATTCACTGTTTTAATTGTTGTGAATTGTTGATTGCCCTTCCTCGGTAGCTAGTCGGTTCCTATTTGTTTCAGGGCGAGCGCTGAGATTCTCATCTCATATAGGGTCCGAAAGGAGAGTTGCATGGGAACAGACAATCACGAGTAAAGAAAATAACTATTTAATTTAATTAATTGAACTAGCACTTGAAATGCACTCGATACATGGTGCACCGTTGAATTGGTGTTGACTTTCGATGCCTAACTGCACGAGGACTATCACTTTTAATTCAAGAATTATTATTTTTGCAGGAATTTACTAAGTACCACGATTTGAGATCCTTTCTCGAGTATTGAACCAGTCCCTGTGAAATCTTTGATGTAAGTCTTCTCTCCATGAACTGTTAAGTGTAAGTACGTGAGTTTCGCATCGAAGTCAGGACCCTTTATTTCCATATATGGTTGTACACCCTAACTCTGATTTGGATTGGTTAGAATTTTCAATCACATGTCTCCTAGGGGTGTAAATGTATTTACTTTCCACCTACATTTTTAATTTTATTTCTTAATTTCTTCTCACGGCTAGGGAGCGTGTTTACCAGTTCGGGCTTCCCGCGGATGTAAATTTTGAAGTATCAAGGTTTCTCCCAAACGTGATTCTGGAAGCTAGATCCAGCTTAAGAATTTCAGGTCTACTTTGGGGGCTACATCTTTATGATCTCCTCGTATTAAGGTTTCCCGCCGCTACATGTGGGGACTTTTACCAATAAGATATTTATTTAATTTCCTTAGATCTGCTGAAATGAGATATCTTCAGAGGACTGCAGGATACACACTACTAGATCACAAAAAAATTAAGACATCTTAGAAGAATTACACATGGAATCTTTAGAAAACAAAATTTCTGATTATAAGTCAAGATGGATGCAACATGTTCATCGAATGGAAGATCACAGAATACCCAAACAAATGTTAAGATATCAATCTGCAGGAAGAAGAAGACCAGGACGTCCACTCAAAAGACTTCCGGATGGTGTTTCTCTTGAGGCCGAAACAGGTCAACAAATGGCCTAAATTCGTGAATGTACTATGATGATGATGATGATTATATATTCAGTTCATTCTTTGTTAATTAATTAATCGTATTTATTAATTAGTATAGTCAATTAGGGTCCTATCTTATCCGCTAGAATATATAAGTCGTTGTCGCCTATGATTTAATTTCAACTCCCCTATTTTCCCTGTAGGGATTTTATGAGTATTTTAACCCTTAAAATATGTTTCCGCATCGTATTTATATGTGTGCAAAATTTCGTAGGAATTGCTGCAGGCGTTCGAGACTTACGGTATGCAAAACACAAAAAACACACACACACACATATATCTATATACAATTGTACATGAGGATTGAAGATGAGGCCATTGAACAAGTAGAGAGCTTCAAATACTTGGGTTGTACTATCAGTAGTAACATGAATTGCGGCCAAGAAGTAAAGCAGAGGATAGCAATGGCAAAATAAGCTTTTAACAGGAAGAGAAGCATTTTCTGCGGACCTTTGGCAAAAGAATTACGGAAGAGGCTAGTGAAGTGTTTTGTCTGGAGTGTAGCATTGTATGGTGCAAATACTTGGACATTACGACGGAATAAGAAAATGCGACTGGAAGCTTTTGAGATGTGGATATGGAGAAGAATAGAACGTAAATGGACAGAGAAAGTAAGAAATAAAGATGTGCTAGACAGAGTGGGCGAAAGAAGAACAATACTGGAACTCATAAAGAAGAGGAAAAGAATTTGGATTGGCCACTGGCTATGAAGAAACTGCCTGCTGAAGGATACCCTAGAAGGTATGGTCAACGAAAAGAAAGTTAGAGGCAGAAAAAGACATCAGATGATAGTCAATATTAAAATAAATGGTTTGTATGCAGATACTAAAAGGAAAGCTGAGTTAAGGAAAGAGTAGAGAATGCTGAGGTTGCAGTGAAAGACCTGCTCTTGAGCAGAACACTATGAATGAATTTTCCAACTTATTTAGTAGAAATACATTTCTCAATTTCTTATACTTAGACAATATAAAATAATGTAAATTTTATTTATATTGTTTCAGGTGGTACTGGTTGTCGCTGCAAACCAACAGATGCGAAGTACGACGAACTTACTTATAATCAACCTCGCTGTGGCAGACCTTCTATTCATCGTCTTTTGTGTTCCTTTCACGGCAACAGACTACGTTCTACCATTTTGGCCATTTGGAGAAATCTGGTGCAAGATAGTGCAGTATCTGATTGTGGTGACAGCATATGCCAGTGTTTACACGCTTGTCCTCATGTCTCTTGATCGATTCTTGGCCGTAGTTCATCCCATCACTTCCATGTCGGTGAGTATTATATGTTTTTACCACTGCGATATCAGCAAGAACCAATGACCGAGCTTTTTTTATAGAGTCTCAAGTTGTTTAGAATTTATGATGCGTTGCTATCAAAAACATTTAAAATGTTGAACTAAGTTATTCTCCAGTGCGAAGTGTTGAAATAAGATCCTTTCAGACTCGCATCTTATGAGAATTATTTAATAATTAAATAAAAATAAAACGTAGTTTTATTTGATTTTCATATTTATTATATAATTCAGTGATAGCTGTTTCGGTACACTGTACCTTCTTCAGACATGTTAACAGATTATGAATTGTGTTCCAACTGATCTAAGCAACAATAAAACAATATTTATTTAAATTTTTAAATTTAACAAAGGGGATTCATTCAAATCAAGTTGAGAATTTAACAGTTTTTTACTACTTTTAAATTTATTAATTTCTACAGCCTCTAAAAGATCTAACTTCTTACCCTTATCACAAATATGTAAAATTTCAAAATTTGGATCCAAACAATGACTAAATTCGAATAGGTGGTTAGCATATTTTGAATTTTCTAAATTTCTGTTATATGCTCTCATGTGTTCCTTTATCCGAGAGATAAAAGGTCTACCAGTTTGTCCTATATAGACATTGTCACATGTGCCACACTTCAATTTATATACACCTGATAATTTTTCTTTTTTCTTTTGGTTTTATTGTTTTTTATTATATTTTGTAGAGTTTTATTAGTTTTAAATGCCACATTTAATTTAATACTGAATTATATACATTTTCACATTTAGCAAAAAAAAAATCATTTACTTATTAAAGGGAGGGACAGTTTAGAGACTCAGATAATTATATCCATATTTTATGATGAAAGTGAAGAGTAACCAAATTGTCTTCAAGTCGCTAGTTATTCATTTTCGAATTATCATAATTTCCCACTTCAAGTCCAAAACTCAACGTTTGATCCAGATCAAAGGTTCTGCTGCCGCATTTTATACTTTCTCAAAAATATCTTACGACAATTCGAAATTTTGATGAGGACCTGATTACTTCTTAATTTACATACTATTTTTATATTCCACGAGCCTCATGGGCTAGTGGTCAACGCTCCTGACTACAGTTCATGAGGTAACGGGTTTGATTCTCGGTCAAACCATAGGAATGTTTCCTTAAAGGGTTTTCCTGTGGTTGCCCATGATCTGGAATTTAGGTTAAGTTTAGGTTAAGAACTCTCCTGGTGCTTCATTATCATTTATCACACATCATATCATCGGGATAATGTAACTCCACCTTCCAGGTGCACCAACCTAAGAAATTGATTACAATTCCGTTCGAGTGGGGAAAACTGCACCCTCACGACTCATCTATGAACTCACAAAGGAAACATACTACATAGAAGATCTACGACTGAGAATGACACTAGCTCTTACCAAAAACTTTTAAACAACAGGAGAGAAAAACAGAGAATGATAGGTGCTAATTTCTACACCTCAGGAGTTATGCTGGACAGAAACTGGACGAAAACCAACCAAGAGCTAAGATATGTTGTAAGACGATACGCGATACACGGCTTTCATCATAAGGTGTGCAGAATCAGGAAATATCACGAACCTAGTGAGAAGTGCGTGTGTGAATTGGGTGGCGGACAGAGTGACCGATATCATATAGGCCTACCGAAATGCCCAGGAAACACGAAATCGCTGAATGATTACAGCAAGATTAAAGAACAATCAATGCCCATTAGGGCGAACCTTTCCTCTTATTATTATTACAATTCCGCCAATGCCAGGACAGAAAGCCAGAAATGTCATAAAAGACAAGCTGGTAGCATTATAAAAAAGGACATATTTTCATACATGTGGTAAAAAAGGATGTTTCTTAACATGGACGCAGTAAATTACATTTGAATGAAAGTAAATGCGCACAAATGTGTAAATTGTTAGTAAATTTAGTCTAAGCAAAACTTGTTAAACGATAATTGTGTTTCCGCACACTTTTCGACGTGATATCGTTCACATGGATTGTTACCCAGTTCGCATATGCATTCTTGGTTTGGCTCGTGGAATCGCTTTATGCTGCAAACCTTGTGGTGAAAGCCATGGATTGCATACCGTGTTAGGATGTGCCTCATCTCATAGTTTGGTCGTGTCCACTCTCTCGTACACATAGCCTCTGTTGTGTAGAATTCGCTGCAGATGTCATTCCTCTTCTCCTGTAGTCCTTGCATTGTTGTCTCATATGAGCAGGTGTTCGGTAGGAATAGCTGCCGTCTAATGTCTTCAATGAAGAAGGTTTCTTTCATTAAGACGTACGTCATTCTTGAAGGTGCTGTTTTTCCAACTCCCAGAACTCATTTCATGAAGCGTGCTTTTACTGTTTCTATTTGTGTCAAGTCTTTGTTTGTGAGTTTGTCCCATATTATGTTAATTCCATGTGTTGTTATGGGAGTTATGACTGTCTTGAAGAGCGTCATAGCTGTTTCTGTTGATGACTGGTGGAGATTTTTGATGCTGTATATCGCTCTTATTGCAGCTGAAACCTTCTGTTGCACATGTATTCTGTAGGATTTAATGGTTGTTTGTAGGGTGATGCCTAGGTAGGTGAATTGCGATACAACGTCTAGTGGCTCTAGTAAATTACATTTGACAGTTAAAGTAATAGGGTCAGAAACGTTCTACTAAATACTAAAAGCATAGGTTGGCGCACTTACTTTGCACATCAGTGGAATGAAGTAGAATCATTGATACGTGAATAGTTTTCACGTTGTTAGATATTTTATTTGGAAGTTCAAGGAATTTAATTAGAATGCTCGGAAGTTCCTAGAAGCTGTTCCCAGTACATGGTTTGTTTATCCCAAGATGCACGCTCATAGTATTTACTAAATTTAAAATTTTAATGTCCCATGAATTTCCAGACTTTCGTTTCTTAACTAATTAAAATAAATTCTTACCATCGATGGCAGCATTGTTAATATATATTTGAATGCTATCATAATTTTAACGCTAGGTCTTCGTATATAAAATTATAGCAAAGGACCTCTTCAATAAACTTCGAATTCCTTCTCAAAATAATTGCATCGCTTACCTCCGGGAGGGACTTTAAGCCGGGGTCCCGAGACTGAAGATTTTCAGGCTCGCAAAAGATCCTTAAGATTGAATTAAAAGTCTTCTAAGCAAACTTTACCGACCTGATCATCCTAATAATACCTTAGCTAGCTGTCTCATTGTGTCGGTACGTTGACAGCATACCGTTCAGGACATCTATGGGCAAATAAGCGTAACGACATTAATTTGGTCTAGTGACTTCTAGCAAAGGAGAGACTAAGGCTCAACGGGTTCCGCTATTATGGATAGATATATTAATTGATGGGTCTACCACAGCGGGCCCGGGTTGGATCCACGGTCGGGACAGTATTTCTGGGTGAGGTTTTATCGGGGATTTTTCTCACCTGTAAGACAAATGTCAGGAAAACTTTAAGGCCCAAACGGTCCACGAAATCAAATGGTCATCGCAATCATCATCATTCATATTCATCTTAGATTAAGCTTAGGATTAGGGACTCTCCTGGCGCACCATTATCATCATCATCATCATCACCCATCATATAATCGGGGCAACGTAACCCCGCCTTCCAGGCGCCCAAACTTCAGAAGTGGGCCACATGTACGCCATGCCAGGAGAGAAGCCAGGAATGTCCAAAGACCACCTGGGGCATTTGAAAAAAAAAATTAATTGATGGTAGATAACCCCTCTTTTTTTTTGTCATTATGGATGGGAATATAGAATGGTCCACGTTACTGTTTTCTAATTACTGATGAGTAATTCCACGCTGTCCCCTAAGAGATAGGATTTATTTAGATTCACTTAGTTTGGTTAAGGGTCACCTTGGATTTACTCAGAATAGAACGGAATCTCTTCCCATGGAAAACATGAGGACATTCTGGGGTATCCTAGAAATAAATCACAGGTTACAAAAACAATCAATTTTTTTTATTTGTATAATATCGCCCCTAATTTCCAATGAACTTTAGGAATTACGTCACAGTGCTAACAAATTTTCTCGAATTATCTAGAAGTTTGACTTTGTCAATCAGTTACCTATTTGTGGAAATACGTTATTCGCTTCAAATTGTAAAATGTCACATTTAATAACTTTTGAATTATGTGGGCGATGAACAGAAAACAATGTTCAATCTAAAAATTTGTCCACTTTATTATTAGAACACACCACATTCATAAGTCAGGTGACTACTTCTGTTCATATTTTGAAAATAAATTCTAACTATATATATTAACTATTTTCACTTGTTATTAAGAGTACAACACACTTATAAAATCGAAACTTCTACCTGTTATAGGAATACCTATAATTAACAACTTCGCGACAGTTTCAGAGTTACATCCTATCGCCTCGAAAATTCAAGATGGAGTAAACATTTTGGAAATACTTTTCAACATGCGACGCGAATTTTTTTAGTTCCAATCATACACCATGCGGATGCGCCAAAATTTGCGAAGTAGTTTACACTATGGAATCACGGGATGCAGCCAACATATATTACACGATATTTAACGAACCTAAAACCTAACCTAACACAATTTAAGTACTCTAACCTGTGAAAGACCAACACAAAGCTAACCTAACGCAATTTAAGCACTCTAACCTGTGAAACAATGCAACGAAAAAAATAAATAGCAAGTTCTAAAAATCTGAAGTATATGTATATAGTCAATTAGTACATACTCCATGTTGGCTGCACTAGAACTTATCTTTGTTGTTGTATAGAATGTTCATTAAAATCATAATGGCTGCCACATCTTCATGATACGTATGTAATTAATTATCATAAGTAATGCCACGAGTGATTTCCAAATTATCGATAAATTCACGACTCGCGAAGTGAGGAGTGAATTTATGTAGAGAATTTGGAAATCAAGAGTGGCATTTGTTAGGACTATTTAACGAATGAAATTAAGCTGTTTACTCACAAATCATTATTTAACTATAGTTATTTTAAAATATTTATGTATTTAATGTAAACGGCGATGTTTGAAAACAAATGACAAACGATAGGTACGCTTCATCCGCTTCTTTTGTTTATCACTGCAACCAGATCATACTATTTATTGCCAAAGGAACACAATATTGTTTGAATGCTCTCTAGTGGAGAAAAAAGAAACACATCAAACTATATTAATTAATTTCTGATGTCGTATGATGTAAATATGACAATTATATTTTTCTGGATTATTACCTGGGAAAAGATACATTTAAGAAAGTGCAAACAGTGGTTTCTTTTTTTGGTGGTATAATCAATTGCTACAAATGTTTTTATATTAACTCCCGCATGCGGCATGTGTTGACATTCATGCACTATATATACAATCTGGTAGCCGTAATTCTTACGGGCTCAGTCACTGCAAAATAATGGTCAGACCTGTTCAGAATATTAAAAAGGAAGAGCTTTCTTTAATATGGTAAATATAACACTGATAAATATTTGGTGAAACACGACTCTGATTGGTTGTAAAACAGAAATCATTGAAGCGTGATTGGTCATTGACTCCCATTTGGGGCATGAGTTAAATAGTCATAGAAAATATATTGAAACAATCGTTAGAAAAAAAATAAAAGCACTGTAAATGTTGGGAAATAATTTGAAAGAAATGAAACCCTAAGAAAAGAATTTGACAGAAGTTTATGAACGAATTAAAAAAAACTCTCATCACAGGTTTTAAAGTTTAGCCAAAATTTGAACACTTTTAAAATGAAATTCCATCACATGATATAACTTAATTCATAATTCCCATTGGTTGAAAATTCAAATATTGCTATGTTTTCAAATATTGGCAGTTTTAACTGAATCTTTAAAATATCCATGATTTATTTCAAGCCAATAACATTAAAGATAATGTAATTAACTTGTTCTTTGGAAATTTCAAATATTTACATTATAGAAGAGAAATATTTTACAGAAGTAGAAGTTCATAAAAGCTAAGTTATTTTCTTTAACAGAGGAGCCAAGCAAGGGTCGCTTCCCTCTTCTCTACTATTCAGTTTATCATAAGTAATGCCACGAGTGATTTCCAAATTATCTAGAGAATTTGGAAATCAAGAGTGACATTTGTTAGGAGTATTTAACGAATAAAATAAAGCTGTTTACTCACAAATCATTATTTAAATATAGTTATTTTAAAATATTTATATATTTAATGTAAACGGCAATGTTTGAAAACAAATGAGAAACGATAGGTTCTCTTCATCTGCTTTTTTTGTTTATCACTGCAATCAGATCATACTATTTATTGCCAAAGGAACGTAATATTGTAAGAATGCTCTCTAGTGGAGAAAACATGAAACATCAAACTGTATATTAATTCATTTCTGATGTCGTATGATGTAAATATGACAATTATATTTTTTTGGAATGTTATTACGGGAAAAAATACATTTAAGAAAGTGCAAACAGTGGTTTCTTTTTTTTTGTGGTATAATCAATTGCTACAAATGTTTTTATATTAACTCCCGCATGTTGCATGTGTTGTCATTCATGCACTATATATACAATCTGGTATCCGTATTTCTCGTGGGCTCAGAGACCTGTTCAGAATATTAAAAAGGAGGAGCTTTCTTTAATATGGTAAATGCAACACTGATAAATATTTCGTGAAACACAACTCTGATTGGTTGTAAAACAGAAATCATTGAAACGTGATTGGTCATTGACTCCCATTTGAGGCATGAGTTAAATAGTCATTTGAACACATTTTACGTAAGCTTCAGAAGACTTAGGCTATACTTTGGTATCTGAACTTCCTAACATTTCCATCATGGGATTTGCAGTCGAAATATTTCTTGTTGGTAAAAATGAAGAAGGTGTGTGAATACTCACAGAATTTGCATTACTAGATTCAATGAAATAGGGTTGGAAATCAGTGTATAAGAATATGTGTATATCCCTTTACCATTGAGTTTTTACGCCTCAAGCTATGCAATTATATTCAGGTGCTGTAATATATCAATGAAACAATAACATATGTTGGAGTACCTTATCAGGATTCTTTGATCCCAGTAAAGTTATGCTAGATATTCATATAAAATTAATATTATAACCTCTTCTTATCTTTTTCAACATTAACAAACATTTAATCTTTGTCAGAATTTATTTGTCTGTTTCAAGCCACTCCTCTCCGAAACATTCCAATGAAATATCTTTCTGATGTTGACATAATGAATAGAAGTGACCTTAAAGTAACCCTCTAGTTATCTGCGATGCCTCTGATAATATATATATCATCATCATCATCATCCGGTATCATGGCAGCTGCCGCCGTCTTCCGGAAACCAAACGCCATTCCTCTCTATCCATCCATTGATCTTCCTCCACTCCTCTGATATTCATAGCTGCTTGTACCCCTTCTATCCAAGTTTTCTTCGGTCTTCCTCTCTTCCTCCTTTCCATTGGGATCCATTCCATAACAATTTTTGGCAATCTTTGCTCTGGCATTCGTTTGACATGACCATACCACTGCAATCTTTTCTTTTCTATGATGTCTATGATGTCCGGCTCCTCTTGTACACCCATAATTTCCCTTATTTCTTTATTTCGTATTCTATCGATTCTATATTTTCCAGCTGATCTTCTTAAAACATCCATTTCTGTACTTAAAATTCTTTTCATTTCCCTGGTAGGAATTTGCCAGACTTCAGCACCATATGTTAAAATGCTCTGAATTATGGCTTGATATATTTGTAATTTTCTATTTTTTGTAATATTTTTGCTCCACCAAACAGAGTTTATATATATACTGTTCCTAGAAATATAAGGGGTTGGATGTTTTCAGGATGATACAGGATTCCTTTCTCCAAAATAAATTCCTACGAAACTTCTATAATTTGGTAATTCCCACATTAATCATATCCGTGATTTGACAGGAGAAATCGAAACATGTATACAAACTGTAAACACGAAAATTTTACATTAACAGCAAAGAAACCAAGAGAACAATTGAGACAACAGGAATTTGAAAAAAATAAATATTTAATCTTCCGCATAAGGGAAAGGACGTTGTTCTATATAAAGAATATACTCCAGCAAATCATTGGATCAGAAATGGGACCAATCTAACTTCTTCTGACTGGAGAGATGTCATCAAAATACAGACAAACGTATTTGCACTTCGAACCGTACCATGTATATACCAGTGCAATAACCATTGTAGCCGTTACCTCAACGAGCTTTTTCTCCAAGTCTTGGGATCTTGTACCTTCGCAGAAATGTTGCGTATCACTAGATACAATAGAGTAAGAAGTCTTATCGCAGCAACTTACTTACTTACTTACTTACTCACTGGCACTATCGAACCCGAAGGTTCATGGCCGCGCGGACATAAGCTCTCCATACATCCCTATCCTGAGCTAATGCTTTCCAATAATTCCCTGTATAATCTACTTCCCTCAAATCATAGTTAATGTTGTTCTCCCACCTCATTCTTGGCCTACCAACTGGGCGTTTTCCCTCTGGCTTTCCTACAAGAAGTTTCCATGCACGTCTTTCATTCCCCATACGTGCAACATGTCCTGCCCATCGCAGTCTACGAGACTTAACTCTTCTTATTATATCTGGCTTCCTATAAAGACCATGTTGTTCATTGTTATGTAGTCTTCTCCATTCACCTGTCTGTTCATCTCTCTTTGGTCCAAAAATTTTCCTAAGAACTTTATTCTCAAATACTCATAATCTCCTTTCCACCCTTAAAGTAAGAGTCCATGTTTCGCACCCATATAATATAACTGGTAGAATAATAGTTTAATATATTTTCAGCTTAACGTTTTTTGAAAGGAGTTGGGACATCAAAAGTCTCTGCAATGCATAATAGCATGCATTTCCAGAATTGAGCCTATGTTTAATTTCTTTGTGCATCTCATTCCTATTTGTGATTATTGTTCCTAGGTATTTGAATTCAGTCACTTCCTCAAAATTTCCCTCATTTGTCATTAGCTGTCCATTTCCATTATATACTGAATTTCTACGTGTGACCATATATTTAGTTTTACAGCAACTCTTGGATCAAAACAGGTGACGGTCCATGAAGAAGTACACAGATAGCTGATAATGGCAGCACTCGTCATATTTATATGATTGTTATTACACCCAACAATTCCGCTCTTATTATCGACCTTCAATAAGTTTTGAATCCAGCCACAAACAAGCAATCGAGGTGAACTTTGGAGAAAAAAGGCTACATACGACCCTCCTATCTCTTAGTAATACTACCTGCACACTCTCTCCGTTGTAGGTGCTGGTGTCATAAAAACTGTAAAAAAGCCAGTCTCCAAATCCTGATTCTCGATTTTCCTTTCATTCAGAATTACCCTTTCACATACATTCTAGTTCATCTTAATATAAGCCTCTTGTATACATTTAAAAACGTATTTTCTCTATATTGTTTTTTATCGTGTTCCTTCTTTATTGTCTAGTATACTTTATCACTTTAGGCAGAACTTATAATGTATTAATATTTATGGGTAAAATTAATCGATGGTGACAATACAATAATTTAAAGACTTTTTTTTTTATTTTCACGTTACTTACTTACTTACTTACTCACTGGCACTATCGAACCCGTAGGTTCATGGCCGCGCGGACATAAGCTCTCTATACATCCCTATCCTGAGCTAATGCTTTCCAATCATTCCCTGTATAATCTACTTCCCTCAAATCATAGTTAATATTGTTCTCCCACCACATTCTTGGTCTACCAACTGAGCGTTTTCCTTCTGGCTTTCCTACAAGAAGTTTCCATGCACGTCTTTCATTCCCCATACGCGCAACATGTCCTGCCCATCGCAGTCTACGAGACTTAACTGTTCTTATTATATCTGGCTTCCTATAAAGACCATGTAGTTCATTGTTATGTAGTATTCTCCATTCACCTGTCTGTTCACCTCTCTTTGGTCCAAAAATTTTCCTAAGAACTTTATTCTCAAATACTCGTAATCTTCTTTCCTCCCTTAAAGTAAGAGTCCATGTTTCGCACCCATATAATATAACTGGTTTTCACGTTACATAATTTATTTACGCTGTTTTATTAATTTAAGTAGCTTAAAGTTTAGAGCTTAGTATTGAAGATACTGTGATGATTTTATGAACCCTTAAATAGTAAAATGTATGATTAAAGGTAATACCCTTACAATGAAAATGTTATGTTTTATTAGCCCTATAAACTGCATTAATAATAATTGTATCTTTTGTTTCTTTATTCAATGCTCCAGGGTGTCTTTTTCTACATTTCTGGTATTAATAATAATAATAATAATAATAGTAATAATATAATAATAATAATAATAATAATAATAATAATAGTAATAATAGGGTTGTAAGGGGTAGTGACGTGTGTATAACCTCTCCTACCCAATTCTCATCCTCACCTTCTCGTGGTACAACCCGTTTTCACAAACGAGGCTCTGAGGACCGAGTCACGGCGGTATAACCGTTCCATCAGGTACTGAATAAATGCGGTATCCTAATGTCTGTCCAGAGACTAAAAGGTAGCAGCCCTACCACTGGACTACTTAGCGTCGGGCCAGTAACCTGTCCTAAGGAACTTCAAAACTACTTTCAAGTCTCAACACGAAAAAAGCCAGCAGGAATTGAAATATGACGACCCACAGCAAAGAAATATGGTTAAAAGAAAACGGCACAATGCTATTGTAAGATATGCAACCTGGAATGTCCGAAGCATCCATGAAAAAGAAGAGGAACTAGACAGTATATTTAAAAATAGAACATTGATATTGCAGTAACTACAGAAACTAAGAAGAAACTCAAAGGAACGAAAGAAACACAAAATTATGTACAAATATATAGCGGTGTCGACAGGAAAACCCATGGACAAGCTGGAGTAATGATTTGGATTAATAAAACCATAAGAAATAAAATTCAACACTACACTTACTGGAATGAAAGAATATTAGAGCTTCGACTGAAAATAAATAGAGGTAATTTGACAGTTCTTGGTGTATATGCACCAGAGGAAGGCCGTGAAGAAGACAATGAAGAATTTTATAAAATATTACAAGAAATTTATAGCAAAATTAATAGAAATGATTACATTCTCATAATAGGAGATTTAATTGCCAGAGTGGGCAATGCTCAAGTCAACAATACTATTGGAACATTTGGCGAACCAACCAGCAATAGGAATGGGACAAGATTAACAGATTTTGCTATCTACAATGAACTGAAAATAACGAATACCTTTTACAATCATAGAAACATACATAAGTATACCTGGCATCGTC
Organism: Diploptera punctata; assembly: GCA_030220185.1. Taxonomy (NCBI): domain Eukaryota; kingdom Metazoa; phylum Arthropoda; class Insecta; order Blattodea; family Blaberidae; genus Diploptera; species Diploptera punctata. The sequence goes on along the minus strand of JASPKZ010007376.1, from coordinate 445,012 downwards.
AGGACTCAAAATCAATCATTGATTATTTCATTGCAAATAATAAGATTTTTAAATTGTTTCTCGATGTCAGAGCCTACAGAGGATATGATATTGGTTCAGATCACTACCTAGTAGAAGCAAGAATAAGATTTCCACCAAGATGGTTAAAAAAGAAGAAACAACAACAGAGCATAGAACAAAAGTACAAGGTAAAATTATTTTATGATGACAGCATTAAATGGTTATATTCGAGAAGAATTCAGCAATATATGGCTACAACTCCAGAAAGTAATGATGTCGAAGAAGAATGGAAAAACATTAAAATGATAATTCAAAATGCAGCTAATGAAACTTTAGGAAAAGTAAATATACAACAAAGAAGAAATAGAACTCTAAAAATCTGGGATGATCAAATAAAACAATTGATTGAAGAAAAAAATGCAGCTTATAAAAAATATTTGAACACAAAGAAAGTAGAAAATGAAATAGAATTCAAACGCTGTAGAGCTATTGTTAAGAGGGAAATAAGAAAGAGACATAGGAAAACATGGTTAAATTTTGTTACACATTTAGAATCAGATTTGCATAAGCTCCAACCTAATGCCTTCAAAATATTAAAACATTTGAATAAAGATATTAAAGAATCTACCAAAATTAATTGCGGAGTAACAAAAGAAGATTTTTTCAATTATTATAAAAGTCTTTGGACTGACAATAGCTATGAAGATACAATTTTCCGAAATAATAATGAGACAGATTCCATAATATCATTGGAAGAATTGAACAATAGTTTAAAGAAATTAAAAAATGGGAAGGCAACTGGCACAGATGGCTTGAATTCTGAATTGTACAAATATGCAGGCAAACAGTTCCATGAAAGACTGTTGTCCTTCTTTAATAATGTATTCAAAAATGCAGATATACCACAAGAATGGAAGACAAGCATTGTTATACCCCTGTTCAAGAAAGGAGACAAGAGAAAAATGGACAACTATAGGGGAATCAGTTTGTTAAACACATGCTACAAAATTTATGCAGACATTTTAAATGGAAAATTGAAAAGTTTCAGTGAAAAATTCCTTATGGAATGTCAAAATGGATTTAGGAAAGGACGATCTTGTATTGATTCAGCATTTTCTGTTAAACTATTGCTTGAAAAAAGAAGAGAATTCAACTTAGAAACACATTTTGCTTTCATAGATTTTGAAAAAGCATTCGACACAGTCAAGAGATCAAAACTCTTAAATATATTGGAAGACAGAAATATACCAAATTTACTTCGGCAGAACATACAAAATATTTACAAAGACAACACCATAAAGATTAAATTAAATAACAGATTTTCTGAAGAAGGAATTATAAATCGTGGTGTGAGACAAGGCTGCCCCCTATCCCCAACACTCTTTGCAATTTATATCAATGAAGTAATATGTTGCTGGAACAAAACATATAAATTTGGAATAAGAATATCAGAAAATAGAAAATTAAACACCCTATTGTTTGCAGATGACCAAATAATAATAGCAAATTCCGAAGATAATCTACAGAAAGGTCTGTATGAACTTAACAAAATTACAGAAGAATATGGATTAAAGATATCTACAGAAAAAACAAAAATTATGGCATTTCAAGGTGTAGATCCTGTCAGAAGTAAAATTGTACTGGACAATAAAATTTTGGAGCAGGTGAATAATTTTACATATCTAGGATGCAATATCTCATATGAAGAAGAAAAGGATGTAAATGCAAAAATATCTAAATTTTTAAGAATTTTAGGGTTAATAAATTCTATCTTCAAGCCACAGTTAGTCCAAAAGCATTCAAGACTGAAAGTGTATAAAACACTGGCTCTTCCAACTCTTTTGTATGGTAGCGAAGTATGGACGTTGAAACAGAAGGATATACAGAGACTTAGATCTGCTGAAATGAGATATCTTCGGAGGACTGCAGGATACACACTACTAGATCACAAAAAAAATGAAGACATCTTAGAAGAATTACACATGGAATCTTTAGAAAACAAAATTTCTGATTATAAGTCAAGATGGATACAACATGTTCATCGAATGGAACATCACAGTATACCCAAACTAATGTTAAGATATCAACCTGCAGGAAGAAGAAGACCAGGACGTCCACTCAAAAGACTTCTGGATGGTGTTTCTCTTGAGGCCGAAACAGGTCAACAAATGGCCTAAATTCGTGAATGTATTATGATGATGATGATGATGAGCAATAATAATAATAATAATAATAATAATAATAATAATAATAACGATTTATTTTAGCTGGCAGAGTTAAGGCCATAAGGCCTTCTCTTCCACTCAACCAGCGAATAGTAAAATTATAAAAAAAATACGTACAAATTACAATTTTAGGATATTATTAAAATACAGACTAAACAAAATACAATGATGATGTAATCTAATACTAGCTAATACTAACAAAAACATAGAATATAATAAAATTAAAATGATATAAAATAAAGTAAGTAGCTTCCTAGATGATTATTAATGGAATGCTCTGTATAGTTGTTATGCAGTTAACGTTTTCATTGTGTCGAACTTAAGATATCAGTTAATTTGGATTTAAATAATGATAGCGATTGACAGTCCCTGACATAGATTTAGAATAGATTTTATTTAGCCTGACATGACTGGGAAGTGAGTTCCATGCTCTAGCCATAGATATTGTGTTAGATTCAGAGTATAGACAGGTCCTGTGTTGTGGTATCAAAAGTAAAGAATTATATCTTAGCATTAAAATAATTCAATAAATATAAACGGAATTAAATAGCTAAAGTTCTCACGATAATACCCGACAAAAATTATGTCAACCTACTGAATATTATCTTAAATAAATATTATTGTTGGTCTCCCACACAGAAGATGGTCTGAACAATTTTAACAATTGTAGCTTTCATGAAACCGGAACGAGCCAACAGACTTAATCCCTGGATGATGATGATGATGATGAAATATTATTTAACTAGAAGTCCCGGCCACGCGTTGCTGTGGCCAAGGTATGCGTTAAAAAATTAAATTAAGTTGCTGTCTTTCAGCCAGATTACTTAAAACTAATACTTACACACGAAATTAATAATGTTGAAAGTAAAATAAACACTGAACACACTTCAATTATGAAATAATCAATATTTGAATTCAATTGAAATTCGCGGTTGCAACAAAAAGCACAACCATCTGGATCTCTCTTTGTTAAATAATAAACCAATCACCTTACCAAATTACCTTACACCGCCATCTGTTAGAATCGTATGGAACTCACAGATAATTACACCGCCATCTGTTAGAATCGTATGGAACTCACAGATAATTATAACTATTTGTTAAATAATAAACAAATAATTTGCAATAAAAGCAATAATCCGACTATAAATTTAGTTATAACTTACCCTAAGTCTCAAGATGGATCAAACTGCACACAGTGTGCAAAATTGTATTAAAATCGGTTCAGCAGTTTAGGATTCCATCGCGGACAAACAACGTGACACGAAATTATATTAAGACAAAAATAATTCTGAGTAACATACTAACCTAAATCTGCAGCCTCACAATCTGGATGTCAGTGTCACACAATCAGGTTTAACCCTGGCAAATTGAAAACGTTGCCATTATAGTCGTCTGAGATTTTGTAGTGTATTCAAGTCTAGTCTCATTTCTTTACTTTACCATGCTGATCTCGATCCTGAGGTTTGCATAGTTATAACCTGCTCGAGTATATGGGTTTTTAATACATAAATGAAAAGTGGCTTCTTTCGGATGAGAAGTAAAACCGGGATTCCCTGTCGTGCGCATAAGAACCTAAAGCCTAAAAAACGGTCCTCTGAGCAAACTGTCTCACCTCTTTCATGCCCAACTTTCAATTGCAATGATATTGATCTGAGATGTAATAAGAGTGTCGTTAAATAAAATATTATCTACAATTATTTTATTATTCTGACACTTAATTTTCTAAAAACAATATGAATACTGGTAAAGTTCCATATAAAATGAATATATTTGTAAAGTAAAGTGATCCCACAACAGGCCCGGAGGCCCTTGGGGTAGTAGGAGTTTAAGGCTCCCACTTTTTCTAGACAATCGGCACTTTATGTCAGCCGTGTTGTCAGCCCTGCGTGACGGCCGCCTTTACCCCAGAACAAGCGTCTGGTACTCATTTCCGTTAGAGGCTGAGTCGACCCCAGGGCCATAGTGCCGCCAGAGGGTTTGGGTCAGTTTAAATATTCCTGACCCTAACGGGACTTGAACCCTCGACCCTCCGGCTTGTAACTCAGTGCATTAACACTACGCTACGGCGTGCCCCCAAAATAAATATATTATCTTGGATTAAAATATTTATTTAATTATAGACCAAGTTCAGAATTTTAATTATTTGGGATGTCATTTAGGTAATGACAGAAATTTAGATAAACACACTAAAATACAACGATTCAATTATCTATGTGGCTTAATTAAACTATTTTATTGAATAAAACTAGAAAAGAAACTATTTTTAAATTTTACAAAGTATTGGCAGTTTCATCTATGGATGTGAAACCTGGACATTAATAAAGGCAGATAGTAAACAAATAGAGGATGCAGAAATGAAGATGTTGAGAGCAATAGCAGGATACCAAAGGGCAGATAAAAAGAAAAACCAAGATATAAGAACAGAACTTAATATATTTAATTTCTGTGAAAGAATAAAATACTACAAAATGCTTACCTTCAGCTCATTTTACGAATGAATGAACAGCGCATACCAAGAAGAATGTATAATTATAAACCAAAAGGGGGAAGATTGTTGGGAAGACCTTTGAAGAGATGGAAGGACAAATTCGGCTTATAATGAGATCGGAACAGGCCATTGGGCTTAATCCTTGTTGATCATGATGATGATTTAAATATTTTTAATCTCAATATGTAGAAGAAGTTGTGTAAATTCTTGTTTCGCGCCGTAGCCGAGTGGTTAAGGCAAGAATCCTTTTTGAGCAGTGCTACGGGACTTGCACCGGTTAGGGTCTTCATGGATGAAGACATTTTCTCATTAAATTTCAGTTAGTATGGGACCAGTGTCCACCCAGCATCGTAAGGAATTTGGGTAGTTGCAATAATTAGCGGCTCTAGATTGAGAAAACCAAATATGACGGCTGGGAACCCAATATGCTGACCACATGTCACCCCTACACTGACTGGATGATCGTCTACCTCTGTGATTAGCACATGTGGATATGAGGTCGTAGCCGAGCGGTTAAGGTAGGAAGCCTTGGCGCAGAGCTACGGGACTTGCGCTGGTTCGAGTCTCCATGGGGGAAGAAATTTTCTCATGGTATTTCGGCCAGTATGGGACCGGTGCCCACCCAGCATCGTGAGGCAATTGGGTAGCTACAATAAGTAGCGGCTCCAGGTTGAGGAACCAGTTATAACGGCTGGGGGACTCGACATGCTAACCACATGTCACCCCTAAACTGGCTGTTGATCATCTACCTCTGTGATTGACACACGCTTGGCGTATGCGTCCTTTCAGCACTTGCAGCTTAAGAAACTTGGTTCTCTACACCTGTTGCTTGATGAAACCCCAAGCAAAAATCCCAGGAGTGCGAGGTCTGGAGAACGAGGTGCCCAGATACGAGGAGATGTCCTTCCAATCCACCTTTTGGGAAACCTGTCATTGAGATACCCGCGTATAGCCAGAGCAAAGTGTGGTGGTGCTCCATCTTGTTGCAACACCACTGTATCAATTATACCAGCAGCCGGCTGGTAAAAGGGCAACCGCTGAAAAGTGGAAAGACCCTCAATCGGATCGGATATGAGGGCCAGCAGCCGACTGGTAGGCCAAGGGTTTTCTAGACCTTCGCGCCGTGGAGTTTTTATGTATATTCTGGTTTTGATTTTTTTCTTTTTAAGCTGAGTATTCAAAAACAATAGAATATACAGACAAGAGTTTATGAAAATCATGAGTTAGTCTTTAATATTTTTTTAATCCGAATATTCAAAAGCGAAAGAATATAAAGAGAACTATAAATTACGAAGGTGAACACAATATAATTGGACTGGATAATCTGATTATTACACAGCGGGGTTAAAATTTAATCTGTCGCTGTGTAAACAAACAGCTGTAGATATCAACCTAATCAAATATTATGTAAATATTACAGACAAGTGTAAACATAATCTGGAAATTGTAGGGATGACTGATGTATATATTTCAAATATTGATATAATGAGTGATAATGTAACGCTGACCCTTTCACACAACTTGTTGGTCCACAATGTACATGGTCAGCCGGGTAGAGGGGCTTCATCCCTCGACCTCATATTACACCGCACATCAGCAGAGGATTTACTTTTTACACAAATATTACTCTTACTATCATCATCATCATCATCATCATCATCATCACTCCAGGGATTAGGCAAGTGCCCGTTCCGACTTCATAATGCATCAGCCCAACTCTTACTATTACACAATATATAATACTTACTTTACTTTCTGGACAAAACGCGGAAAATAAGGACAAAACTCATTCATGAATAAATATATGTTATCAAAATGCAATACCATTAATTATTAACAATTATATATAAATTAATTAGTGTATAATGCTATTGTGTTATTATTTAATTGTAATGTTATTGTGTTTTCTTTATGTAATTGTAATGGTAATGTTTTTTAGTGTATAATGCTATTGTGTTATTATTTAATTGTAATATTATTGTGTTTTCTTTATGAAAGTGTAATGTTACTGCTTTTTTTGATGTTTATTTTTCTTTACACTAGTACCAATTATTACTTTATTGTAACGGACTGTCAACAGCACGTACGGCTTACTGCCCGTGCGACCCATATTTCTAAATAATATTGTAAATATCTTACTTTTTGTCTAATAAAGTCCTACTACTACTACTTACTTACTTACTTACTCACTGGCACTATCGAACCCGTAGGTTCATGATCGCGCGGACATAAGCTCTCCATACATCCCTATCCTGTGCTAATTCTTTCCAATCATTCCCTGTATAATCTACTTCCCTCAAATCATAGTTAATGTTGTTCTCCCACCTCATTCTTGGTCTACCAACTGGGCATTTTCCCTCTGGCTTTCCTACAAGAAGCTTCCATGCACGTCTTTCATTCCCCATACGTGCAACATGTCCTGCCCATCGCAGTCTACGAGACTTGACTGTTCTTATTATATCTGGCTTTCTATAAAGACCATGTAGTTCATTGTTATGTAGTCTTCTCCATTCGCCTGCCTGTTCATCTCTCTTTGGTCCAAAAATTTTCCTAAGAACTTTATTCTCAAATACTCGTAATCTCCTTTCCTCCCTTAAAGTAAGAGTCCATGTTTCGCACCCATATAATATAACTGGTAGAATAATAGTTTTATATATTTTCAGCTTAACGTTTCTTGAAAAGAGGTGGGACATCAAAAGTACACGATATATAATAACGATTAAATTTAGAACAAAAACTTAAGTCTACCAACAATATTCTGAAAGTAACGCCTATAGTAGAAGTATCCTTGTTTAAAACTTTACCAATGTGTCAGTCATTGCTGCACACGTGACTCTTTTAAGTCACGCTTATACAGTTACCTGTTGTTAAGTAATTCATTTTTCACGAGAACTAAATTTATTCTATGACATTCATTTTTTTCCTTCTCATTTTTCTATCTTTTACATTGTATATGTCATTCCTTAAAACTAGATTAAATGAAAACATTTTGTAAATAATAATTATGTTGTAGGCACACCATGTAATATTTATCATCGTCATCATCGTCATTTTCTTCTTCTTCTTTCACGGATTAGGTCTCTGGCTGTTCTGATCTTACATTTGTTCAGCCCAGCGTTTTTTGTAATTTTATATCTTTATTGTAAGTTAGATATCAGAATAATTGTTGTATTTTTTTAACCTCGATGAGTGGTAGACAAGGCCGTAAAGCCTTAATTCTGCCATGTAAGACAAATCTATTATTGTTATTATTATTATTATTATTATTATTATTAGTTGTAGTAGTAGTAGTAGTAGTAGTAGTAGTAGTAGTAAATATATGGTCACAAGTAGAAATAAATTATATAATGGATATGGACAGCTAATGACAAATTAGGGAAATTTTGAGGAAGTGGCTGAATTCAAATACCTAGGAACAATAATCACAAATAGGAATGATATGCTCAAAGAAATTAAACATAGGCTCAATTCTGGAAATGCGTGCTATTATGCATTGCAGAGACTCTTGATGTCCCAACTCCTTTCAAAAAACGTTAAACTGAAAATATATAAAACCATTATTCTACTAGTTATATTATATGGGTGCGAAACATGGACTATTACTTTAAGGGATGAAAGGAAATTACGAGTATTTGAGAATAAAGTACTTAGGAAAATTTGTGGACCAAAGAGAGATGAACAGACAGGTGAATGGAGAAGACTACATAACAATGAACTACATGGTCTTTATAGGAAGCCAGATATAATAAGAACAGTTAAGTCTCGTAGACTGCGATGGGCAGGACATGTTGCACGTATGGGGAATGAAAGACGTGCATGGAAGCTTCTTGTAGGAAAGCCAGAGGGAAAACGCCCGGTTGGTAGACCAAGAATGAGGTGGGAGAACAACATTAACTATGATTTGAGGGAAGTAGATTATACAAGGAATGATTGGAAAGCATTAGCTCAGGATAGGGATGTATGGAGAGCTTATGTCCGCGCGGCCATGAACCTACGGGTTCGATAGTGCCAGTGAGTAAGTAAGTATAGACAAATATTTTCAATGTGCGTAAGTGCACAGCCTGTAAGGAAAATAGTAAACCCAGAGGTATGAATTGCTTACAGATAGATATAAAGAAAGTTATAGCTAGGGAGCAGATTGTTATGTGCTAAAAAAAAACTATAAACCCCTTTGATCTTCTACAAGATCATCATTGTAATTCCGGCCGTGAAAGCCTAAGTCAATATAAAACATATTTTTTATGTAGTAAAAAGGAGAAAATATGTTATAAAAATGCAAAAAAAATTTTGTTTCATTACTACAAAATTTGTAAATATTTATTATATAGATCACTCACCATTCATGTAGAGAACCTACTCGATTAAAACAACCCGCTGTTGCAGTGAACTATGAAAACTTTATTCAAGTTTTCCATCACAAAGCGACGTCGGTTATCTCGGAACAATGCACGGTACCGGGAAAAGGACCGTTCAACATCACAGGAAGATAATCTTGCATATTTCATCAAAGAAAGGTCACTGACGCATACATTTTCAATTTCACCAATGTCTACTTTCGCTCCCAAAACTTTGGCAATTTTACGCACAGTATGAAATCCATCATTTTTTTCGAACACACTTTTATATTTCTGTTTCATACTCCTACTTTGGGACCTTTGAGTGAATTCAATTTTTTAATGCCATTCACCTCGTTAATTGTTCCAGTCAATAAGATGGCTGATGCCTCAAATGTTTTATAGAGTGACACAAGAGATACAAATTTACAGAAATGTAAAATAATTAATTTTTAATGTACTGTTGTTAAGTAAATTCTGAATAATTTCAATTCATGAAGCGTCATCCTTATTTAGTTCATCTACAAATGATTTAAAAATTTCAAAATTGTTCGCATTATATACCACTGCTTCTAACCGTGTCCCCCAACGAGTAACTATGGGTCTAGGTGGAACTGCAAGATCTGGATTTTTTGCTCTGAACAAGTCAATTCTTATATTAAATTAATGTTGGGAAGTAAAAATTATGAGGTATAATCATTAAAATTCATCGGAGAACATATTGTTTAAACAACTCACCTCATAGGATTCATGCTTCCATGATATCGCGATTTCAAACACAGTCGTGTTCATCTTCAGCCATAACTCCGACTGACGAAATTCTTCGGCCGTCAACTATTCTATTGTCGCCATCTTCAGTACTGCCATCTATGGTTGAATTTATGAACTTCGAAATCAAAGTAATTTCGTTAGGGATATGAAAATTCATTGATCTATTTTTGTTTTTCTGAATGTATATTTTTTTCCCAAACTGTCAATTCCAAAGGTTTCTCTACTTGTTTTAAAAGTTTAGCTTCTCTTCCAATTTTATGATGTTCTAATAAACTATGTGCAGCAATTGCAGATTTTTCAATTTCACAATTTTTAATATTTCTGAAATGTTCTTTTGTCCGAATTTCCATATTCCTTTTCTGCAATTGCTGCACATAGTTTATTAGAACATCATAAAATTGGAAGAGAAGCTAAACTTTTAAAACAAGTAGAGAAACCTTTGGAATTGACAGTTTGGGAAAAAATATACATTCAGAAAAACAAAAATAGATCAATGAATTTTGATATCCCTAACGAAATTACTTTGATTTCGAAGTTCATAAATTCAACCATAGATGGCAGCACTGAAGATGGCGACAATAGAATAGTTGACGGCCGAAGAATTTCGTCAGTCGGAGTTATGGCTGAAGATTAACACGACTGTGTTTGAAACCGCGATATCATGGAAGCATGAATCCTATGAGGTGAGTTGTTTAAACAATATATTCTCCGATGAATTTTAAGTCAATTCTTGTTGGAGTCTTAACAAACACTTTTTTCCCGTTTGAAATTAATTTGTCCACTTCAGGATACAATGTATGTACAAGCTCACATCCTCTGTGTAAACCATGTTAGTACATATTATGAAAGTTAAAACTTTAATTTTCTTCAGATGACTTCACCTCAACGGAATTTGATATGAATTTTACTAGTATTGATGTTAGTACAAGTTACATGTGTCATGTCAGGGAAGCTTACAGAAAGGCCTTCTGCTGCCTTTTTCACATATGGGGCAGCATCCGTAAGTAAGAGTGAAACATCAAATTCCACCCCGTTTGGCCATAACAACTAGAGAGATTCATTGAATAAGCGGGCCATTGTTACATTTTTCGATGTTGGTATTTCTCTGCATGCTAATAGAATATACCGTTTGGAAACTATTTAATTATTTTCCAGCACACCTACCCTAACATTTCCCACTTTCCTACCACTAGAGTCCATGCTTACCCATATTTAATTTATTTTCACATTCTGCTCTGATCTTTCCTACCATTTCCTCATAACATGTAGGGAATTAAACTGTTATTAATATCGAAGGAGAAGAAATGGAAAATATAAATTTCAACAATGGAGAAGAACTAAAACCTAGTATTGAATGCACTTATTTAGGAACAAAATTAGACCATTCAGGCGATAACACAGTGGAAATTAAAAATAGAATCGCACAAACAAAACAAGCAATAAATGCTTTAAACTCTGTTTGGTGGAGCAAAAATATTACAAAAAATAGAAAATTACAAATATATCAAACCATAATTCAGAGCATTTTAACATATGGTGCTGAAGTCTGGCAAATTCCTACCAGGGAAATGAAAATACTTTTAAGTACAGAAATGGATGTTTTAAGAAGATCAGCTGGAAAATCTAGAATGGATAGAATATGAAATAAAGAAATAAGGAAAATTATGGGTGTACAAGAGGAGCCGGACATCATAGACATCATAAAAAAGAAAAGATTGCAGTGGTATGGTCATGTCAAACGAATGCCAGAGCAAAGATTGCCAAAAATTGTTATGGAATGGATCCCAATGGAAAGGAGGAAGAGAGGAAGACCGAAGAAAACTTGGATAGAAGGGGTACAAGCAGCTATGAATATCAGAGGAATGGAGGAAGATCAATGGATGGATAGAGAGGAATGGCGTTTGGTTTCCGGAAGACGGCGGCAGCTGCCATGATACCGGATGATGATGATGATGATGATTAATATCAATTCTTCTGGTGTTTAAAATAATTGTATTTTGTAAAAAATGTTTTAAGGACTGGAATTTTCAACTTATATAGAGGAATATTATAAGTTTTTGCATAAATCTTCATAATATTGGAACTTTTTGAAGCTGGAGTCTGTGTAGAGGAAGTTACTTCACCTAAAGAAGTGGTCTGGAGGTTGCACGAGCTACCATTTGATGTTAACTCTCTGCTAAATGCTGCAAGACTTGAGATTTCTGTTCCGCATTTACAAATTTCCCGCATTTTTGACAGAATAGAATTTTACAATTGCTTGTAAAATTCCACTAAATTCAGTAATGTAATGCTGCAAACGTAAATTAAACTTGTCTTTACTTTTGACATTATAACACCTATCAGTTCGCGTATTCACCGGTACTGTATAAACTGTTTTAACCAAGTCAAGGCTATTCCAACATTGACTGCAAATATTTGAGTTGAGTGCATTACATCAGCCGTTGTCATAAGTGAGGGATTCCCCTGACTGTGAGACTGGAAGCCAGCACGTGTAGTCAAGGCCATGTCGCAATAAATTACGAAGAATATCCATGCATATTTTGTTTTCCTGAATTTGATAAAATATATGTTATTTTTATTAAAATTAAATATTAAAACTAAGAGAAAATAAGAAATTAATACTTTGAATATATAATAAAAGGCTTAATAATTCGGTATAGGTCTATTTCTGGAGAAAAAATCAATAAACTGTGGGAAATTGTCGAAACATTAACAACATATGTATTTTTGACAGAATTTTTGGACATATTTATTTACATAAAAATAAATCGAAAATATGTGTTTTTATGTTAATGCAATTTGGTGCATCTGTTCTGAAAGTCTCATCTAGTATCAAGAACTCAATTTGATATGTCTATCTCCAAACAAAAAAAATATTTATTTACATAAAAATCCGTTTCCTAATTATAACTTAGTTTCCGGGTTATTAGATATTAGAATTTCACAAGAAATTTAATTTTATCCAATTAAATATGAAAACATTCTGATATGGATTGCTTACATATAGATATGAAAAAGTTATATAATTTCACAAGAAATTTAATTTTATCCAATTAATATGAAAACATTCTGATATGGATTGCTTACATATAGATATGAAAAAGTTATATAATTTCACAAGAAATTTAATTTTATCCAATTAAATATGAAAACATTCTGATATGGATTGCTTACATATAGATATGAAAAAGTTATATAATTTAGTATCTGAGTCATTAGAGGTTAGAAGTTCATCAAGAACTTTAGTTTAATCCAATTAAACATAAAAACAATTGTAAAATGTTTTTGAAACGGTTATTAAAATTACGAATAACTATCGACCATATTATAAAGTTCAGTAATTTCTAAAGTGAATTCTTTATTTTTACTTTGTCTATTCTACTTTGATATCTTGCTAGTTTAGAAACCAAGTATTCACACAGACATTGAAATAAATAGTTTTGTTAATCTCTGTATACTAGGAATCCATACCAGCTGCTTATATACTGTGTTCGTAATATAATAATTGTCATAAGTAATGCCACGAGTGATTTCCAATTTATCTAGAGAATTTGGAAATCAAGAGTGGCATTTGTTAGGAATATTTAACGAATAAAATTAAGCTGTTTATTCACAAATCATTATTTAACTATAGTTATTTTAAAATATTTATATATTTAATGTAAACGGCGATGTTTGAAAACAAATGACAAACGATAGGTACGCTTCATCTGCTTCTTTTGTTTATCACTGCAACTAGATCATACTATTTATTGCCAAAGGAACGCAATATTGTAAGAATGCTCTCTAGTGGAGAAAAAATGAAACGCATCAAACTGTATATTAATTCATTTCTGATGTCGTATGATGTAAATATGACAATTATATTTTTCTGGATTGTTACCTGGGAAAAAATACATTTAAGAAAGTGCAAACAGTGGTTTCTTTTTTTGGTCATATAATCAATTGCTACAAATGTTTTTTATATTAACTCCCGCATGCGGCATGTGTTGACATTCATGCACTATATATACAATCTGGTAGCCGTATTTCTCACAGGCTCAGTCACTGCAAAATAATGGTCAGACCTGTTCAGAATATTAAAAAGGAGGAGCCTTCTTTAATATGGTAATTATAACACTCATAAATATTTCGTGTTACGTTTATATAACACTTTGGCTAGACCAGTGTTGACCTATGGTAGTGAAGCATGGACACTAAAAAAACAACATGAAAGCAGAATAACGGCTTGTGAAATGAGATTCATGCGCAGAACAGCGGGTTACACCAGATGGGATCGGAAACGGAACACCGATATCTTAAAAGAATTGAAGACTACGCCAATTTTGGAATATATTAAACAGTACCAACTAAATTGGAAACACCATCTTGAAAGAATGAGTTCAAATCGGATCCCCAAAGCTGTTTATAATTATATACCAAGAGGACGAAGATCACTGGGCCGTCCTATGAAACGCTGGAGGGAAAATTTTCTATAGGATCGTAACAGGCCTTGGCCTAATACTTGGAAGGAAGAAGAAGAAGAAGAAATATTTCGTGAAACACGACTCTGATTGGTTGTAAAACAGAAATCATTGAAACGTGATTGGCCATTGAGTCCCATTTGGGGCATGAGTTAAATAGTCAGAGTAAGTAACTTCAATATTAAATTCAGTAACGATTGCATTTCATTTATTATAGATTAATGGCGAATTGGATTACGATAATAAAATTCCAACCTAGCATTTGCCTTGATTGAGAAAAACCACGGATAACCCCAGTAAAATGTGTCGGCATCAGGATTTGAACTTGGACTTCCTGAATATGAGTCTAAATGCTACCGTCTGAGCCAACTCGCCTTGATTACTAATAACTGTACATTAGACGGGAGCGACATTACACGATGTCTATTACAATATAATATAATGTAATTTCATGCTGATTACTGCACACGTGCTGATATTGGATTTAATCACTATGGTATGGAATTGAGTATGTGCTATAATTGCGAATCACTACACGACATCACAGCAAGTTAATGTTACTTGTTGGCTTATTACCTATAATTATTCACGCTTGTCTTCTCAACTGTTTCTGCTCTGAATATCAGGTCCTTCTCTTATTGTTTAATACATTGTTTACACATAAGAAACTTCAAATAATGGAAACGGAAAATTAATAATAATAATAATAATAATAATAATAATAATAATAATAACTTACTTACTTACTCACTGGCACTATCGAACCCATAGGTTCATGGCCGCATGGACATAAGCTCTCCATACATCCCTTTCCTGAGCTAATGCTTTCCAATCATTCCCTGTATAATCTACTTCCCTCAAATCATAGTTAATGTTGTTCTCCCACCTCATTCTTGGTCTACCAACTGGGCGTTTTCCTTCTGGCTTTCCTACAAGAAGTTTCCATGCACGTCTTTCATTCCCCGTACGCGCAACATGTCCTGCCCATCGCAGTCTACGAGACTTAACTGTTCTTATTATATCTGGCTTCCTATAAAGACCATGTAGTTCATTGTTATGTAGTCTTCTCCATTCACCTGTCTGTTCATCTCTCTTTGGTCCAAAAATTTTCCTAAGTACTTTACTCTCAAATACTTGTAATCTCCTTTCCTCTCTTAAAGTAAGAGTCCATGTTTCGCACCCATATAATATAACTGGTAGAATAATAGTTTTATATATTTTCAGTTTAACGTTTTTTGAAAGGAGTTGGGACATCAAGAGTCTCAGCAATGCATAATAGCACGCATTTCCAGAATTGAGCCTATGTTTAATTTCTTTGTGCATCTCATTCCTATTTGTGATTATTGTTCCTAGGTATTTGAATTCAGCCACTTCCTCAAAATTTCCCTCATTTGTCATTAGCTGTCCAGTTCCATTATATAATGAATTTCTACGTGTGACCATATATTTAGTTATATTGATATTTACTTCCAATCCTAATTTCACTATATAATTATAAACAGTTAAAGATACAATAATGTAGCAATGTAAATGTCATGTATAAACAACATTTTATAGAGCAATAACAATAATGATACTATAATAATAATAATAATAATAATAATTATAATAATAATATTAATATGATACATTATACGAGAAACACCAATTAATATATATACCTTACACTGGATAATAATGAAGTCGAGTTTAGAGCAAATATAAATTTAGATTTCTTTTAAAAGATGCCAATGTCCAGCAGCCCCTTATTTCTTGTGGTAGGGAATTCCAGTTGCGAGAAGTGAAGATGGTATATGACATGGAGTGATGTGATGTCCTATGTTGCGGTATACAAGCAAGATACTATGTTGTGATCTTGCGTTAAGTTGTGGTTTGAGGATAGATACTGGAAACGGGATGATCAATAATTGGGAATCGAGGTATGTAGGATCTTAAATAGGAGAATCTGACAGGTCATTAATTGTCATTAATGACAAATGAGAGAAATTTTGAAGTAGTAGTTTTATTAAATACCTACGAACAATAATTACAAATAAGAATGAGATGCACCAAGAAATTAAACATAGGCTCAATTCTGGAAACATATGCTATCATGCATTGTAATGTCTCTTGTTGTCCCTAATTCTCTCAAAAACGTTAAACTGAAAAAATATCAAACTGTTATTCTCCCAGTTATATTATATGGGTACGAAACCTGGACGCTTACTTTAAGGAAGGAGACAAGATTACGAGTATTTGAGGACAAAGTTTTTAGGAAAATGTTTGGACCAAAGAGAGATTAAGAGACAGGTGAATGGAGAAGACTTCATAACAGTGCGCTTTATGATCTTTATATGATTCCTGATATAATAAGAATATTAAATTTCCGCAGACTTCGTTCGGCAGAATATGTGGCACAATGGTGAATGAAAGAGAGGCCTGGAAGCTTCTTATAGGAAAACCAGAGGGAAAAAGCTCAGTTGGTAGACCAAAAATGAGATGGGGAATAACATTAACCATGATCTGAGGAAAGTAGATTAAACAAGAGCTCATTGAAAAGTATTAGCTCAGGATATGGATGTATGGAGGGCTTGTGTCCCCGCAAGTATGAACCTATGGGTTCGATAGAGGAAGATGTTAGATTAGTTAGTAAGCTATTGAAAATGTATGAACCTATGGGATAGAGGAAGATGTTAGATTAGTTAGTAAGCTATTGAAAATGTACACAGTTCGCATAGCGCACTTTCAGAGTCATTTCTCCTGGATAAGATGTTACCAACCTCTCCTCTGATTAAGATTTGTCAGTTCAAACCGGCTAGGGTACAAATCCTGAGTCTGTCTTCCTTCGGAAGGTAAGTAAAGTCGCGCTGTAAATTTATTGAATATAAAAACGTCTTTAGTCGGTCGCGGTGGGCTAGTGGTTATATTCCTTGCTTCTAGTTTCGAGGGAAGCGGGTTCAAACCCGGCCGGGGTAGATGGAAAAATCAATGATACAAATATTCCGGGAGAGACGTTGAGCCGTAAGTCATAACGCTGAAGATTTTGAGGCTCGTAAAAAAACCTCATGCCTGAATAAAGATGCCTCTGGGCAAAATTCACCGACCGTCATCCATCCACGTAATATCTTAGTTGCCTACTATGTGTCTCACTGAGGCGATGCGTCCAACATATATAATTCGCTGACATCTATCGTTAAATAAGCGTAACTAAATTAACTTGTTAAAACACTCCCACTAATGAACACCCACACGGGAAGTACCTGGTATGTAGATATAACACTCTCTAAACTTAATATAAGAGATTTCAGAGCAGAACGTTTGATGTGAAAATATGAGTTGCGAGGGCAATGGCCTCAGTTATTAAAGACAGTTGTTAAATGAAATGAGATAATTAAGTTTCTAAAGATCAGCATTCTATTTAACAATTTAGGAAACGTAGATACTTAAGTAGTAGTAGTAGGACTTTATTAGACAAAAAGTAAGATATTTATAATATTATTTACAAATATGGGTCGCACGGGCAGTAAGCCGTACGTGCTGTTGACAGTCCGTTACAATAAAGTAATAATTGCTACTAGTGTAAAGAATGTGTCTAAATGGCTCAACGAGTAGGGTGTGTGTAGGCAAACAGTTTTCAGACACTTTTGAAATCCAGAATGGGTTAAAAGCAAGGAGATGCACTATCTCCTCTACTATTTAATTTTGTACTAGAGCATGCCATTAAATCTTTAGAGAATGAGGAAGGCTTACAACTCAATGGTATTAATAAGCTGTTAGTTTATGCTGATGATGTAGTACTACTGGCCGATAGCGAGGAGATACTAAAGGCCAACACGCACACACTATTGAGTAACACTAAGAAATTAGGACTGGAAGTAAATATCAGTAAAACTAAATATATGGTCACACGTAAAATTCAGTATATAATGGAAATGGACAGCTAATGACAAATGAGGGAAATTTTGAGGAAGTGGCTGAATTCAAATACCTAGGAACAATAATCACAAATAGGAATGAGATGCACAAAGAAATTAAACATAGGCTCAATTCTGGAAATGCATGCTATTATGCATTGCAGAGACTTTTGATGTCCCAACTCCTTTCAAAAAACGTTAAACTGAAAATATATAAACTATTGTTCTACCAGTCATATTATATGGGTGCGAAACATGGACTCTTACTTTAAGGGAGGAAAGGAGATTACGAGTATTTGAGAATAAAGTTCTTAGGAAAATTTTTGGACCAAAGAGAGATGAACAGACAGGTGAATGGAGAAGACTAGATAACAATGAACTACATGGTCTTTATAGGAAGCCAGATATAATAAGAACAGTTAAGAACAGTTAAGTCCCGTAGACTGCGATGGGCAGGACATGTTGCGCGTATGGGGAATGAAAGACGTGCATGGAAACTTCTTGTAGGAAAGCCAAAAGGAAAACGCCCAGTTGGTAGACCAAAAATGAGGTGGGAGAACAACATTAACTATGATTTGAGGGAAGTAGATTATACAGGGAATGATTGGAAAGCATTAGCTCAGGATAGGGATGTATGGAAAGCTTATGTCCGTGCGGCCATGAACCTACGGGTTCGATAGTGCCAGTGAGTAAGTAAGTAAGTAAGTGTAAAGAAAAATAAACAACGAAAAAAAGCAATAACATTACAATTACATAAAGAAAACACAATAATATTACAATTAAATAATAACACAATAGCATTATACACTAAAAAACATAACATTACAATTACATAAAGAAAACACAATAATATTACAATTAAATAATAACACAATGGCATTATACACTAATTAATTTATATATAATTGTTAAGAATTAATGGTATTGCATTTTGATAACATATATTTATTCATGAATGAGTGTTGTCCTTATTTTCCGCGTTTTGTCCAGAAATTTACCGAGGTTTATCCAATTTTCTGTATTTACCAATAACTCGTAGCATGCCAATCTTTCCCGATTTGAATTTAGAAATGTTTCCAGTAATAACTGACGTCTCCAATATTCTAAATCATTACATTTTCCTAATATATGTATCTCATCTTCAAAGTTCCCGCACATTGGACATATTCGCATATCGTGATCGTCGTGATGGTTATTATTACAATTATCTTCAATATTGTGATTTAGTCTATAATTTAGAATACATTTAAATCATTTTTACCAATTAAATTTTGTGCTGTATTACTAAAACGAATAAATAAAAACGAAACTAACATATCTTACAATAAGTCAGTACCAATGCAACGGTTATATACTACTTACGAAGAACATGCTTTCTCACGATACATCTGAATGATTTGGCTTCAAAATTTCAAGAATATTTTTAAAGATATGGACTTATCTGTGCACATTTTTTCTTATCATTTTCTATTAGAATAGGTTGTTATTAGATATAAATATGAAATTATTTTGGAAAAAGGAGACATGTTTATTGTTAGAAGAAAGTAGTATTCACGTAATGAAATCTCGAATAAAAATAAATTACAAAACATTCGTAACTGACCAGTAAAATTTTCTCTTCCTGCTATCAATAGATTCTGGGAAAACGCGCACTATATAAACTGTATTTTAACATTAGTTTTGGATCGTTCTAACATCACTTGGCAGAAGTTCCTCATTAGCCATTCTATGAGAAATGCTTACAACTCCTTTTCTACGAGCTATGACCTGTATAGACAAAAATATCAATACATTAGATTTTTATATTGACAATATTGAAATATGGTTAAGATTTTACATAGCGGTTAAGGTAGGAAGCCTTGGCGCAGAGCTACGGGACTTGCGCTGGTTCAAGTCTCCATGGGGGAAGAAATTTTCTCATGGTATTTCGGCCAGTATGGGACCGGTGCCCACCCAGCATCGTGATGCAATTGGGTAGCTACAATAAGTAGCGGCTCCAGGTTGAGGAAGCAGCTATAACGGCTGGGGGACTCGAATGCTAACCACATGTCACCCCTACACTGGCTGTTGATCATCTACCTCTGTGATTGACACATGTGGATGTGAAGGGCCAGCAGCCGGCTGGTAAAAGGGCAACCGCTGAAAAGTGGAAAGACCCTCAATCGAATCGGATCGGAAAACAATACTCTCATATCAAGCAAGTTTGCTGAAGAGGTAGCGTTCAAAATTCGTATTAGGGAAGTCTCGGGTTCAAATGCGAGTACCGACCAACCTGAGGGTTTTTCCTTGATTCCCTTCAGCCTTCAAACAAATTCTGGGTTGTAATTTCAATACCAGGATTCATTTCATCATATTCATAGAATCGACATGACCTTACATGTTAAAGCTTCTATAAAAACAGTGAATTTTAAAATATTTATTTGGAAACAAAAGAACCTAATTAGTGTCGGCCGCGGTGGACTAGTGGTTATGCTCCTTGCCTCTGGTCCCGAGGTTCGAGGGTTCAAACCCGGCCGGGGTCGATGGATTTTTTAGGACGGAAAAATCCAAGGAGCAAGTTCTCCGGGAGGGACTTTAAGCCGTGGGTTCCGAGTCTGAAGATTTTTCAGGCTCGTAAAAAATCCTTAAGCCTGAATGAAAAGGCCTCTAAGCAAAACTTTACCGAATTTTCCCGTCCTAGTACTATCTTCGTTTCCTAGATGTCAGTATGAGGCGGAACGCTGACCACAGACCACTCAAAATACATCTGTACGAAAACAAGTGTAACTAAATTAGTATGGTTCAAATTCTTCCCTGTAGGGGGACAGCGCCTAAATCTCTGTTAAGGGAAAATATGGGCTTACAATACAAAAAAAAAAGAACCTAATTAGATTCTAACTTCTTCAAAACCGTCATTCCCTGTATAATCTACTTCTCTCAAATCATTAAAAAAATTCCTGGCGCGACAGGCCTAGAGGGCCCTTAGTCTACCAGCCGGCTGCTGGCCTCACATCCACATGTGTCAATCACAGAGGTAGATGATCAACAGCCAGTGTAGGGGTGACATTGATCAGCATGTCGAGTCCCCCAGCCGTTATAGCTGGTTTTCTCAACCTGGAGCCGCTACTTATTGTAGCTACCCAAATGCCTCACGATGCTGCGTGGGCACCGGTCCCATACTGGCCGAAATACCATGAGAAAATGTCTTACCCCATGGAGACTCGAACCAGCGCAAGTTCCGTAGCTCTGCGCCAACCACTCGGCTATGGCGTGGGACTCTCTCAAATCATAGTTGGTGTTGTTCTCCCACCTCCTTCTAGGTCTGCCAACTGGGCATTTTCCTACGAAAAGCTTCAATGTACGTCTTTCATTCCCCATTCGTGCTACATGTCTTGCCCATCGCAGTCTGCGAGACTTGACTGTTCTTGTTAAATCTGGCTTCCTATAAGGACCATGTAGTTCATTGTTATGTAGTCTTCTCCATTCGCCTGTATGTTCATCTCTCTTTGGTCCAGAAACTTAACTGATATCTTAAGTTCGACACAATGAAAACGTTAACTGCATAACAACTATATAGAGCATTCTATTAATAACCATCTAGGAAGCTACTTACTTTATTTTATATCATTTTAATTTTATTATATTCTATGTTTTTGTTAGTATTAGCTAGTATTAGATCACATCATCATTGTATTTTGTTTAGTCTGTATTTTAATAATATCTTAAAATTGTAATATGTACGTAATTTTTGTATACTTTTACCATTCGCTGGTTGAGTGGAAGAGAAGGCCTTATGGCCTTAACTCTGCCAGCTAAAATAAATATATTATTATTATTATTATTATTATTATTATTATTATTATTATTATTATTATTATTAAAACCGATGGTACCAATGGAAATAAAAATACGTATCGAAGGTCAATTTCGATACAGATCTTCATTCATTATAAAAAACTTACTATAATTCTGTACGGGTAAAAATACGTATCGAAGGTCAATTTCGATACAGATCTTCATTCATTATAAAAAACTTACTATAATTCTGTACGGGTAAAAATACGTATCGAAGGTCAATTTCGATACAGATCTTCATTCATTATAAAAAACTTACTATAATTCTGTATGGGTAAAAATACGTATCGAAGGTCAATTTCGATACAGATCTTCATTCATTATAAAAAACTTACTATAATTCTGTATGGGTAAAAATACGTATCGAAGGTCAATTTCGATACAGATCTTCATTCATTATAAAAAACTTACTATAATTCTGTATGGGTAAAATACGTATCGAAGGTCAATTTCGATACAGATCTTCATTCATTATAAAAAACTTACTATAATTCTGTATGGGTAAAAATACGTATCGAAGGTCAATTTCGATACAGATCTTCATTCATTATAAAAAACTTACTATAATTCTGTATGGGTAAAAATACGTATCGAAGGTCAATTTTCGATACAGATCTTCATTCATTATAAAAAACTTACTATAATTCTGTATGGGTAAAAATACGTATCGAAGGTCAATTTCGATACAGATCTTCATTCATTATAAAAAACTTACTATAATTCTGTATGGGTAAAAATACGTATCGAAGGTCAATTTCGATACAGATCTTCATTCATTATAAAAAACTTACTATAATTCTGTATGGGTAAAAATACGTATCGAAGGTCAATTTCGATACAGATCTTCATTCATTATAAAAAACTTACTATAATTCTGTATGGGTAAAAATACGTATCGAAGGTCAATTTCGATACAGATCTTCATTCATTATAAAAAACTTACTATAATTCAGTATGGGGGATAAAAATAATTTAATTCATATTTATCCTCTAGTTATACGAGCATTTCATGAATGAGAAACATAGTATCATCGTTTAAGAGAGCAAAAATGTGAGCATTTCAGAATAAAGTATTTAGGGCAATGTTTGGTCCAAAGAGATAAATGAATGGAGATAAGTATATAAATATGCAGTCCTAAACATGAGCTACATAATATTTTGTGAAATTCAAGATGCAATAAAAATTGTTACGTCTCACAGGTTGCAATAGGCATGACTTGTTCCACGAATTGGGAATGAAATTGGAGCATCGAAACTCGTCATAAGAAAACCAGACTGCAATCGCTCAGTCGGTAGTATAAGATTGAGGTTAAGAATAAAATTAGCCATGATATAGGGTGGTGAATTATACAGACTGTTTAACTCTTGCCCCAAATGGGAGTCAATGACCAATCACGTTTCAATGATTTCTGTTTTACAACCAATCAGAGTCGTGTTTCACGAAATATTTATCAGTGTTATGATTATCATATATTAAACAAAGCTCCTCCTTTTTAATATTCTGAACAGGTCTGACCGTTATTTTGCAGTGACTGAGCCTATAACAAATACGGCTACCAGATTGTATATAATAGTGCTTACATGTCAACATTTGTAGCAATTGATTATACCACCAAAAATAGAAACCACTGTTTGCACTTTCTTAAATGTATTTTTTCCCAGGTAATAATCGAGAAAAATATAATTGTCATATTTACATCATACGACATCAAAAATGAATTAATATACAGATTGATGTGTTTCATTTTTTCTCCACTAGAGAGCATTCTTACAATATTGCGTTCCTTTGGCAATAAATAGTTTGATCTGGTTGCAGTGATAAACAAAAGAAGCAGTAGAAGCGTACCTATCGTTTCTCATTTGTTTTCAAACATCGCCGTTTACATTAAATATATAAATATTTTAAAATAACTATAGTTAAATAATGATTTGTGAGTAAGCAGCTTAATTTTATTCGTTAAATAGTCCTAACAAATGCCACTCTTGATTTCCAAATTCTCTAGATAAATTCACTCCTCACTTCGTGAGTCGTGAATTTATCGATAATTTGGAAATCACTCGTGGCATTACTTATGATAAACAAAAGAATCATTTATCATTTGTTTCAAACATCGCCGTTTACATTAAATATGTAAATATTTTAAAATAGCTATAGTTAAATAATGGTTTGTGAGTAAACAGCTTAATTTTATTCGTTAAATAGTCCTAACAAATGCCACTCTTGATTTCCAAATTCTCTAGATAAATTTGGAAATCACTCGTGACATTACTTATGATAAAGTCCTTATGATTATCAAAAAAATCATTCTCGACTTTATTATGTAACGGTGAATAATGTCATAATAATTTTAACGTATTTAGTTTTATTTTTAAATATTCCGTTCATACGGAATAAAATTTCAAATTTCAATGCTGTAAAAGGCAAGCGTTCTAAAATATCGTGATTAAATTGTGACGAAAACTATTACCAAACTTTGTAAAAACTTTGTTACTACAACTCGTAGCTGAAACCGTTAGGAAGTGCACTCTATGATTCAGCGACACCGGAAATTATTTTATAAAATAGGACTGTGTTTGTGAAAAGAAAGTATATCTCTTGCCTTCACGGTCACAAATTTTTACAACCAGTTTCATTTTGTGAAAATATAATAATAAATTTGTCTGGTAACGCAATGGAATGTTTCTAACGAAATCAATGAGATACCGGTATTAAAAATTTAACTCACAGTTTTAAGAAGTCTTATATAATAGGCACCTTAATATCAGAATTAATTAATGAATTTGTGTTATTACATAAAACAGAATAAATCAGAATACATTTTTTTTTGGGGGATTTTAAGCCACTGTGCCATCAACATAAATTAAAATAAAAAAAGGAAAAACTCAGAATATATATATATATATATATATATATATATATATATATATATTTACACAAAGCGTCACTGCTATAAAGTAAAAATATTCTCTTTAATTTGCTTACTTGTTATAGTCAGCTACTAGATGGCAGTGAAGACCGAGTTCTCGCGACATCTAGTAATAATGGAGAATATAATACATATATTAGAAAAATAAGTATTTGAATTGGATTCGCCTGGTGGTGTAATGGATAACACGCGCTGAGGTACAGACTCAGAGTTCCGGGTTCTAATCCCGTCCAGGAATTTATTTTTCTTATCATACCATATATATATATATATATATATATATATATATATATATATATATACTTTTTTATTATTATATACAACTTTCCTCATTAGAGAACTGCCTCAAGGTCAAAGTGATACAATTATTTTCGAAATTGATGAAATACATTAAAATTTTCAAATTTTAATTGAAGTATACATACTGTAAAGTAGGCATTTTATAAAGATGGTTTCTTAAAATTCATATTGATCCTCTAATAGCAGCGATAGCAATGTTAGAAAGATATACCCTGTCCGAATCTAAGAAATTCGGAAATTTATCTAGGAATACTGGTATAGTACCTCTTGCCCCGATCATCAATCCTGTGACAGTTATACTATCTAATTAGTATTTATCTTTGTAATAGTCAATTATTGGCTCATATATGGCTTTCTTTTCAGAGTCAACTTCCTCAGGTTGGCCACTATGAGTCTCAAAACGGTTCTAATATCATACCAATTTTAGATGGTCTAATTGCAATAATATCTATTCATCTATTACTTCCATTAGTGGCCACACCATGAACTTACTCATAAACTGTGGCTTCTGCCATCATGTTTCGAATAGTGTGGTGCCGAATGTTTCTCAGTGATTCTCCAAACGGACGTGTGCAAGGATTTCTACTCTCTTCGACAACGTCTACAGAGGCTATCGTCCGTAGACCTGCCCGGCAAAGACCGCACCGCGGATACATTGGCTTGCATTTTAATTGCTTCTCTCCATTCGAAACAAGGCAATCCCTGATGATCACGAATGCATTGATTTGCAGGTGTATATTCACTGTAGAGAAAACGCCTTTTCCTTTATGAGGAAGTATGTGAAAAAATAGTTCAGAGAAATTTGATGATTGTTTTAAAAAAATGTGAAGACACGACTTAAAATAAAGGAGACGTTGAGCTCAAACTAATCTAAAATCAGCATATTTGACATTTATTTAATTATTCAAACACAAGAAACTTCACAAAAGTCGTTGTCCATAATTTTGAGTAAACAAATAACCGATAACAATAATTTAAAACAATAAAATATCATAGGAAAACAGAAAGTTTGGCTCTTGCCTCCCAGTATCGATCTTTAAGTGTAGCGGTGTGAAGTGCCTGACACTATAGCAGGTGGTTTCTGTCCATGATGATATTCGTGTAGCACAGTGGGCAATGAGGACTTCTATAAATCCAATTCGATGAAGATGAGCTGCAAGACAATCATGTCCTGTGTTTACTCGAAAAAATGCCACAGCTTCTTTCCGAGGTGCATCTGATGTAGTGTGGATGGTATTTTTCCATTGTTTTTCTTGAATTCGGATCTGAATATTGGTTGAGAATGCGTTCTTTTACAGTTTGTTTGAATTCAATTATTGCTGGGCGATAAAATGTGTTTGAATTAAGCTGGTATAAACACATTTCAATATCAGTAAAACTAAATATATGGTCACACATAGAAATTCAGTATATAATGGAAATGGACAGCTAATGAAAAATGAGGGAAATTTTGAGGAAGTGGCTGAATTCAAATACCTAGGAACAATAATCACAAATAGGAATGAGATGCAAAAAGAAATTAAACATAGGCTCAATTCTGGAAATGCGTGCTATTATGCATTGCAGACAGCTTTGATGTCCCAACTCCTTTCAAAAAACGTTAAGCTGAAAATATATAAAAGTATTATTCTACCAGTTATATTATATGGATGCGAATCATGGACTCTTACTTTAAGGGAGGAAAGGAGATTACGAGTATTTGAGAATAAAGTACTTAGGAAAATTTTTGGACCAAAGAGAGATGAACAGACAGGTGAATGGAGAAGGCTACATAACAATCAACTACATGGTCTTTATAGGAAGCCAGATATAATAAGAACAGTTAAGTCTCATAGACTGCAATGGGCAGGACATGTTGCACGTATGGGGAATGAAAGACGTGCATGGAAGCTTCTTGTAGGAAAGCCAGAGGGAAAATACCCAGTTGGTAGACCAAGAATGAGGTGGGAGAACAACATTAACTATGATTTGAGGGAAGTAGATTATACAGGGAATGATTGGAAAGCATTAGCTCAGGATAGGGATGTATGGAGAGCTTATGTCCGCGCGGCCATGAACCTTCGGGTTCGATAGTGCCAGTGAGTAAGTAAGTATAAACACATTTCTCCTCGTTTTGCCAGCATATCGGTTACTTAATTTCCATTGATTCCACAGTGAGATGTTATCCATTCTTAATACTACTGTCTGATGTTTTTGATAAAGTTAAGTGAGTAGTTTTTTGTAATCTACTATTTACCTGCTCTGAACTGATTTCAATGGTGTTATTGATCGTACGGCAGCTTTGGAATCACACAGAATGACGATATGCCCAATGAATTGTTGGCGGCATATTATGTGTGAAATGCAGTATGAATTACCTTTACTTCTCCATCAAAAACAGTTTTATTTGGTCCAAGTGGAGTGTATAGAGAGAAGTGAGAAATGGATTCCAGCTCCAACAAGGCCATCATGATTGAGCTTAGAGCCATCTTATATATGTGTAAGCATTTAGGACAGGCGTATATTATTTCTATTGTTTCCAAAGCACATACGCATAAACTTAATATTTCAGGGTTCGTGTTTGCTTTTATCAATCTTTCTTCTAAGGGACTAGACTATACGTAGAGATTTAGAGGGTTATCTTATAGGAAAATCAAGTTACGTAAAACATGTAATTCAAGCTGGACACCATCGACAACACCCTCACAATAGTACATAGAGAAAACGTTCCAACGAGAATAAATATACTGGAGGAAATCGCAATCCTAAGAGAAATCAACAACAACCTGATTCTCACTGAATACACACCTAATCCACACAATCCTCTGTACAAAATTCTCACAACCAAGTCAGTGCTTCAACAAGGGTCAACAAGAACGGACCTAATATATTCTGCTGATGATGGGACTAGTCCCGAAAGGCCTACAGAGTTTTAAAAGAACTTAAGTTGAGGAGACGGACCTACAAGGTAACTATATTATAGTTTTTAACCGTACATTACATTACTGTGAACTAATACCTCAACGGAAATTCACCATGAATTTTACTAGTATCGATATCTTATAGGGGTAGTTTTTTTTTATTATTTTGTATATGATATTTATTTCGTAGCTCTATATCATGTTGCAGAAAGCCTGGTACAAAGATAGACTCTAACTCCACGTGGTGTATCCTGAGAACGAAAATTCTTTCGGTCAAGTAATCTGTCACTTAGCAGACATGAGTTCACAACAACAAAACACCAAATCGTTCTTTTAAGAACGACAAACTCATTATAGCACAATGGAATGCATAATTGAAATTTAAAATGTGTATTATTCATTGTTCAGACAGTGTAGCCAACTTATCACAAAAACCCACTAACAGACAACAGAACGCTAAATTAATCTGGTGTACTAACTCGTGCATTTTCTCACCTTAGCTTGCTCAAACTAAGGTTAACTTGCCTATTTTGTCACCCTAATTTGCCCACTAATATACGTGGACTCTTATATGTGAGCAAGTATGTTGACAATTAGCTCTGGCAGAACATTGGTCAACAAGACGCTAAAATTTATTTGTTCTCCGATCGAACACAGTGGCATAGAATAGCCAATTTTTTTTACTAAACTATTTATTTTGAGGTGCTTCAACATCTTATGTCATATCCAATTTATTATTTTTTGTTGTATCCGTAGAGCTATTGTGCAGTGTGAACCACGCTCTGCTAAACCATTTTGCACCCACGCAGGATTATATTGTTGATCACTATTTTGATTGGAAAGCATAGATTGTTCAAATTTGTGACATCTTTGCCCGGGCCCATAGAGGCAAAGAGGAATTCAACTTTCTTTACTAAATTCTCCCAATATGTAATGTTTACTGACTTATAAAATACAATCGTGGAAGCTTTGGGATAAAGGAACTAACACACGCTTGAGCAAGCTTTTGGAATTTGACTTTGATATCTGACTTATGCTAACTACTGAATGAATAGGGATAGAGTAAGTAAAAAGCACAACTAAAGCTTTTAATGCGAGTCAAAATATAGTCAGATATAATATAAAGATAAATAAATAAATATTCAATTTACAAAAAAAAAAAAAGAAATCATAGTAGATCATCTATACAAGAAGAAAATATGATATAAATCAACCTATATACATACATTATCACTCACTCTAGTCCAGCCTCGGGTTGCGTCCCCACCCTGGCTTACTGGACTAAACAAACAAAACCAGCTCTCCTGAGCTGTTCTGACCAGACTCCAATGATGACTGAGTAGATGATGATTCGATGTTACAAAACACAGCTATTTATGAGAGTTCACAGGGAGAGGGGGAATGCGCGATAGCACAGGGTGCGCACTAGGAAAGGAAGGGATAGACAGGAAAGCATTTGGCACTGTTCATAAAGATGACACTCGAGATGGAGACGCGATGACGTATAGTTTGCGCAGTAAGACGTAATTCCTGTATCGAAATGTCCATTTCGGTACACTATGATAATTATATATCGTCTTCAAACATTTTTCCGTATTTCCTGTTGTCACTTTCAGTCAGCGAATATTTCTTGGCTGAACGTTGATCAGAAGACGAAGTATCAATATTGTTGATCGGTTAATTGTTTTAGGTCATTTTCTGTTTATTCCGTTAAAAAAGAAATCCATAATTTATTAAGGAAAGTGGTTATGAACATCGCACACCGTATATTCATGTTTGAAAGTTAAAAAACTCAACGATTAATCTGAAGAGTACATATTTACGAAGTTGGCTTGTGTGTGGGTGATTTTTTCTTGTTTACCCACAATTTTTACTAAATCATCAGCAAACCATTATGATATACGGTTATATGTTATTTTAATTATTTTTATTTAAGTAAAAACACTGGTAAACAAAATTGTACCTTTTGTCTGTTAAAAAGAAAACAATGGTCGATTCTAAGTGTCGTTTTTTGTGCTGATTGCAATTCTTTAACATAATGTGCCCATTAATCAAAGTATTTGAGTAATCAGGCGGAAAACGTTTTTCATATCTAGCCTGTGCATTATAAGTTGAGAAAATACTTTATGTTTTAAATTACGAGTTTTTTGAGAATAATGTTCTTAGGAAAAATTTGGACCAAAGAGAGATGAACAGACATGTGAATGGAGAAGACTACTTAACAATGAACTACATGGTCCTAATAGGAAGCCAGATATAATAAGAACAGTTAAGTCTCGTAGACTGCGATGGGCAGGACATGTTGCACGTATGGGGAATGAAAGACGTTCATGGTAGCTTCTTGTAGGAAAGCCGGAGGTAAAACGCCCGATTAGTAGACCAATAATGAGGTGGGAGAACAACATTAACTATGATTTGAGGGAAGTAGATTATACAGGAAATGATTGGAAAGCATTAGCTCTGGATAGGGATGTGTGGGGAGGTTATGTACGCGCAGCCATGAACCTACGGGTTCGATAGTGCCAGTGAGTAAGTAAGTAAGTAAAAATTAAGATTGTAGGAGGGATATGACGGTATCCTTCTTACAAGCCAGTAAATATTTAGTATGAATGTGTGTGAATGGTGTATTTCATCTTTGAGTTGTGTTGTCTCGGAGGAAGCCCTGGCATTTAGCTGAACACTCATTTGGCGAGGCCCTCCATGCCCTTGTATAGTTGAAGAAGTATGTATGTGATACGTTGTTAAAATCGTTCTCTCGACAGGTAGTGTCACTCTAGGGCCCGGATGACGTGTTGGCACGTTTGTCCTAGAATGCGACAATGGAATAGATTTTCTACTATATGAAGTTATAATAAAAACTTGATCTACTGTCTTGTTATGAACCAAATGCTATAAGATAATTAAATCTGTAAGAAGTGCAACTCTGATAAATTGGAAATAGTAATAAAGTAATATGAGAGGAAAGAAGCTCAACATATTTTTTTCTGTGTTGTTCATTAAGTTAATGGGAATATGGACTACTTTTTTATTGCCATATTGCACTCAATATATTTAGTTACCACACCATTCTCAGCATGAACCCCCTGGTAAGAGCGAAATAATTATAGCGACTCGAATAGCACGGCAGAAAGCTTTTCAAAGAGCTGGATCACAAGAGGAGATTATTCTTCCTTGCATGTTAGCTCTTGTGAACGCCAGTCTAATAAGCTTAAATAAAAATAATCATTTTAAACTTTGTTATAACTCGACCTTTTTTTCTTCGTATAATACAGAACATTTCTATAAAACAGTCTTATTGTATGATTTTTAAGACAGAAGTTAAACTCTGCACTACAATAATAATAATAATAATAATAATAATAATAATAATAATAATAATAATAATAATAATACTTTATTTATTCTGGCAGAGTTAAGGCCATAAGGCCCTCTCTTCCACTCAACCAGCACAAATACAAATAAATATTCGACAAATATAGATATACACTATACTAATTATAAACATAAACACGAACACAAAACAAATTATACCAATACCAGAATATACAAATGTGAGTTAAATTTACAATATTTGAATTATTTTCTTATATATTTTTATTATGAATACAGCACAATATAATCCTACAACTTGATGGTATCCCTAGTTTTAAACACGGCCTATAGTACACTTACATAAAATTAAAATATTTACCCAAGACAACATCTTTTTCATGAGTTATATATACGTTGGTCGTTAAGTCATTAAGTCCTGTAATAGTATATATATATATACTTTAAGGAACTGTAAATCATAAACTGACAGAACTAGTTAATAAGTGTTAGGATAAGAACATTATTTTAAGGAAGTGTAAATATTGATCATGACTTGTTAGGATTAGTCAGTGCTATAAGCGTAAATATGAACCATATAGCCTAATTTCTTAGAACTAGTAAGGATAGTATAATATTTAATCAACAGTAAATTACTCATAAAATGTTAGAATTAGTCCGTAACTTAAGTGTAAACAGGATCTATATCTTCTTATATTAGTAGTGGATGGAATATTATCTTAGCGTGTAAATATAGATTATAGCTTGATAGGATTAGTCAATTTAAATCTAAATAGGAACCATATTTTGTTAGGAGTAGTAATGAAGAATGCACTAATTTAACCCTTAACTTACAATGTACCTTATAAGAAACATTGATTTAATTTATTTATTATTGTTTATTAAACAGTAGAAATAAAACAAATTATCATAAATTACCTAACATTGTGTCAAATTACGTTAATAATACAGTAATAACTTACTTTCACATGATTTTGTTTTCTTTGCGGTCCGAAACACTTGAACGACGGGCACTAGAAAGTATTGTTTCGCCAATTTAAGTGTTAAGTAAGTGCTAATAGAAACAATATCAAGCAACTGTAAATATTAATCATAACTTGTTAGTGCCAAGAGGAACCATAACTTGCTTAAGTATAATTAACAGAGAGCATTGTTTGAAATGCAAATAACAACCACAACGAAATAGAACAATTTAGCGTCACAATAACTCAAAATTATAATTTAAGGAATCGAAAATAGAATAGTGGAGCATGCTGTCATATTAAGACTAATATATATATATATATATATATATATATATATATATATATATATATATATGTTATAATTAAATGTTTAACATTGAGCAATGCAAGCTTAATATGGAATGATAAGAAAAATAAATGCCTGGACGGGATTCGAACCCGGATCTCTGAGTCTGTACCTCAGTGTGATATCCATTACACTACCAGGCGAATCCAATTCAAACACTTATTTTTTCTTATATATGTATTATACT
This sequence comes from Diploptera punctata, assembly GCA_030220185.1. Lineage (NCBI taxonomy): Eukaryota > Metazoa > Arthropoda > Insecta > Blattodea > Blaberidae > Diploptera > Diploptera punctata. Next base: position 412,046 of record JASPKZ010007376.1, on the reverse strand, counting down.
CTCCATTATTACTAGATGTCGCGAGAACTCGGTCTTCACCGCCATCTAGCAGCTGACTATATCAAGTAAGCAAATTGAAGAGAATATTTTTTGTTTACCTTATAGCAGTGACGCTTCATAGATGTTATAATTACATGTTTAACATTGAGCAATGCAAGCTTAATATGGAATGATAAGAAAAATAAATGCCTGGACGGGATTCGAACCCGGATCTCTGAGTCTGTACCTCAGTGTGATATCCATTAGTGTTTGAATTGGATTCGCCTGGTAGTGTAATGGATATCACACTGAGGTACAGACTCAGAGATCCGGGTTCGAATCCCGTCCAGGCATTTATTTTTCTTATCATTCCATATATATATATACACACATACACATGGTGTAACAAGACTTCACGGAAAACGTTTAGGGACGATGGGACATGCAGAAATGTTCTGTTTTTTTATAGAACACATTTACTACCACAAACACACACACACACACACACACATATATATATATATATATATATATATATATAACTGGTGTTACAGGACTTACTGGCAAACTTTTAGGAACGATAGGTTATATGTAAGGTGTTACAGGGCTTGACCGACACACTTATAGGAACGATAGGTTATACAGAGGTGATTAGTTTTGTTAAGAAACAAGCAAATCGTTTATCACTTCTTGCGCATTGGTTAAGATGCACGATGTGCCATGTAACAAAGTCCTAGTTTGTGTTATGAGTTGTATGCCTTCACGCTCTCTTGCCAGTACTAATAATGTTATTCTGAGGGTATAAACAATTCTATGAACTGAATATCAGCGAAGTTACAGTAATTGGCTAATCGATTCTAAAAACAATAGTATCCCAACTTGAGATATCCACATCACATTAACTTGCTGCAATTCATCTACACCTTCAAAAAAAGAGAATCCTTCAACCCCAACATTGTTCTCGGTGGAAGGTGTGATATTAAGGCACCAGAATTTGAGATGATATTATCGAGAATTTTAGTCAGACAGATTCAACCAGAAGACGCGTGCTATGGACTTAAGTTCATCTGTCCATTTGGAAAGCACTGCAGGAGTAGAATCTACATATGTGCCACCTTCAGAAGATTAAGGTACTAGGAGCACGAGATGTTCACATGTTCACGGTAGATTCTACATAATCAACTTTTATAAGATTCATGATGTGTTCCGTTGAGGTATTATTCATAATTAATATAAAATTATGGAATATTCTCCTGAAAGGTCTGTCTCCTCAACTTGATTAATCATTTAACTGTAGCGCTTTCGGGACTTGTCTCATCATCGGCAGGATTCATAACTGGTGTTTCACTGAAGATCTGGTAGAGGAGGTTGCATGTATTGGGTTCGTTTTCGTTTATCAGGCTGTCGTTGTTGTGAGCTGCTTTCATGATTTCCATCTCTTCCATGAAGGACATCGCATGTTAAATATTGAAAACACCCTAACAGTAATGCACAGAGAAAATAATCCAGCGAAGATGAACGTACTCGAAGAGATGGAACGACAGCCTGATAAACGAAAACGAACCCAATACATGCAACCCCATCTACCAGATCTTCAGTGAAACACCAGTTTTGAATCCTGCCGATGATGGGACAAGTCCCGAAAGCGCTACAGTTAAATGATTAGGTAATTAAGTTGAGGAGACGGACCTTTCAGGTGAATATTCCATAATTTTATATTAATTAAGATTCTATATAGCAATGCTAATGATGCTGCCTCCCTTACACAGTGTTATTCACTATTACAGCTCCTCTACGCGTTATAGTTATTTTAACAGCAATAATAGTAAGTAGTCAGTATAAGAACCCATAAGTGAGTGCTATTCAAAGTCACCAACAAAAGTTTTTCGTGTGAACGTCTGAACTTGGAATAGTTGGTGTTCATTTGTTGGGAGATGTAATTTTGTCAGCAAGATTAACTGCAGCAGCTATGTAGTGTTCATTCAGACAGAACGATCGAACGGTCTGAATATTGTACCGTTTATTTCACTCCATTAACATCTGTTCCATCACGATGGTGCCCCAGCACAATTCAGTATTTATGTGCGAGTACAGCTAAACGTCGATGTTGAAAATATTTGATTGTTTTAATTAATAAGTGTAAAGCATAAAATATGCATTATTAGTATATAGTCTATCTTGCTCATTTGTCACTCAGTTGGTTAGGGATGATTGTCTGTTCTCGCACCATATGGCGTGGTATCTGTCACACTTTTTCCCGCACCACCCGCACTTACACTCGTTCGTCGGTTGGTGATATGTCTTGGTCTTACACACTTTGAAGTGGAAACCGTGCGTCGCTAGTCTTGTCACTGCGTGTCGAAGGTCATACAGGGGTTCCATCCAGTCTTTGTGTACCATCGCGTCCGTGCAAAAGAAGTCATCCCATATCTCTCTGCGCTTCCTTTGCATGTCTTTCAGTAGTTTCTCATAGTTGGGGGTGGATTGCAGTAGAAGCTGTTGTCTCAAGTCCTCCACCAATGGTAACTTTCCTGTCAGTACATACGCTAGGCGTGAGGGTGTGAACTTCGATAGGCCCAGAGCTCGTTTCAGGTACGTGCTCTTAATTTTTTCTAGGTCTGCTAGATTCTGGTAACTTAGGTGCGTCCATATATTTTCTAGTCCATAAGTAGCTACCGGGACTATTTTCAGCTGAAAGAGTTTCAATGCTGTCTGTAGTGACATCTCCCGGAGGTGCCTTATGTCGCTCATTGCTCTTACTGCAGCATTCTGTCTGTCTTTAATATGTGCTGTGAACGTTGTCCCTGTCGTCTGCATCGTTACTCCAAGGTATTTGAACTCTTTTACTGATGTCAGGTTTTTCCCTTTGTATGTTATGTGTGCCTCCTTACCTCCTTTTCTGAAGGTCATTCTAACTGTCTTTGATTCATTGAGGGTTAGGTCATTTCTTTCTGCCCAGTCCGCTACACCGTTGAAGTCCCCAAGACTTGTGGATGACAGAGCCATGTCGTCTGCATAGAGGTAGATATTTACCTTTGTTGGGATTGTTCTTGTGAATGAAGTCCGATGTTTCAGGGTCCCCTTACGAGGGTTTACACTATAATGAAAAACGTGCTTGAGAGGACAAAACATAATTGACATATTTGATTGTGTTCACATTACGAGGCGACCTTGATTTAAACGAATTCCGAAGGAATGAAGATATTGAGGTTGTTCTTGTAAAATATATTAAAAAGCATACATTCATTGATCGTATATAGTACACCTAACATGACCATGATATATATAATGTTACTAAAAAATGGTCTCCGTGATTTAATTTAACATTTGTGTTATGAGAGTTTCGGTGATGAAACAAACTTACTTACTTACTCACTGGCACTATCGCACCTGTAGGTTCATGGCCGCGCGGACATAAGTTCTCCATACATCCCTATCCTGAGCTAATGTTTTCCAATCAATCCCTATATAATCTAATTCCCTCAAATCATAGTTAATGTTGTCCTCCCACCTCATTCTTGGTCTACCAACTGGGCGTTTTCCTTCTGGCTTTCCTACAAGAAGTTTCCATGCACGTCTTTCATTCACCATACGCGCAACATGTCCTGCCCATCGCAGTCTACGAGACTTAACTGTTCTTATTATATCTGGCTTCCTACAAAGAACATGTAGTTCATTGTTATGTAGTCTTCTCCATTCACCTGTCTGTTCATCTCTCTTTGGTCCAAAAAAATTCCTAAGTACTTTATTCTCAAATACTCGTAATCTCCTTTCATCCCTTAAAGTAATAGTCCATGTTTCACACCCATATAATATAACTGGTAGAATAATAGTTTTATATATTTTTAGTTTAACGTTTTTTGAAAGGAGTTGGGACGTCAAGAGTCTCTCTAATGCATAATAGCATGCATTTCCAGAATTGAGACTATGTTTAATTTCTTTGTGCATCTCATTCCTATTTGTGATATTGTTCCTAGGTATTTGAATTCAGCCACTTCCTCAAAATTTCCCTCATTTGTCATTAGCTGTCCATTTCCATTATATACTGAATTTCTACGTGTGACCATATATTTAGTTTTACTGATATTTACTTCCGGTCCTAATTTCTTAGTGTTACTCAATAGTGTGTGCGTGTTGGCCTTTAGTATCTCCTCGCTATCGGCCAGTAGTACTACATAATCAGCATAAACTAACAGCTTATTAATACCATTGTGTTGTAAGCCTTCCTCATTCTCTAAAGATTTAATGGCATGCTCTAGTACAAAATTAAATAGTAGAGGAGATAGTGCATCTACTTGCTTCAACCCATTCTGGATTTCAAAAGTGTCTGAAAACTGTTTGCCTACACGCACCCTATTATTTGAGCCATTTAGACACATTCGTATAAGTCTAACTAACTTTTTAGGAATTCCGAACTCCAGCAGGATACTGTATAACTTCTCCCTCTTAATTGAATCATATGATTTTTTGAAGTCTACATATAGTTGATGTACAGTACCTTTATATTCCCATTTATTTTCTAAAATCTGTCTTATGCTAAAAATCTGATCTGTTGTAGACCTGTTTCTTCTAAATGCACATTGATAATCTCCTAGAATCTCATCAATATAGGGACTAAGTCTGCTTGCTAATATATTTATTAAAATTTTGAACGAAGCTGAAAGTAATGAGATGCCCCTGTAGTTGTTGCAATCAGTTTTATCTCCTTTCTTATAAATTGGTACGATAATTGATTCCTTCCATTCATCTGGAAGAGCTTCTTTTTCCCAAATCATACTGAGCAACCAGCTTATCTTGTCCATCAAATTTTCTCCCCCTGATTTTATAAGTTCTGCTGGGATCTCATCTGAACGTGATGCTTTATACATCTTTAATTTTTCAATTGCCATTTCAATCTCTAATGAAACAAACAACAACACAAAATAAAACTTACCATGGTTTGTATAAATATGGCGGCAGTAGCGAATGTACGGTAATTGCCCGACAGACACAACAATGAGAGGGAATGAGAGAATGGCTAACACGAGGAAACAGCGAGCGTTCTGCGTTCTGGAAATTCCCACAACCCAGACTGTAATAACGCGAGGAGTACACATACAATATATATAGTTGATGGAAACGTATGATATCTACTTTCTATTGTTTTTTATCACTCTCACATAATATCAGGCAAATTATACATGAAATCAGGGATATCATTTATAGTAACCCTATATATATATATATATATACATATGTGTGTGTGTGTGTGTGTGCATATGACCTTTATTGTTCTAACGGTCGTGTAGGATTCAATTTAAAATAAAAACTTCGAGATCGTTAACCAGGAAAATCACTCCAATAGGAGTAGGAGCTCAACTGAAACAAAACTTTAAAAATCGCTCTACCTGCCGCAATTTTTTTAGTTTTCGCAACGACACTCAGAACATACTGTTGAAATAAATCGAGGATAGTTTTCTCTCAAAAATAACTGAAATCCGACTATTAAAATGGGGAGTTTACTTAAAACTCAACATTTGGTTGGTTGGATGGTGTCTAATGTACTGCATGTAATGCACAGATTCCGTTAGCAGTCCTGCTCCCCAGTACTTGGAAGTTTTGACAGTTTCTTGTTTGACGGCTGTACAGTCCTGCTCTCCAGTACTTGGAAGTTTTGACAGTTTCTTGTTTGGCGGCTGTACAGTCTTGCTCCCCAGTACTTGGAAGTTTTGACAGTTTCTTGTTTGACGGCTGTACAGTCCTGCTCTCCAGTACTTGGAAGTTTTGACAGTTTCTTGTTTGACGGCTGTACAGTCCTGCTCTCCAGTACTTGGAAGTTTTGACAGTTTCTTGTTTGACGGCTGTACAGTCCTGCTCTCCAGTACTTGGAAGTTATGACAGTTTCTTGTTTGACGGCTGTACAGTCCTGCTCTCCAGTACTTGGAAGTTTTGACAGTTTCTTGTTTGACGGCTGTACAGTCCTGTTCTCCAGTACTTGGAAGTTTTGACAGTTTCTTGTTTGACGGCTGTACAGTCCTGCTCTCCAGTACTTGGAAGTTTTGACAGTTTCTTGTTTGACGGCTGCACAGTCCTGTTCTCCAGTACTTGGAAGTTATGACAGTTTCTTGTTTGACGGCTGTACAGTCCTGCTCCCCAGTACTTGGAAGTTTTGACAGTTACTTGTTTGACGGCTGCACAGTCCTGCTCTCCAGTACTTGGAAGTTTTGACAGTTTCTTGTTTGACGGCTGTACAGTCTTGATCTCCAGTACTTGGAAGTTTTGATAGTTTCATGTTTGACGGCTGTACAGTCCTGCTCCCCAGTACTTGGAAGTTTTGACAGTTTCTTGTTTGACGGCTGTACAGTCCTGCTCCCCAGTACTTGGAAGTTTTGACAGTTTCTTGTTTGACGGCTGTACAGTCCTGTTCTCCAGTACTTGGAAGTTTTGACAGTTTCTTGTTTGACGGCTGTACAGTCCTGCTCTCCAGTACTTGGAAGTTTTGACAGTTTCTTGTTTGACGGCTGCACAGTCTTGCTCCCCAGTACTTGGAAGTTTTGACAGTTTCTTGTTTGACGGCTGCACAGTCCTGTTCTCCAGTACTTGGAAGTTATGACAGTTTCTTGTTTGACGGCTGTACAGTCCTGCTCCCCAGTACTTGGAAGTTTTGACAGTTTCTTGTTTGACGGCTGCATAGTCCTGCTCCCCAGTACTTGGAAGTTTTGACAGTTTCTTGTTTGACGGCTGCACAGTCCTGTTCTCCAGTACTTGGAAGTTATGATAGTTTCTTGTTTGACGGCTGTACAGTCCTGCTCCCCAGTACTTGGAAGTTTTGACAGTTTCTTGTTTGACGGCTGTACAGTCCTGCTCCCCAGTACTTGGAAGTTTTGACAGTTTCTTGTTTGACGGCTGTACAGTCTTGCTCTCCAGTACTTGGAAGATTTGACAGTTTCTTGTTTGACGGCTGTACAGTCCTGTTCTCCAGTAATTGGAAGTTTTGACAGTTTCTTGTTTGACGGCTGTACAGTCTTCTCTCCAGTACTTGGAAGTTTTGACAGTTTCTTGTTTGACGGCTGCACAGTCCTGCTCTCCAGTACTTGGAAGTTATGACAGTTTCTTGTTTGGCGGCTGTACAGTCTTGCTCTCCAGTACTTGGAAGTTTTGACAGTTTCTTTTTTGACGGCTGTACAGTCCTGCTCTCCAGTACTTGGAAGTTTTGACAGTTTCTTGTTTGACGGCTGTACAGTCTTGCTCTCCAGTACTTGGAAGTTTTGACAGTTTCTTGTTTGACGGCTGTACAGTCTTGCTCTCCAGTACTTGGAAGTTTTGACAGTTTCTTGTTTGACGGCTGCACAGTCCTGCTCTCCAGTACTTGGAAGTTTTGACAGTTTCTTGTTTGACGGCTGTACAGTCTTGCTCTCCAGTACTTGGAAGTTTTGATAGTTTCTTGTTTGACGGCTGTACAGTCTTCTCTCCAGTACTTGGAAGTTTTGACAGTTTCTTGTGTGACGGCTGCACAGGCCTGCTCTCCAGTACTTGGAAGTTATGACAGTTTCTTGTTTGGCGGCTGTACAGTCTTGCTCTCCAGTACTTGCAAGTTTTGACAGTTTCTTGTTTGACGGCTGTACAGTCCTGCTCTCCAGTACTTGGAAGTTTTGACAGTTTCTTGTTTGACGGCTGTACAGTCTTGCTCTCCAGTACTTGGAAGTTTTGACAGTTTCTTGTTTGACGGCTGTACAGTCCTGCTCTCCAGTACTTGGAAGTTTTGACAGTTTCTTGTTTGACGGCTGTACAGTTGTTGAGGAGATCGTCATCCATTTCTTCTTCTGGGTGGTTGCATAGAATGCATCTTGGTGTAGACAATATATTGATCTCCTGCAAATGTTTAACAAGACAATTGTGACCTGCAGTTAATCTGAAATCTGCAAGTGCTGTCTTCCGCGGAAGTTCTAGTATGACGTTGGAGTTGTGAAGAAGGCATTCCCATGTCTTGTATGTTGTAGATGATTAAAGTCTGTTGTAATTTATATCCTTGGTTTTTATTTTCTGCGCCTTTTAGACGAAATATGTTTTTATTTTTGCAAATGCCCCAGGTTGTCTTTCGACATTCCTGGTATTCTCTCCTGGCATGGCGTACTTGTAACCCACTTCTGAGGTTGGTACGCCTGGAAGGCGGGATTACTTTGACCCGATGATATGATGGGTGATGATGATGATGATAGTGGTGTGCCATGAGAGGCCCTAATGCTAAGCTTAATCTAAGATGAATATGAATGATGATGATTGCGATGGCCATATGATTTTGGGGACCGTTTGGACCTTAAAGTTTTCCTGACATTTGTCTTACAGGTGAGGAAAAACTCCGATAAAAACCTCACCCAGAAAAATTGTCCCGACCGGGGATCGAACCCGGGCCCGCTGCGAGAGCACAGCGGTGGACTAGCCGAAATATATAGATTTCGATGTTCATGATTGTCTTGTCAGGGAACCTTTCCTCGCTGTTTCATTGCTCAAGATTCCACAATGTTACGGAATCCACATGGATAATTTCTTTGCCGTAGTTATGGAGTTGTAGTATCGTGTCACAACATTGTTTGGAGTCATGTGTATTTGGGTCACAGATTGATTGAAGAGCTGCTTTAGAGTCTGATAGGAGAACTAATCAGGAGACGTTATCTGATCTTGTTAAGAGAGAGCCATAAAATAAAATAAGTTAAAATATACCTTCTTAGGTAAAATCTGTCGGCCTCAACTTATAAAATATGTATTCTTTATGCCTGTAGGCCTTTCTGAACATCCGTTCCATCTTCAGGACGTCCCTCGTCGCTACAACATCCAGTATGATGGTTGATGCAGCTGGTCACGACAACACCACATTAGGACCAGCAGCATCAACCATCATACTGGATGTTGTAGCGAAGAAGGACATGCTGAAGATGGAACGGATGTTCTGAAAGGCCTATAGGCATAAAGAATACATATTTTATAAGTTGAGGACGACGGATTTTACCTAAGAAGGTATATTTTAACTTCTTTTATTTTATGACTCTCCACCTCAACGGTTTTAATAATTAATTTTATTAGTATTAAGAGGGAGGTTTTCAAATGATGTTTTTATAGCATGTATCTCACCGTCGAACCCAAAATTTGAAAATAGCTACCGGAATTCTTTTCACTACTGTCCGACACATTTAAATAACGGACACAAGGAATTGGTGTTTCCCCAACTTAAGAGTTAACATTCCGTAAACTCGGACCATGATTTCGATTTGCTGAGGAATTCGTTTAGTTTACATAGTTCCGGCGTGACGGACGGCGAGATGTTGAAATTATGGTGAGTTGCCATCAGTTATCACCTGCTTTCTTGAATCAACTGACAGAATGACAACTGATAGAATTTTGCTTCATTCGACAGAATTCCACGGTTGCTGCGAAGGTATCAAATATTTAATCAGTCAGGGCAGAGTGTTTGATACACTTTTAAACTCTCAGAAAGTGTCTTTCAATAAAATGTTTTTTATACAATTTATTTATTCGATGTCACAACCTTATGGGTTTAATCAATGCACAGAACTGATGAAGAACGTGTTAGGGTGTACACGATCCTTAAAAAACTCTTTCTGCATGACTTGTTTATCCTAAAAGTTTGTTGGTGAGGCCCTAGAATAATTGGCCGTTACGCAGATTTCACGTCGCGTCGAGTCAATAATTGTCTGCAAAGGTGACAACTTCAACTTTGTATTACCCCAAAGATATTTTAAGGTAATTTATCTTTTAAATGTTTATTATGGAGTAAAAAGTTTAAATGAAGATATACAAAGATACCAACAAGAATGGAAAAATCATCTGAGGAGAATGGCAGGAAATAGACTTCCAAAATTGGCATTCCAATATACCCCAACTGGACATAGCGACCAAGTAAGACCAAAACATCGGTGGAAAGATCAAGACCATCTTCGCTAGGTTTTACCGTACAGGCCAAATGGCCTAAAACGAATTTGTTCATGATGATGATGATGTTTATTGTGATTAAAATATCTGGTTTTACTGTTAACTACAAATTCAGGGTAGCCCGCTACATTTCAGAAGAAATTTGGGACATCTTTTCGGATGCGATTGTAAGAAGGTAGATTTGGATTTTAATAACTATAGCTAGAAAATCATTTTTATGTTGATCTTCATACTAACTCCGGCCGTGAAAACCTAAGTTAATAGGCCTATATTAATACATTTTTGTTTAAATTATCTTCTTCTTCTTCCTTCCAAGTATTAGGCCAAGGCCTGTTACGATCCTATAGAAAATTTTCCCTCCAACGTTTCATAGGACAGCCCAGTGATCTTCATCCTCTTGGTATATAATTATAAACAGCTTTGGGGATCCGATTTGAACTCATTCTTTCAAGATGGTGTTTCCAATTTAGTTGGTGACTGTTTAATATATTCCAAAATTGGCGTAGTCTTCAATTCTTTTAAGATATCGGTGTCCTTTTCCGATCCCATCTGGTGTAACCCGCTGTTCTGCGCATGAATCTAATTTCACAAGCCGTTATTCTGCTTTCATGTTGTCTTTTTAGTGTCCATGCTTCATTACCATAGGTCTTCCACTTACTTGTGTTTTGCACTCTTTTAACTTTACTATCTAACCTCTCTTGGTTAACTCTTGTTTTTTTCGACCCCGACGCTATTAGGGCATCCGAGGGCTAGGGAGTCTTTCCTTTCTTCCATTTCTTCTTTCCTTTATTTTCTTTTCTTCTCCAGAAAAGCCTGACCAGAGGCTATAAGATGGCAGCCCCATCACTGGCCTTGCCTTCCTTTGGCCAGCAACCAATCGAAGGGACTATTATTAAGTTATGCTTTCAAGTCTTATACGAGAATTGTTTAAATTATTTGACATTTTTATATGCATTTTTTAAGTAAGATTCTATTAAAAGATAGACGTTCGCTGTATGGCCACGGAGTAGCGTCGCTGGCTCGTATACGCAGCAGCCCGGGTTCAATCCCTTGTCGGGACAAGTTTCTTGGGCGATAGTTTTTTTCGGGTTTTTTCCTCGCATGTAAAGACAGATATCAGAAAACGTTAAAGCCTAAATAGTCCCCGAACATCATGCGGCAATCATAATTATCATCATCAGGCTGCCGGACATTGGCATCTTTTAAAAGAAATCTAAATTTATATTTGCTCTAGCCTCGACTTAATTATTACCCAGTGTAAGATATATATATATATATATATTAATTGGTGTTTCTCGTATAATTTATCATATTTATATTATTATTATTATCGTATCATTATTGTTATTACCCTATAAAATGTTGTTTGTACATGAAATTTACTTTGCTACATTTATTGTATATTTAACTGTTTATAATTAGTATAGTGTATATCTATATTTGTCAAATATTTATTTTTATTTGTGCTGGTTGAGTGGAAGAGAGGGCCTTATGGCCTTAACTCTGCCAGAATAAATAAAGTATTATTATTATTATTATTATTATTATCGTATCATTATTGTTATTACTATATAAAATGTTGTTTGTACATGACATTTACATTGCTACATTATTGTATCTTTAACTGTTTATAATTAGTATAGTGTATATCTATATTTGTCAAATATTTATTTGTATTTGTGCTGGTTGAGTGGAAGAGAGGGCCTTATGGCCTTAACTCTGCCAGAATAAATAAAGTATTATTATTATTATTATTATTATTATTATTATTATTATTATTATTACTATTACTTGCCGTGTTTAGTATAAATGTGTGAGAATGGTATGTTTCGTCTTAAGTTATGTTGTTTCGGATGAGGTCCTCATATTGAACTGATCACTCATTCGGGAGGTAAGTAAAGATGTACCTCTATGGTGAGATATTAAACTAATTTAATGTAATGAAGAAATAAATGAAGGGTACAGGAGAAGCAGGAAGAAGGTCAATCAAAATCGGAAATAGAGATAGTGGAACCATCTGGTAGTTAATTGGGCAAGCTTTTAAAAGTGTAATTGAAACAGGTAAAGTATCGGATACGTAACGAAATAATTGAAATATTAATATCGCCATACAAGTTAAGAAGGTTGAGTATTTTAAATTTAACAATCGTTTCCTGAAAACTTTAAATTTTTTGACATTCCCACTTCATCCCCTGTATACTACAAATATGTTTTAATGTACTTATCCAGAATGTATGATTCAGAATTCCTTTCACGACCGACTCGTAAAACGCGACCGGCTTACGTCATTGACTTTTGTAAGTCCCTTGGGGGGTGTTATTTCTGTAAGAGGAGTGAAATAAAAATAATAAAAGAAAAAAGAAAAAGAAAAATGGTTGGATGCGATTTTTTATTACAATTGATGATATGTTGGTTAAATTATTATAGAATTGTTAGTATATTTACTCGCGTATCGAACACAAAACTTTTGTTGTACAAAAAAAAATTAACAAGTAGTTTCATTAAATTAGCAGCGCGATCTAATCTGCGGCATATTTTAAATTTTTTCCACGTATTCGCTAACATCTTATAAATGGTTACACTGGATTTGCATATATAATTAGGTGTTATCTCTCTGGTGTTTCATTTATCTTATACAATGACGTGACAAATTGATAAAAATCACGGTCGCCATTGCTTTAAGTACGACAAAACGCACCAAGTCTCACAAAAATTTTAATTAAATGGGTTCAGACCTTCATGGGAAACCAGTTGTAATAAGAAGAGTTGAGTCTCTTGGACTGCGATGGAGGGATATGTGGCTCGAATGAGGAATGGGTTCAGACCTTCATGGGAAACCAGTTGCAATAAGAAGAGTTGAGCCTCTTGGACTGCGATGGAGGGATATGTGGCTCCAATGAGGAATGGGTTCCGACCTTCATGGGAAACCAGTTGAAATAAGAAGAGTTGAGCCTCTTGGACTGCGATGGAGGGATATGTGGCTCCAATGAGGAATGGGTTCAGACCTTCATGGGAAACCAGTTGTAATAAGAAGAGTTGAGCCTCTTGGACTGCGATGGAGGGATATGTGGCTCCAATGAGGAATGGGTTCAGACCTTCATGGGAAACCAGTTGTAATAAGAAGAGTTGAGCCTCTTGGACTGCGATGGAGGGATATGTGGCTCCAATGAGGAATGGGTTCAGACCTTCATGGGAAACCAGTTGTAATAAGAAGAGTTGAGTCTCTTGGACTGCGATGGAGGTATATGTGGCTCCAATGAGGAATGGAAAATATTCGTAGGAAAGCCAGAGGGAAGGAGCCCAATAGAAAGTCCAAGATTGAATTGGGAGACTAACATTAACGACGATTTGAGGAAGGTAAATTATAAAAGATGATTAGATAGCATTACCTAAGATAGGGATGAATAGAGAGGTTATATCTGCGCTGCCACGAACCTGTGGCTTCGATTGTGCTACTGAGTTGGTTGGTTACATATATCTGGGTCAAAATATATCATTCTTCATTAACATCTATATGGAAATCGAAAGAAGAGTCTAAAAAGCCTGAAAAAATAATATGGAATTGGAAGCATGTCCTTTAAAGTTCACTGATATCCTATCGTCTTCTTTTCCTTCACCCGCTTTCCGCTTTAAAATAATCGACCAATTGTTTCCTTCCATTTCGTACTCATTTCGCTTTGTTTTTTTTTTTACTAAAGCCTTAATTCCAAATTTGGTTCAACCTGTTGTCACAGTTGTTTCCATTTGGTCATAATTTTTTCGCGGTTAGATTACTTCGGGTTAAGTTTACCAGTTATACCACGATAGGCATGACATATTGCACAAATAGAGGGGTGGAAGCTTCTCGTAGGAAATCCTGAGGGAAAATGCCCAGTTGGTAGACCGAGAATGATGTGGGAGAATAACATAAACCATGATATGAGGGGAGGAGATGATACAGAAGATGATTGGAAAATATTAGCTCAGGATAGGGATGTGTAGAGAGCTTTATGCCCGCTGTGCCATGAACCTACTGGTTCGACAGTGCCAGTGAGATAGTTAAGTTTACCATGCGTTCTCCGTACCCAATTTGTGGGGTTTGTTGCAAAAAAGGTTTAGGGCCAGAGGTTATATGACTGATGTATTAACTTACCCTAATGACTAACAGTATGATAATATGTATTATTTTTACATGATGGTTCCATTGTGCTTGTGATTAATTGTCCAACTATTTGTAGGTTATATTTCACATTCCTTCCTAATATCATGTTACTAGCGTCGCAAATCAAATATGTACGTGAAAGAGTCGACAAATTTTGTTCAGGATATTCTTATTTCAGGCATCAACTGTTTTGACTAACCGTAAATCTTAAGATTTAAACCCGCAGCTTTGCCTCCGTTTTGAAGCTATGCTCGGGATTTTTATACCCTGAAACAATCCATCGACACCGGCTCTGGGATGATCTCGTGAACCTCGGAACCAGAGGCGAGCATTATAACCATTAATTCACCAGGAGAGATTATTTCTAATATGGTTACTTCTCACTATGTCTTTTAATAGTTTGTTTCTATGCAATTTTCCTTACAATCTTATATCAATAATTTCGTTTGATATATGAAGTTATGCTCGGGATTTTTATACCCTGAAACAATCCATCGACACCGGCTCTGGGATGATCTCGCGAACCTCGGAACCAGAGGCGAGCATTATAACCATTAATTCACCAGGAGAGATTATTTCTAATATGGTTACTTCTCACTATGACTTTTAATAGTTTGTTTCTATGCAATTTTCCTTACAATTTTATATCAATAATTTCGTTTGATATGTGATTAATTTTAGAAGAGAAAAATTTAATAAGTCTTCTTTAAACAAGGAAATTGGATAATCAATTGAGTTGGTGTTTACTTGATGAAAATCCATATTTATTAATTAAATAAAAATAAAACGTAGTTTTATTTTATTTTCATATTTATTATATAATTCAGTGACAGCTGTTTCGGTACACTGTACCTTCTTCAGACATGTTAACAAATTATGAATTGTGTTCCAACTGATCTAAGCAACAATACAACAATATTTATTTACATTTTTTAATTTAAATTTTTAAATTTGAATGAATCCCCTTTGTTAAATTAAAAAATTTAAATAAATATTGTTGTATTGTTGTTTAGATCAGTTGGAAAACAATTCATAATTTGTTAACATGTCTGAAGAAGGTACAGTGTACCGAAACAGCTGTCACTGAATTATATAATAAATATGAAATTTATTTAATTAATAAGAAAATTGGCTTTTATTTCAAGCACTCTCCAGTTCTCAGTATTCCATACGGCTCTCCACTTATATGTTTCTAAATCTATTTTTTTCACAGGTTCGGACCGAGAGAAATGCGATAGCTGCAATCGTAGTGACATGGGTGGTTATTTTATTGGCTTCGGTGCCGGTTTATTTGAGTCATGGAGAAATAACCTATGTATACTCATCGGCAGAGCATACGGCCTGCGTGTTCCTAGAGGCGGACCCCATCAACAGACCTGATGGCTACAACAAACTTGTCTTCCAGGTAAGTTACAATTAACGTATTTACAGAAAATAATTACAGAGGGATTAGCTTAACGAATACTGGCTACAAGATATATACGAAAATAATAAATAATAGATTGAGAAACATAACAGAAGTAATAATAAGTGAAAATCAAAGTGGATTCAGAACGGGAAGGTCATGTATAGACAATGGATGGATTTCTCAACCGAAGTTTACACCACGACCGCGGTTTTCCAATTTTTTAATGTTTCCATAATAACCATAAAAACTGAAAATGTATGGCTGTTAATTACAAAAACAAATGTCTGAATCATGTCTATGGTTTCATAACAATTTCTATGAACGTTCAGTCATTTTTATGGATGTTGTGGAAACAATAAAAAATTGGTATAGACTTCGGATGAGAAATCCACCCAATGTCTTTACACTGAAACAACTCATAGAAAAGAGAAGAGAACATAACTTAGAAACTCACATAGGATTTATAGATTTGGATAAGGCCTTCGATCGAGTAAACATACATAAATTATGGGAAATATTAAGAATGAAAGGATACCCGCTGTGCCTTGTTGAAACAATAAAGAAATTATATGAAGACACAAATATAATTATTGATACCGGATTCAAAAGAACAGATGCAATCAAAACAAATACTGGATTACGACAAGGATGTAGTTTAACACCCACTTCGTTTAATATATATATATAGACGATATTTTAAATAAATGCAAAGTTTTAGTGAATCCAGGAATAAGAATGGATAATAAAGTGTGCATAAATAATGTTCTATTTGCTGACGATGTAATCATAATACAGAAAAATGAAGACGACTTACAGAAATCAATGCATGCATTAAATGAAATATGTAAATTATACGATCTAAAGATTTCTGTAAGGAAAACGAAGACCATGGCTTTTAGAGGAAGAGATCCAGTGAGATCCAAAATTATTTTAGAAAATCAAAGTATAGAATAGGTGTCTAGTTTCAAATATTTGGGCTGTGATGTTGGCTACAATGTGAAAAGAGATGTTGAATCCAAAATAAATAAATTTCAGACGGTGTGTGGAACAATACAGAGAACATTCAAAAATAAAATTATAAAAGAAACCAAGATAAAAATGTATAATGTTATGGCGGTTCCCACAATATTGTATGGATGTGAAACTTGGGCTCCAGTGAAAAGACAGAAAGATAGAATACAGACGGCGGAGATGAGGTTCCTAAGACAAGTAAAAGGATGTACAAGACTTGATAAAATAAGAAATGAGGATATAAGAGAAGAATTGAAAGTACAGCCTTTATTGGATAAAGTCACGAATTACAGACAGAAATGGATTGATCACATGGATGGAATGAGTAAGGAGAGATATCCATTGTTAGCAAGAAATTATCAAGCAAGAGGAAGACGTGATGTTGGAAGACCTAGAAGAAGTTGTGCTGATGCATTATGAAGTCGGAACGGGCAATAGCCTAATCCCTGGAGTGATGATGATGATGATGATGATGACAGAAAATAATACGAATAAAAACTTTTTCAAGAGGTAGTGGCTTTCATAATTTTTGCGACCATGCCGCTATACTAAACAGTCTCTGTATATTATCCTATTAATTTTTCAGAATCTATTAAGATGCGAATCAGGGGTCCTCATCTAGGGGATATGTGGATGGCGACCACAAGGTGTCCAAGCTGTGCAAAACATTTCTTCCACTTACTTGTGTTTTGCACTCTTTTAACTTTACTATCTAACCTCTCTTGGTTAACTCTTGTTTTTTTTGACGCCAATGCTATTAGGGCATCCGAGGGCTAGGGAGTCTTTCCTTTCTTCCATTTCTTCTTTCCTTTATTTTCTTTTCTTCTCCAGAAAAGCCTGACCAGAGGCTATAAGATGGCAGCCCCATCACTGGTCTTGCCTTCCTTTGGCCAGCAACCAATCAAAGGGACTATTATTATGCTTTCAAGTCTTATACGAGAATTTCCCTCAAACGCTGGAGGGAAAATTTTCTATAGGATCGTAACAGGCCTTGACCTAATACTTGGAAGGAAGAAGAAGAAGAAGAAATTATTTTTAAAACATCTCTTGTCCATTTTAATAATTTTTGGGCAGTAATCTAACAAAGGAACTGTCAACAATTGCATGCCGAAATCTAACTTGAAATTTCTTCCAGAGAAGCCTTGTGATGTAGCAAGGCATGTCCAAAAATTATCTACCTTTTTAACTGCAAGACATTAAATCCAGAGCCAAATCTCTCACTGAAACGATAGGGAAGTAACACAACTGCGAATTGGTAGATTGGATAACCCTCAATACCAGTCTTTCGCGCTGCGTCCCGCCTCATTTCACTTCGTTCTCACACATGCATGGAGTCCATCTGCTGCGCACAATGGGTTACCATTGCTGTATGCTACATTAAATTTTTGTACCTGGCAGTTAAAAACGGTATTTTTTTGTCACGGCATTGGTATATACAATTCTTCTGTGGGATAAATTTCAAGGTAGCCTTCGACAATCAATGGTTGACCGTTCCCTTGTGAGATCACTATTTTGCTATGAAAAGAGTCAGTTTGATTACAATAACCACTTTTGATGCAAGTTTGTAGTGATATAAAGTAAGTTCTAAAACCAAATAATAACATTTGTAATCTAAGAAGAAAGCAGACACAAAAAAAGCCAGTTGAGTTACAAGATGAACATAACACTTTTTGAAAATGAGCTTCTCAAGTGGAAAACAATCACCTATATTTGATTATTTTGTCTTAATAAAACCTGGTAGCACTGGGCAAAAATGTTTAATTATTTTCTAACTGACACTATCATATCCGTAGTTTCATGGCCACGCGGACATAAGCTCTCCATACCTCCTTTCGCTGAGTCAAAGTTTCCCAATCAACTCTAATATAATTCATGTCTCTCAAATCATGGTTAATATTATTGTCACAACTCATTTTAGTCCTATACAGAGGGCGATTTCAATCTGGTTTTCTACAAGGAATTTCCATGTCTCTGTTTCATTCCCTGTTTGTGCCACTTGTCGTGTCTGCTGCTTGTCGATAGACTTAATTATTATGACATCTCGTTTCCCATAACGATCATACGCTGTTATGTAAGTCTTCTACATTCGCCTGTCTTTTTCTCTCCATTTGCTCCAATTGTTTCCCAAGAATTTTACTTCATTTCTTTATATGCAATATATATTTATCTAGACTTCTCCATAATCGATACTAATTTATTCTAAAACACCTAAGATTCTCTGTATATTTTCTTGGAGTTGGGATCTATATTTTCAGCTTCTCCATGTAACGGGCTTCCAATATAAAACCGGACCGGCCTCAAGGAGTTTCACCCGGCACGCAGTGCTGTCTCTTCCTCCCGCAATTCACCCTGCCTGCCACCCGTCCTTGAACTGTTTCTTACCTTATAGAAAATGCTGGAAATGTTGTCCTCCCGCAGTTAAACAGGCATTATACCGAGTAAACACATTTAGATTGACACGCTGTAGTTCGGGCACTGTCAAGTTTCTGATTTAATTTCTTATGTTGTTCTTCAGTTCTTCCAATGTGTGCGGATTTGTTTTGTACAATTTGTCTTTCAGGCTACCCCACAAATTTTCGCCAATTTAGTCTAATTTTTCTTCGGTGAGAACCGTACGCCTTCGCGTGTGTTTCTTATTTAGTACTGAACCAGTGGTCTCAAATTTAGTCACAAGATCGTGGATTGTCGATCTGGAAGAAGGTAATTGTCCAAGGAAGTTCTGAATAAATTCCTCGCGAACGCGACGAGCTGATTCGTATTTATAATAACATTTACACACATAAATGCGCTGCTCTAATGTCAGCTGACGTCTCATCTTGTCGAACGATAGTAAACTGACTAGTTCAAGAACGAGCGGCTGGCAGAGTGAAATGCGGACGAGGAGAGAGCGCTGCCTGACGGGTGAAAACCCGTGAGGCCGGTCCGGATTTATATTGGAAGCCCGTTAGAAATTAGTACATTACATTATTTCATATGATATAGTATTTACCCATAACGCTGTATCATCATCATCATCATCATCATCAACATCCATGCAGGTATTAGGCCATGTGGCCTGGTACGGTCTGAAAGGGAATTTTCCATCCAGCGCTTTTTTGGATGTCTCAGCGATCTTTTGCATGGATTTTGGAATATTCTATGAAATTGTATTGGTTGAAGATGGGCTTTCAGGTGTTCTGGTAGTTTTGTATATGGTGGAGAATGGCTTCTATCTCCAACTGTTCCATAATTTCCTCATTTATTTTAAGGTCGCATTTTGTATAGCCTTCTTTACGATGCATAAATCGCATGTCATTTGCTGTTATTCGGCTTTCATCTCTTCTTTGTATTGTCCATGCTTCACTACGATATCTTAATACTGGTCTTGCGAAAATCTTATAAAGTCACATATTTATGTACTTTAGTACTAAAGATGGATTCATTATACTGTTAATCATCCCCGTCGTTTTGGTGAAATTTGTGATTTTCTTTGATATATCAGCTTCATCTTGAGATGTTAAATTATAACCGAAATTATTAAATTAATTTACACGTTATAAAATGTCATCGTCCAAAACAATATTGCTACGTAAATAGGCCTATATATATATATAATACATATATAAGAAAGATAAGTGTAGAATTGCATTCGTCTGGTGGTGTA
This sequence comes from Diploptera punctata, assembly GCA_030220185.1. NCBI lineage: Eukaryota > Metazoa > Arthropoda > Insecta > Blattodea > Blaberidae > Diploptera > Diploptera punctata. Next base: position 391,937 of record JASPKZ010007376.1, on the reverse strand, counting down.
ATGGATAACACGCTGAGGTACAGACTCAGAGTTCCGGGTTCGAATCCCGTCCAGGCATTTATTTTACTTATCATGCCATATTAAGCTTGCATTGCTCAATGTTAAACATTTAATTATAACATCGATAAAGCGTCACTGCTATAAAGTAAAAATATTCTCTTTAATTTTCATACTTGTTATAGTCAGCTACTAGATGGCAGTGAAGACCGAGTTCTCGCGACATCTAGTAATAATGGAGAATATAATACATATATAAGAAAAATAAGTGTTTGAAATGGATTCGTATGGTGGTGTAATGGATAACACGCTGAGGTACAGATTCAGAGTTATGGGTTCGAATCCAGTCCAGGCATTTATTTTTCTTATCATACCATATATATAGATATTTATATCGTTTATGGATATCCATTCATAGTAATTCTTCCCGAGGGCAGGTCTTTCACTACAATCATAGCAATTTCACGCTATGCTTTACAACTTAACTAGGGAATTATATGTGTGATAGCTTCCCGTTGCTTTCCACACCGGTTAAGGATGATGATGATAATGATAAGGATGATGATGAAGAAGATGGTGATGGCCGGATGATTTTCGGGGAGGTTTGGCCCTAAGCGTCCTGACATTTGTCTTACAGGTGAGGATAAACCCCGAAAAAACCTCACCCATGAGCCTAACACGACAGGGAATTGAACCCGGGCCCGCTGCGTGACAAAGCAGCACGCTACCTCGAGACCACAGTGGTGGACTTATATATATCATCTATATCAATTTAGTACAAAATTATCTGAAACACTCTGATATATTCCTAGAACTGGGATCTATCTTTCAGCTTATCTAGGGTGGAGGATAGTGACTTAATATTGTTTCTCTCCTATGAAAAGAGTCCTCACACAACTTCTTTAATACGTGTACCAAATTGATACAAGAGATCTTAGAAATTGTATAGGTCTATACGGTCTTAGACTCAAGATCCATTTTTTTCGTATCGTTAAGAGAAAAATAATGACTTAGATCCTTTCATGTAAATAAATAATAGTTTTAAAAAACTAAAACAGCACGCTTTATTCGAAAACCGAACTGAAAAATGAAAAATAATTTTAATTTCCAACACGCTTGGGATAAATTTAAAGTGGTCAACAAAAAAATCGTCTCCAACACATACAGATTAAAACTAGAATTATCAACAAAAAGAAAATAATTTTGCCATCAAAAGCGTGGGGTGCTTTATATCAATTAATATATTTCATAATAAACAGATATTGGTAAAAGTAAAGTCTCTAAGAAGAAAACGTAAAAATCATAAAAAGCACCCCACGCTTTTGATGGTAAAATTATTTTCTTTTTGTTGATAATTCTAGTTTTATTCTATAAGTGTTGGAGATGATTTTTTTGTTGACCACTTTAAATTTATCCCAAGCGTGTTGGAAATTAAAATTATTTTTCATTTTTGAGTTCGGTTTTCTAATAAAGCGTGCTTTTTTAGTATTTTAAAACTATTATTTATTTTTTATTTTTTAGTTTTAATATTTTACAGAATAAGATAAGAATGTAAATATCTTTAAATTCCATACTATTGTAGTATGAGTTAAAAGTATTTCTCTTCTAAAAAAAATTCTTCCCAACCGGATTCGAACCAGCGACCTATGGATTACTGAAATTGTATACCACTAGTTCACCGCTCTACTAACTGAGCTCTTACAACGTTTGACAATAAGTCGACAAGTCCGTAACCTATTATACCAGTTTTAATTTTTTTTGATTTTCTGATGATTCTGGCCAGGAATTTAGAAATAAAATATTAAATTATTGTAGAGTCACGGGTCCTTTACAAGTATACAAAGTTTCAAGTCGATCCAATTATTTTAAGTGGGTGAAAAACGCGTTGAAAGATTCAGTTACATAGATAGATAGATAGATAGACAGATAGATACAGGTCAAGCTAATATAAAGCGTGTAAAAATAGTGACTTAGATCCTTTCATGTAAAAATAGTATTTTCCTTAATACTACAGATAAGAATATGTAAAATACTTTTAGCAGCGCAATGTAAATATATGCTTTTAAGTGTGATAAGATTTCTTTGTCAACTGTAGTTTTAACGACAGTGTGTAATGCATAACATTAAGCTTGTGTACGTTACCTGCTTACAATGTAGTTCACATTGGCATTCTGTGCCGCCGATATAACCTCCAGGGCCGTAGAGATGTGCTCTTCAAAGGAAAATGGAAAACTACCACGCATTGTCAATACGGAATATAATTCTCTGGAGGATTCCATCAACTTATGATAACATTTTATAGTTTACCTGGTTTACAATATGCAGTATTTTGACAACAAAGACATAACCTCTCTAAGTATTAAGGAATGTACAACTAAATTAATTTAGTACAATATCTAATTTAATTTTAAGTAATGTAGCATTGCTGCCGATAGGGTTACCTATGCCGGACTGGTCGAAGGTGATAAGCCAGACGAAATAAGTACCTTGGTCGAAAGAGTGACGATCTTTCACCGTAAAAATACAACCGTCAAGAAATGCGGACATGGGTTCTACTGGGGTAAAATTTTCGGGAGGTCAAATAGTCCCCCATTCGGTTCTCCGGGCGGGGGCTACTTCAGGGAACCCATGCCAAAGATCCTGCTGGAGTTCGGAATTCCTAAAACTTTAGTTAGACTTATACGAATGTGTCTAAATGGCTCAAAGAGTAGGGTACGTGTAGGCAAACAGTTTTCAGACACTTTTGAAATCCAGAATGGGTTGAAGCAAGGAGATGCACTATCTCTTCTACTATTTAATTTTGTACTAGAGCATGCCATTAACTCTTTATAGAATGAGGAAGGCTGTTAGTTTATGCTGATGATGTAGTACTGCTGGCCGATAGCGAGGAGATACTAAAGGCCAACATGCACACACTATTGAGTAACACTAAGAAATTGGGACTGGAAGTAAATATCAGTAAAACTAAATATATGGTCACACGTAGAAATTCAGTCTATAATGGAAATGGACAGCTAATGACAAATGAGGGAAATTTTGAGGAAGTGGCTGAATTCAAATACCTAGGAACAATAATCTCAAATAGGAATGAGATGCACAAAGAAATTAAACATAGGCTCAATTCTGGAAATGCATGCTATTATGCATTGCAGAGACTTTTGATGTCCCAACTCCTTTCAAGAAACGTTAAGCTGAAAATATATAAAACTATTATTCTACCAGTTATATTATATGGGTGCGAAACATCGACTCTTACTTTAAGGGAGGAAATGAGATTACGAGTATTTGAGAATAAAGTTCTTAGGAAAAATTTTGGACCAAAGAGAGATGAACAGACAGGTGAATGGAGAAGACTACATAACAATTAACTACATGGTCTTTATAGGAAGCCAGATATAATAAGAACAGTCAAGTCTCGTAGACTGCGATGGGCAAGACATGTTGCACGTATGGGGAATGAAAGACGTGCATAGAAGCTTCTTGTAGGAAAGCCAGAGGGAAAACGCCCAGTTGATAGACCAAGAATGAGGTGGGAGAACAACATTAACTATGATTTGAGGGAAGTAGATTATACAGGGAATGATTGGAAAGCATTAGCTCAGGATAGGGATGTATGGAGAGCTTATGTCCGCGCGGCCATGAACCTACGGCTTCGATAGTGTCAGTGAGTAAGTAAGTAAGTAAGTAAGTATGAAATATCATTATATGGTTGTCAAATTATTTAGTCGACGACTGGTGAAGATTTCGGATCATTTAAAATCACAACGTTTGCAATCTATCTATTACCAGCCTTACAGCACAACACAGCGGAAGGGAATTGGCAACATGTGATGAGGAGGCAAAGGAGAGACAGCTCATTCTCCAGTAGTAATATGGTTTCCAGATTATTCACTTGGTCAACGGTTACTGTAGTTTACGGATCATTTTAAAAGTACAGAATGTGCCACTGCTCCAGTCAAATAACACAATACAGGAGACAGGAAGTTGCAATATGGTAAGAGAAGAAAGAGGATCAACAGAACATTTCTAGTTTATTTTTCGCGTGCAGATTTAACTGGGACGAGTAATAAGGCCATGGATCTCCTGTTTTTCGGCATAACAAAGAACATTCAGACTGAAAAAACTGCCGCGCTATTTCCTGAGGAATTATTTATTGAAGAGAATAATTGATCCCTAATTGAATATACTGATTAATAAATACGATTAATCAATAAAAGGAAGAGAGTACTAAACACAGAATACAAAGTAACTTAAATAAATATATTATTGGTAAATGGAACTCATAAAGAAGAGGAAAAGAAATTGGATTGGCCACTGGCTAAGAAGAAACTGCCTGCTGAAGGATGCTCTAGAAGGAATGGTCAACGGAAAGAAAGATAGAGGCAGAAAAAGACATCATATGATAGACAATATTAAAATAAATGGTTTGTATGGAGATACAAAAAGGAAAGCTGAGTCAAGGAAAGAGTGGAGAATTCTGAGTTTGCAGTGAAAGACCTGCTCTTGAGCAGAACACTATGAATGAATTGGTAAAACTTATCACAAGTAGCGGTGGAAAACCTTAATGCGAAGAGGCCATAAAGATGTAGCCCCCAAAGTAGACCTGAAATTCTTAAGCTAGGTCTAGCTTGAAAAATCACGTTTGGGAGAAAACATCATCATCAGCCATGCAAGTATTAGGCCGTGTGGCCTGTTACGGTCTCAAAGAGAAATTTTCCATCCAGCGCTTTTTTGGACGTCCCAGCAAACTTCTGCCTTGGGGGCAGTAGCGAAGTATGGCTTTTGGAATTCTATGAGACGGCATTCGTTGAAGATGGGCTTTCCAGTTGTTCTGGTAGTTTTGTATATTGTGAAGAATGGGTTCTACATCCAACTCTTCCAAAATTTCCTCATTTCTTTTATGGTCCCACTTTTTGAAGCCTGTTGTACGGCGCATAAATCGCATCTCTCCTTCGTATTGTCCATGCTTCACTACCATATCTTAATACTGGTCTTGCGAGAACCTTATAAAGCCGTAATCTTGTGTTCTTCTATACTAAAGATGGTTTCATTGTACTGTTAATTATCTCCGTTGTTTTTGTAAAATTTGTGATTTTCTTTGAGGGAGAAAACTTCCATACTTCAAAATTTACAGCCGCGGAAAGCCAACACTGTAAATACGCTCGCTAGCCGTGAGAAGAAATTAAGAAGTAGGTGGTAGTTTAATGCACTTATGACCCTAGGACACAAAGAATTTAAAACATTAATCGGGTATAAAAATATTAATAAGGGAAGAACATTTATTTTTATTTCACTATTTTCAATCATTATATTTAATAACTACATGTGATTGAATATTCTAACCAATCAAAATCAGTGTTAGGAAGTACATCCATATATGTAAATAAAGAGTCCTGACTTCAATGCGAAACTCATGAGGTCAGACCGAGACACTTACACTTAACAGTTCATGCAGAGAAGACTTACATCAAATATTACATAGGGACCGGTTCGATGCTCGAGAAAGGATCTCAGATCATGGGACTTAGTACATTTCTGCAAAAATAATAATTCTTGAACTACAAGTGATAGTCCTCGTGCAGTTAGGCATTGAACGCCAACACTAATTCAACGGTGCACCATGTATCGAGTGTATTTTAAGAGTTAGTTCAATTAATTAAATAAAATAAAGTTATTTTCTTTATTCATAATTATCTGTTCCCACACAACTCTCCTTTCGGTCCCTATATGAGATGGGAATCTCAATGCTCACCCTGAAACAAATAGGAACCGACTAGCTACCGAGGTAGGGCAATTAACAATTAAAACAGTGAACAACAGTTCCTTCAAAATACTGCCCCGTTATTTATTATCTATTTTGCTCGAATGCTGGACACTTCGAGCAAAAGATAAATCCCGCATTAATAATTCACAAATGAGATTCCTCCGATCACTAACTGGAGTAACATTAAGGGATAGAATGAAAATTGATGAGATAATGATGCAGTGGAATAGTAGGGAAATGGTCGAACATATACAAAATTATCAGATTAAATGGTTCCAACACGTCCAGAGAATGTCAAATTCCCGTTTACCAAAGATGATTTACCACCTCAACCCTAAAGGCAAAAGAGACCTCGGAAGACCCTTCAACCGATGGAAAGATCAGTTTTTGTAGTCGCAGAAAGGGCATCGTCACCCAATGCTGCATTCGGAAGAAGAAGAAGAAGAAGAAGAAGATTTAGCCTGGTGGAGTTACGGTCACATGACCTTCTCTTCCACTCACCAGGACAAACATAAACATCTGAATATATCAATCACAGAATTAATTATAATATTAAATACTAAATGAAGATTTGACCAAAAAGATAATAACTATTATATTATGATCTATAATACAACCAATTAATGATAGTTAAGATTAAGATTAAAACTAATAATAAAATGTATTCTAGCAAGATACATTAAATTGTTGGTTGACCGCCCCTGTCTTATGTAGGGTCCTATATAAAAAAAATAATGAGATATAGAAAATTAATTTACGGTTTTACAATATTCAAACAAGTGGAAATATTTGTTAATTTTAATATTATTTTCATAAATAATTAAATGTATTAATTGTTAAAATATCATTGTTACATTCCATATGGTGGGATAAGCATATTTGGAAAGACACAAAAAATATATTGGTAAAACATTGGTGGAATCTGTTGCAATGTATGGAAGCGAGATATGGACAATCAATAAATACTACAATAATTGCTCTAGAAATGGATTATTTACGGAGAAGTGCCAGAAAGTCTAGGTTAGAACATGTCACAAATAAGGAAATTAGAAACATAATGGAAGCAGAAGAAAGCATAATTGAAAGAATTGAGGAGAAGGAATTAAAGTGGTTAGGACATGTCTTAAGAATGGAAGATGAGCGATGGCCAAAGCAGCTATATGAATAGCATCCGAACAGAAAGAAGAAAAGAGGGAGACTAAGGTTAACATGGAAGGAAAACACGAAGACAGTAATGCTAGCTAGAGGGCTAAGCATCGAAGATGCCCAAGACCGTAGGCTTTGGAGGTTTGGCACGGGAAGGCGGCAGCAGCTGTAAAAACCCGAGGATAGATAGAATTGTTAAAATAATTATACCAGTGAGGTGTATACGTTAGTTTGTTGTTAAATAATTCTTTAGTTTGTTTTTTATGGATGTTATAATTTGACAGTCTCTGACATAGGGCGGAAGGGAATTCCATGTTTTGGGAAGTGAGACTGTAAAAGATAGTGGATAATACACAGTTTGATGAGGAGGGATATAAAGGATAATGTGCTAATGGGGTCGAGTGTCAAGATTATGTGTTTCGGATAGTCTGATGAAGCGGCGTGATACATTATTTGGCGTTGATGTGTGAAGTATTTTATAGAGAAGGGGTAAGGAATGGACAGTCCTACAATCTCTTGGATGAATCTACGATAATTGTTCCAGGGACAGTGTAACATGGTCAAATTTGCGAATACCACAAATAAAACGTGCGCAAGAATTATGGATACGTTGAAGTCTTTGAGTGTAAATAATATTTAAGTCTGTAAAAAGAGTGTCACAATAATCAAATAGGGCATTGCAAGGATTAAAGAGCTTAGGTAAATAAGTACCAGTTTGTAAGTGGTACTAAGTATAGCCCACGCAATGGAGTTAGAGGAATGTCCTTGAATGAAAATTTGTAATGGGAGCTTAGATGCGAGTCTTATACTTACCAGATGTAGATCTCAGCCAGTAGGAAGTGTCACCACACGTCATTGCTAACTACCTCGCTAGCGAATATCAAAATATGTACAGTCACTGCTAAACATTTGTAAAATTTCACAATAATAATTAATTAATATACGGCCATTTTAATCCGTGGAGGAAGTACATTCACTATATATACCCTATATATGGTTTATATCAGTCTGTTAAAGTTTTAAATAACCACTAAATGTCACTTTAGTACTCATGCAACTGTTCAACACCTGACATATTATCTCCATATTCCGTTTGGTCAGTTTCATGTTCACTCTCCTCATCGCTGCTTTCCATTCCATTGTCTTCAATTATAATTTTTTTCAATTCTTTCTTCCATGATTCCATCTTTCTCCCAGTACTCGTGTTCGTTGTCTTCCACTTTATTGCACACATTTTCCCATTCCTTTTTACCAATTTCTTTAAATCTTTCCCGGCACAACATTTCAACATCTTTAATTTTGAAAGTAACATTTTTACTACCAACCCACTGTTTTACATCACCCCAAATTAATTCAATGGGATTTAAATCAGGATGATAAGGTGGAAGTCTCAACACTGTATGGTTATTTTCAGCTAATATAGTGTCGATAACGTAGGTTTTATGTGTTGGTTTATTTTCTAAGATTAAATCATATAAGTGTGTTTTAGTGCTATTTTCATCAAAATGAACATTATGTTGAATTAACCAGGCTTGCATATCTTTTTTTAAGGAATTTGATGTTGGGACTTTATTTAATTGTGTGTTATGGTACGAAGCGTTGTCAACAACTAAGACAGAGTTTGGGGGTAACATTTGGAATCAACATGTTACCGTAACCATTTAATAGTTTTTCCTGTATTCATTTGTTCATGGAAGTCTCCCTGTTGTTAGCACCGGGGACCTGTAAATGAGGAGAGCATTTGGGTATAACCAAAAACCTTCCACCAGCATGCACAATTCTAGATAAACGTATCACACCCTTCTAGAAAACGGGAGCCGATCCAACCACCTGCGAGCCACTGGCATCGTCAGACCAACTTTTCGGGACTAGTGTGACTACCTGTTATGTCATATATGTTTCGTCTTCATACACTATTTGGCCCTTCCTCATCTCTATATTTTTAAATGCATGTGCAAGATATGTTCTCTCGAAGGGAACGGCCTACTATGGTTTCTCTAATTAAAACACTTCGGTATAGTTCTTCTGGTTTTTTTCCAGCTGAAAACTCAAGTTCCTTTACTTCTGCTCTAAGAGACCCACTGGCTCCCGCACTAAATTCAATTTTCTTCCTTTTTATTTCTCCAATAATTTTGTAATTGTTGGTGCAGTCTTTTCTTCTTCGTAAAAATTATATATATATGCGCCGAATTACTACATTTATCAAATTCATCAATGTCAGTTATTCTTTTTGTCAGGACAATCGTGTTGCCTTTCCAGGGGTGCGCAACGACAGATACTAACTTACTTTTCCTCTTCAATGTTTTCTTCTTTTCTTGTAAAATTCTGTGTAACATAACTGCCGCGACACAAACCTCTGGCTTTAGAAACTCTTTCTTGAATTTTCTTCACTTGTTTTATAATACAAAACTGGTTGACAATCGCTCCTTTTCTTTTGTTCTTTTTGCTGTCCTCTTTCATGTAGGTCGTGAACAATTCACAATAAAATTCCCATCCGACTTTGACTGTGAAGAGTTTTTCCTTGTAATTTTGAAATCACAGGAGGCTTTGTGTAAATTTAAAAAAAATCAAAATTGTTCACTAATTAACTAAATACACATTCACACTACACTATAATTTTAAAACTACTGGCAGCAAAGGTACAAATTATTATATATAAAAAATACGGTTTAAAATATAAAATCTACACGTCTGTTTCCACTATAATTCACTCTGGACTATACGTGTTTTTGTAAGAGGCAGCAGCGAAATCACAGCTCAGCAGTCTGGATAGCTTCACCGACTGGACTGACCTTCAAGGACATTCCTCTAAATCCATTGCGCGAGCTATAGTCTATCTATCTATCGTCGGGTTTTTACAGCTTCTGCCGTCTTCCCGTGCCAAACCTCCAAAGCCTACGGTCTTGGACATCTTCGATGCTTAGTCCTCTAGCTTGCATTATTGTCTTCATGTTTTCGTTCCATGTTAACCTTGGTCTCCCTCTTTTCTTCTTCTCTCTGTTCGGATGCCATTCATATAGCTCAGGCATGGGGAACCGCCGAATGAGGGGTAGTATGACATCCTTCCTCATTTCACCCTTCATTGAACTCGTAACTGTTGTTATTATCGTCTCGCATACCATGCAGTATCAGTGGCGGCACACCCTTATAACCTGAAACATATATACTACTCGGGACCCAGCTCCGTGTGTCTGAAAGGAATTCGCTGTCTCAGCTGTTAGTACTATGAGAAGCTAGAAGTGTACCCCATCCCACTCCCCACACTTCTCCCCGCAAACACACAGAGCTTGGACCCGAGCTGTACTAATCCCTTCCATTCTTACGTACATTACGTGTAACGTTTGAAGAGTGCGTAAATGACCGCTGATGCCTTTTTCTTGACACTAATTTATCTATGTCAGGCTGATAGTACTCTTAGAGATGCGTAATACTGAGACTAGGGTATCATCGTTTATTCTGGAGCGTATTTTAGATTTGGTACGGTTCAACTTCGAAAATAATTGTTCGCATGTATAAGTCGAACCAAATATTGCGACAATGTGGCCTGCAAAATCTCTCATATTGGGATACGAGTCTATTGACAACAACCTGCATAGTTCCAAGCCCTCCGTGCCACAAACAACTTCCGTGCCATTCTGAATACAAAAATAATAATTTTCCCAGTCAGTATTAATATGGTATCGGTGTTTAGAATGTGCCATGCTCACGCTGAATTGTACGCCACTGACTCTTACTGCGTATTGTCAATCACTGTATACCTGCGTCTGCAGTGCAAGTACAAATGAGTGGAATGGGTACTGGCGGAGAGGATTTGTTATGAGCTCCCGGAGCCCCAGTTCCCCATGCCTGATATAGTTGCTTCGGCCATCGCTCATCTTCCATTCTTAAGACATGTCCTAACCACTTTAATTCCTTCTCCTCAATTCTTTCAATTATGCTTTCTTCTGCTTCCATTATGTTTCTAATTTCCTTATTTGTAACATGTTCTAATCTAGACTTTCTGGCACTTCTTCATAAATAATCCATTTCTAGAGCTATTAGTCTATTCTTGTAGTACTTATTGATTGTCCATACCTCATTTCCATACATTGCAACAGAATGCACCAATGCTTTACCAATATATTTTTTTGTGTCTTTCCAAATATGCTTATCCCACCATATGGAATTTAACGATGATATTATTTTGCTACTCAATTCAATTCTATGTTTTATGTTCTCTTTGCCTATACCTTCAAGAAATAAGGGGCTGCCGGACATTGGCATCTTCTAAAAGAAATCTAAATTTATATTTGCTCTAAACTCGACTTCATTATTATCCAGTGTAAGATACATATATTAATTGGTGTTTCCCGTATAATGTATCATATCTATATTTAATCAATTGAGTTGGTGTTTACTTGATGAAAATCCATATTTATTAATTAAATAAAAATAAAACATAGTTTTATTTGATTTTCATATTTATTATATAATTCAGTGACAGCTGTTTCGGTATGTCTGAAGAAGGTACAGTGTACCGAAACAGCTGTCACTGAATTATATAATAACTATGAAAATCAAATAAAACTGTTTTATTTTTATTTAATTAATATCTATATTTATTATTATTATTATTATTATTATTATTATTATCGTATCATTATTGTTATTATCGTATAAAATGTTGTTTGTACATGACATTTACATTGCTACATTATTGTATCTTTAACTGTTTATAATTTGTATAGTGTATATCTATATTTGTCGAATATTTATTTGTATTTGTACTGGTTGAGTGGAAGAGAGGGCCTTATGGCCTTAACTCTGCCAGAATAAATAAAGTATTATTATTATTATTATTGTTATTATTATTATTATTATTATTATTATTATTATTATTATTATTATTATTATCGTATCATTATTGTTATTACCCTATAAAATGTTGTTTGTACATGACATTTACTTTGCTACATTATTGTATCTTTAACTGTTTATAATTAGTATAGTGTATATCTATATTTGTCGAATATTTATTTGTATTTGTGCTGGTTGAGTAGAAGAGAGGGCCTTATGGCCTTAACTCTGCCAGAATAAATAAAGTATTATTATTATTATTATTATTATTATTATTATTATTCAATGTTATCCATAATTATTCCCAAATATTTAGTTTGTACTAAGTAGTTACTATGTAATATAATGTATTTTTTTACAGATAATATTCTTCCTTACGTCTTATGCGACGCCCTTAGCGCTCATCTGCGGATTGTACCTATGGCTTCTGGTACGTTTGTGGCGTGGAGCAGCGCCTGGTGGTCACGTGTCTGCAGAAAGCCGCAGAGGCAAGAAGAGAGTCACAAGAATGGTAGTGGTAGTGGTCGTCATATTTGCTGTCTGCTGGTTCCCAATACAGGTCAGTAAAGTATGTGAATGTATGTGAATGTGAACCGAAAGTGCATTTTTCGGCTCAGTATGGTAGCTTCGTTCTCCTGCCTACACTGGAGTATTTATGAACTATGCCAATATCCTGTTCTCCTTGTAACTACCCCCTCCCTCTTCACCCTTCCTGCCGCGCAATGTCTACGGCGCATCTCCCCTCTACCTCGGAACCTTCATATACGTGGTGCTCTAACAGAACAGTATCATTCGATCATCCTAGCAGTCATCGTTTTGGTTGTTTAAACGGATTCAAGATTGGAATCCGATTCCAGGTCGCGATGCGACTGGAATTCTAAATAGACAAGTTGATCTGAGGCCAAGAAGGGGTCTGTTTGAGTTAGTATGTGAATGTATATTAGAGGGACGCGTGTGGGAGCGTACATCTAATGACAACCAACTGTATTTTCCAAAGTTTATTTACTTATTTTCATTACTTATTTATTTATTTAGCATGTAGAGTTAAGAGGGAGAAGTTATATAGTATCCTGCTGGAGTTCGGAATTCCTAAAAAGTTAGTTAGACTTATACGAATGTGTCTAAATGGCACAAAGAGTAGGGTGCGTGTACGCAAACAGTTTTCGGACACTTTTGAAATCCAGAATGGGTTCAAGCAAGGAGATGCACTATCTCCTCTACTATTTAATTTTGTACTAGAGCATGCCATTAAATCTTCAGAGAATGAGGAAGGCTTACAACTGAATGGTATTAATAGCCTGTTAGTTTATGCTGATGATGTAGTACTACTGGCCGACAGCAAGGAGATACTAAAGGACAACACGCACGCACTATTGAGTAACACTAAGAAATTAGGACTGGAAGTAAATATCAATAAAACTAAATATATGGTCACACGTAGAAATTCATTATATAATGGAAATGGACAGCTAATGACAAATGAGGGAAATTTTGAGGAAGTGGCTGAATTCAAATACCTAGGAACAATAATCACAAATAGGAATGAGATGCACAAAGAAATTAAACATAGGCTTAATTCTGGAAATGCATGCTATTATGCATTGCAGAGACTCTTGATGTCCCAACTTCTTTCAAAAAACGTTAAACTGAAAATATATTAAACTATTATTCTACCAGTTGTATTATATGGGTGCGAAACATGGACTCTTACTTTAAGGGAGGAAAGAAGATTACAAGTATTTGAGAATAAAGTACTTAGGAAAATTTTTGGACCAATGAGAGATGATCAGACAGGAGAATGGAGAAGACTTCTTAACAATGAACTACATGGTCTTTATAGGAAGCCAGATATAATAAGAAAGGTTAAGTATCGTAGACTGCGTTGGGCAGGACATGTTGCACGTATGGGGAATGAAAGACTTGCATGGAAGCTTCTTGTAGGAAAGCCAGAGGGAAAACGCCCAGTTGGTAGACAAAGAATGAAGTGGGAGAATAACATTAACTATGATTTGAGGGAAGTAGATTATAAGGGAATGATTGGAAAACATTAGCTCAGGATAGGGATGTATGAAGAGCTTATGTCTGAGCGGCCATGAACCTACGGGTTCCATAGTGCCAGTAAGTAAGTAAGTAAGTAAGTAAGTAAGTATTTAGCCATGTAGAGTTAAGGCCATGTGATCCTCCCTTCCACGCAACCGTAGCAAACATATCTTCCAAGTGGACGATGTTATGCATCACCGGCTAAGAGCGCTATTTTTTTATTGATGTTTTGATGCCATCTGTTGCACTGGCTCATGAAGTAAACAGTACGCACACTTTTAACGTCAAATCTTGAAATTAGGCTTATTGTGTGTGCCGGTTCGCTCAGGGTAGAATATGATCACTCAGGGATGTTTTAAATTATACACTTATTATTTTAGTTTACTGGATAAATTTGTATGTACAATTGTAGATTTACAGTGTTTTATACTTAACTAACTCGGAGTGGAGTTGAGGAATTATTTCCGCCTACGTGTTTTAATATCACCTTCGCGAACGGTTACTGAAGAACTTGAGTATTGCAGAACGTAGGAGCGTGAGAGAGTTTTCACGCGCGTCCTCACCTTATAAGGGCGATGACTCCTCCCATAAAGTCGCCATCCCCACTCCGAGTGTATATGTTATTAATTATAGCTTAGAGGGGTAGGTACCATTCGTTTGAGTTTCTATGTTGGTAATAGACTCGTGTGCACGTTTGTGCGCCTTCCAGTTATTACTATTAATGGTACGTTTTAGTACTTACGAGTCTATTACTTCTTGCCACATGTTAAAGAAATATGTATACGGCTATGGAAACCAAATCTCCATAATGCTAATCTAAATTTTGCATCATACAGCTAAGCGCCAAATGCTCCCACTCTTAGTTTGTTGGTGCATAACTGTCAAACAAGGAAATTACTTATAATATCCAGTATTGTTAGTTTGGCGCTACAATAAATAGTGAATAATAACTTATACATTAAACGTATTTTTCTCGAAACTTACATAATGGCGCATAGCTGATTGATGCATAACGCCGTCCAATTAATAGGCATACAACAATTCTGTGGCACCATGCATGAAACCAATAACCCTCATTTAAGTAGTTCTGAGATAATGAAGATTCATGCATGGAGGTTTCCTATCTGAAGTGAACGTCCAATGTGTTGCCATCTCTGTATCTTCTGTTTAACTAATTGGACAGCAATCAAAATGTGAGGGATGATAAATGACAGCTCCAATATTACATTAATAATATTAACTCTTTTTATTAATTAAATAAAAATAAAACGTAGTTTTATTTGATTTTCATATTTATTATATAATTCAGTGACAGATGTTTCGGTACACTGTACCTTCTTCAGACATGTTAACAAATTACGAATTGTGTTCCAACTGATCTAAGCAACAATACAACAATATTTATTTAAATTTTTGAATTTAACAAAGGGGATTCATTCAAATCAATTGTTGTATTGTTGCTTAGATCAGTTGGAACACAATTCATAATTTGTTAACATGTCTGAAGAACGTACAGTGTACCGAAACAGCTGTCACTGAATTATATAATAAATATGAAAATCAAATAAGACTACGTTTTATTTTTTTTAATTAATAAATATGGATTTTCATCAAGTAAACACCAACTCAATTGATTATTTAACTCTTTTTTTTTAATTTGAGGGTTATGGGTTTTATGCATGGTGCCACAGAATTAAATCATTGGATACAGGGTGAACAAACTAACACTTCCGATAGTAATAGTTATGAAATGACGCACAACTAGCTCAGTGGTAAACTGCTGGAAATCCTGGGTTTAAATCATTGTTGTGTTGTAAAATCATGACCATTTTTACACGCTTTATATTAGCTTGACCTGTATTTATCTATGTAAAGGAATCTTTCAACGCGATTTTCACCCACTTAAAATCATTGGATCGACCAGAAACTTTGTATACGTGTAGAGGACCCGTGACAATACAAAAATTCATATTTATTTTCTAAAATCTTGGCCATAATCATTAGAAAATTAAAAAAAGTGTTTTTGTATCAATGTAACGGAATTGTTAACGCGATTTTCACCCACTTAGAAACATTGGATCGACTTGAAACTTTGTATACGTGTAGAGGACCCGTGACAATACAATAATTTCATATTTTGTTGCTAAAATCCTGGACAGAATCATCCGAAAATCAAAAAAAATGAAAACTGGTATAATAGGTTGCGGACTTGTCGAGCTTTTAGTCAATCGTTGTAAGAGCTCAGTTGGTAGAGCAGTCAACTCTTAGTGGTATATAATTTCAGTAATCCATACGTCGTTGGTTCAAATCCGACTGGGAGGGTCTTTTTTTATAGAAGAGTATTACTTTTAGCTCATACTACAATAGTATCGAATTTAAAGATATTTACATTTTTATCTTATTCTGTAAAACATTAAAAATAAAAAAATAAATAATAGTTTTAAAAAACTAAAAGATCACGCTTTATTAGAAAACTAAAAAATGAAAAATAATTTTAATTTCCAATACGCTTGGGATAAAATAAAGTGGTCAACAAAAAAAATCATCTCCAACACATATAGAATAAAATTAGAGTTATCAACAAAAAGAAAAATAATTTTACCATCAAAAGTGTGGGGTGCTTCTTATGATTTTTACATTTTCTTCTTAGAGAGCTTACTTTTACCAATATCTGTTTAGTATCAAACATATTAACTGATATAGAGCACCCCACGCTTTTGATGGTAAAATTATTATCATACCCGTCGCCGTGGTAGATTTGGTAAAGTCCGTACTTCATACTCCGATCACTATAGCTCCCCAAATTAATACATATCCATGGTTAGAGCGCATGCGCATACGTACGTCACTTGTATAGGCGGAACGTCATTTCTCAGCTGTACTACTGCTATCTTCTTGCGTGTCCGAGTCGGGTTCACTTGTCTCATTAATGGACAACGTGACAGCCTAATTTTATAAAAAGTAAGCCTAAACTCTACTCGAAAAACCGATGTGGACAGCACGAACGCAGAGGCCAAACTGGTGGTAGACAAAGTGAATTTTCACAGGAAGAGTTACAGCGTGATTTCCGACCGGGTATTTAAATCTCCATGTGTCTGGGTGCATATCCTTAGCTTGTACCGTATGGAAAATATAAAAAAATGTAAAGAGGTCAAGAGTTCAAAACAAAAAAGCGGCAGTAAATCGAAGAAAGAAATAACAAGTATATATCCATCCATCCACAGTATTTCTACCCGAGGGCAGGTCTTTCACTACAACCGTAGCATTTTCATGCTATGCTTTGAAGCTTTACTAGGGAATTATATGTGTGGTAGCTTCCCGTTGCTTTCTACTCCGGTGAAGGATCAAGATGATAATGATAAGGATGATTATGATGATGGCGGGATGATTTTTTTACCGTTGGGCCCTAGGCTTCCTGACATCTGTCTTACAGGTGAAGAAAAACCCCGAATAAAACCTCACCCAGGAGCCTGCTCCAACCAGGAATCGAACCCGGGTGAAGAAAAGAAATAACAAATATATATCCATCCATCCATAGTAATTCTACCCTAGGGCAGGTCTTTCACTACAATCATAGCATTTTCATGTTATGCTTTGCAGCTTTACTGGGGAATTATATGTGTGGTAGCTTCCCGTTGCTTTCTACACCGGTGAAGGATCAAGATGATAATGATAAGGATGATGATGATGGCGGGATGATTTTCGGGTACCGTTGGGCCCTAGGCTTCCTGACATTTGTCTTATAGGTGAAGAAAAACCCCGAATAAAACCTCACCCAGAAGCCTGAGCCAACCGGGAATCGAACCCGGGCGAAAAAAAGAAATAACAAATATATATCCATCCATCCATAGTAATTCTACCATAGGGCAGGTCTTTCACCACAATCATAGCATTTTCATGCTATGCTTTGAAGCTTTACTAGGGAATTATAGGTGTGGTAGCTTCCCGTTGCTTTCTACACAGGTGAAGGATCAAGATGATAACGATAAGGATGATGATGATGGCGGGATGATTTTCGGGTACCGTTGGGCCCTAGGCTTCCTGACATTTGTCTTATAGGTGAAGAAAAACCCCGAATAAAACCTCACCCAGGAGTCTGCCCCGACCGGGAATCGAACCTGGGCCCTCTGCGTGACAAGGCAGCACGCTACCTCGAGACCACAGCGGTGGACATATATATATATATATATATATATATATATATATATATATATATATATCGTCAGTAGGCAATCAAAACATCGTAACTCCAGTAGGCAGCACAGAAATATGTGATGTATAACCTGCTGAGAACACGGACTTAAAACGAAAAAAATATATATTATATCATCTTGTAAGAATGAATTCTAACAGATTAATCAAACAAATCTTTGATTCCGTAACCGCAAATCAAAATCAAACTAGTTTAAAGAAACTGAAAAAGGCCTAGTAGAATTAAAGATTACTGAAAATGCATTAATCGATCGAACAGTTAAATTAATTATTCAAGATGATAACATAGGGTTTCAAGATAAATCTATACAAAAATCCAAAACTATCATCTCAGAAGATGAGAGAAAAAGAAAATTAGAAAGAATGAAGAAATACTGGGGACAAAGAAAGGAACTACACACAGAGAAAAGATTGGTCCAACGTACCCTATAGAGGGTGAAACGAAGAAATAAGTAAATTAATTAATTAATTAATATACATATATATATATATATATATATATATATTATGTTAGCCTCTAGATGGCAGTTGGAAGAAATTTCCGCTACCTCTTGTGTGAATTGAGAATACTACATGTATAAGAAAATTGTATGTTTGTCTTGGAATTCTTGGGTAGCTGAGTTGGTTGGAGCGCTAAAGGTACAGACTTTAGAGACTCGAGTTCAAATCCCGACTCAAGCATTCTTTTTTCTTTTCATATCATATTTGCCTTCATTGCCAAATGTCAAAAATATATTTATAATATATATATATATATATATATATATATATATATATATATATATACAAACGTTACTGCTATAAAGTAAAATATTCTTTTTAATAATTTGCTTAACTGTTATGTTAGCCGCTAGATGGCAGTTGGAAGAAATTTCCGCTACCTCTTGTGTGAATTGAGAATACATGTATAAGAAAAATTGTATGTTTGTCTTGGAATTCTTGGGTAGCTCAGTTGGTTAGAGCGCTAAAGGTACAGACTTTAGAGACTCGAGTTCAAATCCCGACTCAAGCATTCTTTTTTCTTTTCATATCATATATATATATATATATATATAGGCCTATATATAAACGCTTAAGACAAAATAGTTCAGTACCATTTTCTCCTGTGTTTGTCATCCGATTTTTTTTTTTGTTTAGTAGTTATTTACGAGCTTTAGTCCTCTCAATAAAAATCTGGAAACAGTTAGTTCAGCCTTTTTAACTATAAATCATTGTTTATGGAAAATCTCTGTGGTGCAAGGGTTAAATTCCATACAGAGAAACATGTAATGTACAAAGGCCATGTCCAAAAAAAAAATCTGTCGTTCGTAATTGCAAGGCACTTCAATACAGCGCCATAGCTCCCATTTAACTTACTCACTTATTTACTCACTGGCACTATCGAACCCGTAGGTTCATGGCCGCGCGGACATAAGCTCTCCATACATCCCTATCCTGAGCTAATGCTTTCCAATCATTCCCTGTATAATCTACTTCCCTCAAATCATAGTTAATGTTGTTCTCCCACCTCATTCTTGGTCTACCAACTGGGCGTTTTCCTTCTGGCTTTCCTACAAGAAGTTTCCATACACGTCTTTCATTCCCCATACGTGCAACATGTCCTGCCCATCGCAGTCTACGAGACTTAACTGTTCTTATTATATCTGGCTTCCCATAAAGACCATGTAGTTCATTGTTATGTAGTCTTCTCCATTCACCTGTCTGTTCATCTCTCTTTGGTCCAAAAATTTTCCTAAGAACTTTATTCTCAAATACTCGTAATCTCCTTTCCTCCCTTAAAGTAAGAGTCCATGTTTCGCACCCATATAATATAACTGGTAGAATAATAGTTTTATATATTTTCAGCTTAACGTTTTTTGAAAGGAGTTGGGACATCAAAAGTCTCTGCAATGCATAATAGCATGCATTTCCAGAATTGAGCCTATGTTTAATTTCTTTGTGCATCTCATTCCTATTTGTGATTATTGTTCCTAGGTATTTGAATTCAGCCACTTCCTCAAAATTTCCCTCATTTGTCATTAGCTGTCCATTTCCATTATATACTGAATTTCTACGTGTGACCATATATTTAGTTTTACTGATATTTCCAGCGTTATAGCAGGTTTTCTCAACGTGGAGCCACTACTTATTTTAGCTACCCAAATTCCTCACGAAGCAGACTGCTAATTTAGAGTACTATTTCCCCCATTCTCTGGCGGCACTATGGCCCTGGGGTCCACTCAGCCTCTAACGAAAATGAGTACCAGACGCTTGTTCTGGGTATAAAGGCGGCAGTCGCGCAGGGCTGACAACCCGGCTGACATAAAGTGCCGATTGTCTAAAAAAGTGGGAGCCTTAACCTCCGGGTCTGTTGTGGATCACTTTTACTTTTTACTTACTTTTATTTCCCCCCATTATCAGCTACTTTCCAACGTAAATATATACCTTCCTATTGTTATGATTGTGACATGTTATTTATGGTCGAATTTCGACCACATGTATAAAATGATTAGCCATAGAGATGGACTACTGGAGAAGATCATCGCGGAAGTCAAGATTAAAAAAAATAGAAACGTTGCAATTAGGAAAATTATGAAAGTTATAAAAAATATTACAGATAATTGAAAAGAGACGATTAAGGTGGTATGGACATCTCAAGAGGATGATATCTGGATAGGGTCTCTAAGACAATCTTTGAGTGGAAAATATATGGGAAAAGAAGAAAGGGAAGGTCTAAAGAAGGTTGGATGAATGGTGTAAGAAGTATTAGTGAATTGGGTCTTACAGATGGGTATGTTCATGAACGCTACAAGTAAAAAGTAAAGTGATCCCACAACAGGCCCGGAGGCCCTTGGGGTAGTAGGAGGTTAGGGCTCCCACTTTTTCTAGACAATCGGCACTTTATGTCAGCCGGGTTGTCAGCCCTGCGTGACGGCCGTCTTTACCCCCAGAACAAGCGTCTGGTACTCATTTCCGTTAGAGGCTGAGTCGACCCCAGGGCCGTAGTGCCGCCAGAGGGTTTGGGTCAGTTTAAAAATCCTGACCCCATCGAGACTTGAACCCTCGACCCTCCGGCTTGTAGCTCAGTGCCTTAACCACATCGCTACGGCGTGCCCCCGAACGCTACAAGTAGAGAAGCCGAATTTCTTGAGGGGTGATGAAAACCACTGTATTGGAATACAATTTCAGGACAAATAATATATATTAATTATAAATACAGTATGATTATAAAGTCCCAGTACATTTTGTGGATAACGTAGCGCAAATAAAACAAAAATTATAAGGTAGTTTCTACTATCGAGTTAGTGTTCAACATAACCTCAATCAGTCTCAAAACATTTTTTTTCCAACGACGCACCGTCGCCCGGAAAACATGCACCAACATATCCTCTGTAATCATTTGACTCGCTTGGCGTATGCGTTCTTTCAGCACTTGCAGATTAGGAAACTTGGTTCTGTACACCTGTTGCTTGATGAATCCCCAAGTAAAAAGTCCAGGGGTGCGAGGTCTAGCGAACGAGGGTGTCCAGATACGAGGCCATGCCCTTCCAATCCACCTTTTGGGAAACCTGTCATTGAGATACCCGCGTATAGCCAGAGCAAAGTGTGGTGGTGCTCCATCTTGTTGTAACACCACTGTATCAATGGTACCATCTTGCTGTAACTGTGGCTGTACGAAAAGTTGCAACTTATCAAGATACACGTCTCCCGTGATGGTTTCCTTTGGAATCTGTCTCTAACTTCCTCGTATGTCTGGCCTCTTAAACGCGCAGCAACAATCCCTATCCGCTCTTAAATTTTGAACATATTTGTATCTTTCGAATAGTTGTAACAGAAATACGATATGTAAGCGATTTCTTTAAAATGTACTGAGACTTTATAATCACACTGTATAATAAACTAACACTAATAATAAAAAGTAAATAATGAAAGATTTATCGCCATGGTGTGCAACCCGACGATAGATTTTTGAGAAGTACATAATATTATATTCTAAAATATAACTTTCTCCAACATTTTTTTTTACCTTCTTCTCTGTAATAACACCCTATTTTATCCATCGCTTTCATCAATAATTGGGCTCGTTTCCCTATGGTTATTTACAAGAAATTAAAATGAGATTTTGTAAAATACAAGCCTAAAATAAGGGATCTCTGAGCAAAAACTAAAGTATGGCGTACGATGGAAGGTACCCAGTAAAAACAAAAAATAGTAATAGAAGATAGCACGTTGGAACAGGTTTCACACTTCCATATTTGGGCTGCGATATAACTTATGAAGAAGAACATAACATAAATAGGAAAATGCAGAAATTTCAACATATTTGTGGAACAATCAGACGAACACTGAGGAACAAAGTTAGAAAGAGACACAGCTAAAATTTTATTCTACTCAACAACATCATTACCAGTGGCGATGTGTGGAATTGAGGCCTGGCTCCTGAAGGAAAAAGACAAAAAATATAATTTAGGCGGCGGAAATAAGCTTTTTACAGGCGGTGAAAGGTTGTACAAGAGAAAAACATATTGTAAATGAGAATATTAGGGAGGAAATAAAAGTACAACACTTCTTCAACAAATATAACAACACAGGAACAAATGGATGGAGCATCTGCAGAGAATGACAGAGAGTAGGATACCAAATATAGCAATGATGTATAATCTTGGAGAACAAAAATCGGTAGGAAGACCAAGAAAGCGCTGTACAGAACAAATGTGAGATCGGAACAGGCAGTGACCTAATCCTGAAAGAAGAAGAAGACGAAGAAGATTATGATAATGACCAAATTTGTGGGTTTTTCATGCTAGATATAATTATGAATGTTTTTGGAGGGCATAATAAATTCAATATTAGCTACCTCCATGTTATATTTACCTTGTCGTGGTGGAGTGGCTTGCGTGCTTAAATGACCCCGAGTTCTATGCCGGCGATAAAATTACTCTAGTAGGACAGGTAAAATGCCATAAGCCTGATGAAAAAAGTATCTTGGTCGAAAGAGTGACAATGTTTCAGCGTAAAAACATAACCGTCGAGAAACGGGGACATGGATTCCACTGGGGTAAATTTTTCCGGAGGTAAAGTAGTCCCTCATTCGGTTCTCCGGGTGGGGACTACGTCACTAAAAACATTAAATCAGGGAATAGATAAATCTCTCTTGTATATAGTCGGTTTTACAGGAAGTTAGATGGCCAGGAGAAGGTAGTCGGGAATAAGGAAGCTTTCCCTTATACTGCCCGAGTGCAGTGAGACTTGGATTTGGAAATGGACTAATCAAAACTTGAGGGTTGTAGATTACAC
Source organism: Diploptera punctata (assembly GCA_030220185.1). Taxonomy (NCBI): domain Eukaryota; kingdom Metazoa; phylum Arthropoda; class Insecta; order Blattodea; family Blaberidae; genus Diploptera; species Diploptera punctata. The sequence continues at coordinate 368,665 of JASPKZ010007376.1, read as the reverse complement.
AGGAGATGGTTGGAAAACATTATCTCAGGATATGGATGTAAGTCTGCGCGGCCATGAAACTACGGGTTCGCTTAGCTGTCTCGTGTATAGTGATGATTGTTTACTCATCCCTTGTTGTGCCAGTTCCTCTTAAGTTATCGGACTAGAGGGTTCTCTCCTTCGAGAAGAATTATACTGACCATAAACCGACTTTCCGATTGAGAAATATTGTGCCAAGGAAATAAAACCGTTCATTTTACGTGACCTATATATTGTGTGATATTCAGTCCAATATTGCCACCAATATAAAGCAATGTGCAGTGTGAAAACATTTTTTAACGACTATTTAACTCATGCCCCAAATGGCAGTCAGTGACCAATCACATTACAATGAATTTTGATTTACAACAAACCAAGTCGTTTTTAACCTCGATTTTATCACTTTCATTTTATCGCTTTCGTTTCAACAAGTGCCTTCCAGATTGTACATATAGTGCAAGAATGAAAACAGATTCTGCTTGCGAGATATAATAGAAAAACATTCGTAGCAATTGATTATACCACAAAAAAATAAACCACTGTTTGTACTTTATTAAACGTATTATTTTCCAGGAATTTACATTAACATCACATGACATCAGAAATTAATAATAACCTGTAATGATGTGTTTCATTATTTCTCCACTAGGGTGCATTCTTAAAATATTCCGATTCTATTTGGCCATAAATATGATCTGGTTACAGTGATGAACAAACAAAGCATAATATTTCTTATTTGTTTTCAAACATCGCCGTTTACATTAAGTATATAAATATTTTAAAATAACTATAATTAAATAATGATTTGTGAGTAAACAGCTTAATTTTATTTGTTAAATAGTCTTAACAAATGCCACTCTTGATTTCCAAATTCTCATAAGTAATGCCACGAGTGATTTCCAAATTATGGATAATTCACGACTCACGAAGTGAGGAGTGAATTTATCTAGAGAATTTGAAAATCAAGAGTGGCATTTGTTAGGACTATTTAACGAATAAAATTAAACTGTTTACTCACAAATCATTATTTAACTATAGTTATTTTAAAATATTTATATATTTAATGTAAACGGCGATGTTTGAAAACAAATGAGAAACGATAGGTACGCTTCATCTCCTCCTTTTGTTTATCACTGCAACCAGACCATACTATTTATTGCCAAAGGAACGCAATATTGTAAGAATGCTCTCTAGTGGAGAAATAATGAAACACATCAAACTGTATATTAATTCATTTCTGATGTCGTATGATGTAAATATGACAATTATATTTTTCTGGGTTGTTACCTGGGAAAAAATACATTTAAGAAAGTGCAAACAGTGGTTTCTTTTTTTTGGTGGTATAATCAATTGCCACAAATGTTTTTATATTAACTCCCGCATGCGGTATGTGTTGACATTCATGCACTATATATACAATCTGGTAGCCGTATTTCTCATAGGCTCAGTCACTGCAAAATAATGGTCAGACCTGTTCAGAATATTAAAAAGGAGGAGCTTTCTTTAATATGGTAATTATAACACTGATAAATATTTCGTGAAACACGACTCTGATTGGTTGTAAAACAGAAATCATTGAAACGTGATTGGTCATTGACTCCCATTTGGGGCATAAGTTAAATAGTCTACATAAATTTACTTCTCACTTCGTGAATCGTGAATTTATCGATAATTTGGAAATTACTTGTGGCATTACTTACGATGAAATAGTAAGCCTATGTTAAAAATCCAAAGTTTTTAAGTGTTTAAATTATAATGGTGTCAGATAATTCACACTTAAAACATATAAGCGCACTTAAACTTTATGGCGCGACAGGCGTAGAAGCCCTCCTGGCTTACCAGCCGGCTACCGTCATCCTAATCACAGAGGTAGACGATGATCCAGCCAGTGTAGGGGTGACATGTGGTCAGAATGTTGGGTCCCCAGACGTTAAACCTGATTTTCTCAACCGGGAGTCGCTACTTATTATACTTTACTTACTTACTCACTGGCACTAACGAACCCGTAGGTTCATGGCCGCACGGATATAAGCTCTCCATACATCCCTATCCTGAGCTAATGCTTTCCAATCATTCCCTGTATAATCTACTTCCTTCTCCTCAATTCTTTCAATTATGCTTTCTTCTGCTTCCATTATGTTTCTAATTTCCTTATTTGTGACATGTTCTAATTTAGACTTTCTGGCACTTTTTCGTAAATAATCCATTTCTAGAGCTATTAGTCTATTCTTGTAGTACTTATTGATTGTCCATACCTCATTCCGTACATTGCAACAGATTCTACCAATGTTTTCCAATATATTTTTTTTGTGTCTTTCCAAATATGCTTATCCCACCATATGGAATTTAACAATGATATTATGAGAATATAATACATATATAAGAAACAAAAGTGTTTGAATTGGATTCGCCTGGTTGTGTAATGAATATCACGCTGAGGTACAGACTCAGAGATCCGGGTTCGAATCCGTCCAGGCATTTATTTTTCTTATCATACCATATTAAGCTTGCATTGCTCAATGTTAAACATTTAATTATAACATCGATAAAGCCTCACTGCTACAAAGTAAAATAAATATTCTCTTTAATTTGCTTACTTGTTATAGTCAGCTACTAGATGGCAGTGAAAACCGAGTTCTCGCGACATCTAGTAATAATGGAGAATATAGTACATACATAACAAAAATAAGTGTTTTGAGTTGGATTCGCCTGGTAGTGTAATGGATATCACGCTGAAGTACAGACTCAGAGACCCGGGTTCGAATCCCGTCCAGGCATTTATTTTTCTTATCATACCATATATATATATATATATATATATATATGTATGTGTTGTTTCTAAACTGATTAATCCAAAATGGTACGGACTATTGCGGTATTGAAATACACAAATTCAACATAAAACTAATATCACGATATGTCGATGATGTACTTGTAATATATGAAAATGAAAACAGAAAAGAAAAAGAAATACTACAAGACTTAAACAACATGCATGAAAAAATCACTTTCACCGAAGAAATAGAAGTTAACAACAGCATAAACTACTTAGATTTGTCTATAACCAAAAATCTACACAACAATAAACTAGAAATCGGTATCTACCGAAAACCCACAAACAATGCTCTGGCCATAAACAAAAATTCTACACACCCTTTTCAACAGAAAATTAGTACATTTAACAGCTTAGTCAGTAGAATGTTGAAACTCCCATTAAGCAAAGACAATTATATCCAAGAACTCAACTACATTAAATATATGGCAAAAATCAATGGCTATAATGAAGAATTCATAGATAAGTTCGTAAGAAAACAAAAAAGGAAGAACAACATAACCAACATAACTAAACTAGAAAAAGAATCTGACAACAACAAGAAAACATGGATAACACTTACATACACAGGAAAAGAAACGACAAAATTAGTCAATGCACTAAAGAAAGCCGATAAAAACGTAAAAATAGCATACAGAACCAATAACAAATTAACAAATAAAGATAATAAACAATAACATTGAAGAAAATAACATTTTCAACAGCAAAGGAGTTTATAAACTGACATGTAAGGACTGCAACAAATTTTATATAGGAAGGACAAACAGGAGTTTTAACATCAGATTCAAAGAACATTTTCGAGACTTCATTCACGCAGAAGGTAAATCAAGCTATGCAAAACACGTTATCCATGAAGGACATCGCATGTTAAATATTGAAAACACCCTAACAGTAATGCACAGAGAAAATAATCCAGCGAAGATAAACGTACTCGAAGAGATGGAAATCATGAAAGCAGCTCACAACGACAGCCTGATAAACGAAAACGAACCCAATACATGCAACCCCCTCTACCAGATCTTCAGTGAAACACCAGTTTTGAATCCTGCCGATGATGGGACAAGTCCCGAAAGCGCTACAGTTAAATGATAATTAAGTTGAGGAGACGGACCTTTCAGGTGAATATTCTATAATTTTATATTAATTTTATTTATTGCTGAAAATAAGATTATAATGGAATTTTATGGATATAGTCTATTTCATGAATAACATCCTTCTGATCCAAGCAGATGGGCGGAGAGACAGACAAACGGATGGACAGATTCACTGAATAAGATGATATAGATTGTTTGTATTGTACTATTTGGCGGAGAAGCGGATGGATTCGGAAATCGATTGGAGTGGATTGATTGGATGGAGGGAGTTATTGATATTTCATTTAATAAATGCATCGTTTATATATACATCTTAATATATAAAAAATTTCGTGTCACGTTGTTTGTCCGCGATGGAATCCTAAACTACTCAACCGATTTTAATAAAATTTTGCACACTGTGTGCAGTTTGATCCAACTTGAGACTTAGGGTAGTTTACAACTTAATTTATAGTCGCATTATTTTTTATTGCAAATTATTTGTTTATTATTTAACAATGAGTTATAATTATCTGTGTGTTCCATACGATTCTAACAGATGGCGATGTAATTATCTGTGAGTTCCATACGATTCTAACAGATGCGGTGTAAGGTAATTTGGCAAGGTAATTGGTTTATTATTTAACAAAGAGAGATCTAGATGGCTGTGCTTTTTGTTGCAACAGCGAATTTCAATTGAAATATAAATATTGATTATTTCATAATTTAAGTGTGTTCAGTGTTTATTTTATTTTCAATATTATTAATTTCGTGTGTAAGTATTAGTTTTAAGTAATTTGGCTGAAAGACAGCAACTTAATTTAATTTTTTAACGATTACCTTAGCCACAGTAACGCGTGGCCGGGACTTCCAGTATATATATGTATATATATATGTATATATATATATATATATATTATATATACAGTATTAGATAGTTTCTGATTTTTTCAATCAGGCTACTATGATAATTAAATTAATATGTAATTTATTTTGGTAGATGTATTTTTTGTTAGATATCTTGAATAGATGACATATGAGTGGAATCATTATAGAGTGTAAAAATATATGTAAGGGGTGTTTTGTTTTTAAAACAAAAATTAATAATAATAATAATAAATCAGATGGAGAAAACATGCCACAATGGATGTGTACCCGACATACTGACCTTATATTACCCCTGTACTTCAGTGATTAACACATGTGGATGTGAGGCCACCAGCCGACTCATAATGCGTGGGGCTTCTAGGTTTGTCGAGCTATTGAGTAATAATATAATATAATATAATATAATATAATATAATATAATATAATATAATATAATATAATATAATATAATAAATATAATATAATATAATCTAATATACATAATATAATATCATATAATTAATATAATATAATATACCTATAATATAATATAATATAAATATAATATAATATAATATAATATACTATAATATACTATAATATAATATAATATATATTAATATAATATAATATACTATAATATAATATATATACTATAATATAACTATACTATCTATCTCCTATAAATATAGTATAATATAATATAAATCTCATATAATATAATATATATATACTATAATATACTATCACTAATACTTCCTAATCTAATATCCTATACTATCCTCTCCTCATCATATACTCTCATCTAATATCCTCTCTCTCCTCCCTCTCCTCTCCTCGCCTCTCCTCTCCTCTCTTCCTCTCCTCTCCTCCTCTCTCCTCTACTCTCCTCTCCTCTCATCTCCTCCTCCTCTCCCCTATCCTCCCCTCTCCTCTCATCCTCCATCTCCTCTCCTCTCATATAATAATAATATAATATAAATATAATCTAATATAATATAATATCTCTATCCCTATGCCTATAATATAATATATATAAATAACCCGAAGCCGTCCTTCACTGCAATCATAGCATTTACATGCTATGCTTGCAGCTTTAACTAGGGAATTGTGTAGGTGTGGTAGCTTCCCGTTGCTTTCCACACCGGTGAAGGATCATGATGATGATAATGATAAGGATGATAATGATAAGGGTGATGGCCATATGATTTCGGGGACCGTTTGGGCCTTAAAGTTTTCCAGACATTTGTCTTACAGGTGAGGAAAAACCCCGATAAAAACCTCACCCAGGAAAACTGCCCCGACCGGGGGATCGAACCCGGGCCCGCTGCGTGACAAGGCAGCACGCTACCTCGAGACCACAGCGGTGGACATTAATATAATATAATATAATATAATATAATATAATATAATATAATATAATATAATATAATATAATATAATATAATATAAATAATAATATAATATAATATAATATAATATAATATAATATAATATAATATAATATAATATAATATAATATAATAATATTATATAATATAATAATATTAATAATACATTTTGTATATATTTTATGAATATTGTTATGTAATTTCAGCCATGTATGGGTTAATAAATTTCTTACAGTTTTAAGTTCTCTTTTCAGCAGTTTTTTTTATCTAGCTTCTTTTAAATCTTTTCTCTCCCGACAATACTTTTTTTTCCATAGATTTCTCTTCGGACAGATCATTTCTCTCCGGTATTTTCGTATCAAAGATTCCCTATATTTTCTTCCTTGATTTCTCTAGATATTCATGTACTTCTTGATCCTTGTCTTGTCTTGAAAGGAGAGTTTCTGAATTGAACTATTATGATTTCCGTATTTGCTTGTACAAAACAATTTTCCTCTTTTGATTGTAATTAAGATCTCATATTTTTCCCATAATTCATTGTTTGCTCCCAAACGATACACAAACTCATTGATATTATCTTCACACATACACACACGCACGCACTCACGCACGCACACACACACAAACACACACAAACGCACACAAACACACACAAAACATACACAAAACACACACAAACACACACAGACACACAGACACGCACAGACACGCACAGACACACGCAGACACACACAGACACACACATACACACACAAACACACACAAAACACACACAAACACACACACGTATATATAGCTAGTCTAAAAATCACTCACCTTGTTTTTTTATTACTTGACTGATATTGAAGAGTCCGTCACTGTAGTGTAGCCGATACAAATCTTATGTTACATTCTCGAGTCCCAGAATCGATTCTCGCTCAGATAGGAGATTTTTATGGGATCTACAGTTACAAATTTTCTCTAGACAGGTCGGGTGGAGCATGTAAAATTTCCTAATCCATCCATCCATAGTAATTCTGCGCGAGGGCAGTTCTTTCACTGCAATTATAGCATTTTAATGTTAAGCTTTTCAGCTTTACTAGGGAATTATAGGTGTGGTAGCTACCCGTTGCTTTCCACACCGGTGAAGGATGATGATGATGATGATGATGATGTTGGCCGGATCATTTCCGGGGACAATTGGGTCCTAAGCTTCCTGACATTAGTCTTATAGGTGAGGAAAAACCCCGAAAAGAACCTCACCCAGGAACCTGTCCCGACCGGGAATCGAACCCGGGCCCGCTGCGTGACAAGGCAACACGCTACCTCGAGACCACAGCGGTGGACAAAGTACCTAAAAGGGGATTAAACTAAGTCAATGAGAAATAAGAAGACAAAAATAGGAATATGGGTATAAAAACTACACAAAATAGGCTGTTACATAATAAAAGTTTCGATATTTAAAAAAAAAAATGTAATTTTGGAATGAGTCAATGTGATTTTTTTCGAGATAAAAAAAGAGTTTTTTGCTGCACGCTATTAACGTCGATTCGACAAAATGTAATAAAGTAGTGACAGGTGAGACTTAAATTGACCATAACTCGGGAGAACGTACGCAGACTTAATCAAGTTGCTGCTAACTTCACTTTGTCCTTTTCAATTCAGCTTGATCCGAAACCTGACCTCAATAACAAAACTCTCCAGAAACATTTCACATCCTCTTTTAGAAGTAACGATAATACAATTTGTAGAAAGAAGTAAACAATATTTTTACATAATATCCAACGCACTTATATATGTAACAATTTATCAATTTTTATTAATTAAATAAAAATAAAACGTAGTTTTATTTGATTTTCATATTTATTATATAATTCAGTGACAGCTGTTTCGGTACACTGTACCTTTTTCAGACATGTTAACGAATTATGAATTGTGTTCCCACTGATCTAAGCAACAATACAACAATATTTACTTAAATTTTTTAATTTAACAAAGGGGATTCATTCAAATCAAGTTGAGAATTTAACAGTTTTTTACTACTTTTAAATTTATTAATTTCTACAGCCTCCAATAGATCTAACTTCTAACCCTTATCACAAATATGTAAAATTTCAAAATTTGGATCGAAACAATGATTAAATTGGAATAGGTGGTTAGCATATTTTGAATTTTCTAAATTTCTGTTATATGCTCTCATGTGTTCCTTTATCCGAGAGATAAAGGGTCTACCAGTTTGTCCTATATAGACATTGTCACATGTGCCACACTTCAATTTATATACACCTGATAATTTTTCTTTTTTTGTTTTTGCTTTATTGTTTTTTATTATATTTTGCAGAGTTTTATTAGTTTTAAATGCCACTCTGCAAAATATAATAAAAAACAATAAAACCAAAACAAAAAAGAAAAATTATCAGCTGTATATAAATTGAAGTGTGGCACATGTGACAATGTCTATATAGGACAAACTGGTAGACCTTTTATCTCTCGGATAAATGAACACATGAGAGCGTATAACAGAAATTTAGAAAATTCAAAATATGCTAACCACCTATTCCAATTTAATCATTGCTTCGATCCAAATTTTGAAATTTTACATATTTGTGATAAGGGTAAGAAGTTAGATGTTTTGGAGGCTGTAGAAATTAATAAATTTAAAAGTAGTAAAAAACTGTTAAATTCTCAACTTGATTTGAATGAATCCCCTTTGTTAAATTTAAAAAAAAATAAATAAATATTGTTGTATTGTTGCTTAGATCAGTTGGAACACAATTCATAATTTGTTAACATGTCTGTAGAAGGTACAGTGTACCGAAACAGCTCTCACTGAATTATATAATAAATATGAAAATCAAATAAAACTACGTTTTATTTTTATTGAATTAATAGATATGGATTTTCATCAAGTAAACACCAACTCAATTGATTAACTAATATTTTCCTTTCTTTTGTTCGCAGCTGATCCTGGTGCTGAAGAGTGCGGACCTATACGACATCACTAACACCAGCGTCATGATACAAATCATAAGTCACGTGCTGGCTTACATGAACTCATGTGTCAACCCGATACTATACGCTTTCCTATCAGACCACTTCCGCAAAGCATTCCGCAAGATTATCAAATGTGGAAAGGTTCAAAACCCTCAGACTCTTCCTCGTTATCAACGTGCATCAACCATACAACAACCTCAAGCTAACGGTCGAGGACCAGCCAATGATTGCTGCAACAATGACAACAAAACCGCGCTCCTCAATACAACAAAGACAGCACGAGCAAATGGCAGCAGTAACGACATTTTATGAGATACGGTTGACACCAACATCGCTACCATATCGACATCTGTGATGTGAGAAATATCTCACATACAATTTGAAGTTGTATAGTGATGATTTGGTTGATTCAATGGTCGATGTAATGATCCTTTACTACAGAGTTCAATTCAGATACAGTTAAAACATTTTGACAATTCTTTGTTCCGTAATAAGAACTACTTTCTTGGTGCTCATTAACAAGTTTAATTGTGGTAGCTATCAAAGAAAACTCTTCAAATTTTATTCTGTGTTCAAACTAACTAAACATTGTACTTTCATCGATCTATAAATGCTTAAATTGTCTTTCGGGTAGAAAACAATAAAAATTAAATAATTCCAAGTATTTTGTTCTCTTAAGTGGTGCTCATTATTTCAAACCCCAAATACAAAACTCAAGGTCTCTGGATTACTGCATCAGTTTTGATGCTATTATATTAGCCAATATTATGGCCAGATGAAAAATATCATTTCAAATGGCATTATATATTTAGTTCTAATAATAATTATATTATTATTAATTCATTTATCGAAATTAAAATCCGAATCGATCAAAATATTAAGTAGAATAACAATAGAATCTCTCACGTCGGTACAAGTAAGTGAAAAATGTTCATTTTTTGCATTCATAAAATATTGAGTGAATATCATGAATCGAGTGTTATGTGCTAAGAATGTATTTAATATAAAATAGCTTAAGATAATTATGTCAAATGGAGAATATGGAATAACTTTCGTCCAGCACGTGAAAGTTTATCCTGACTAAAATAAAGTAATCTAAAGGGCATTAGACATGCCTAAATCAGAATCAAAAGGAGAATTTGTTGAGTCAGTGTTAAAATAGACAGCCATGGAACTGACAGCCATCCATTAGTGAGATAATGCATTTCCGAACTAATGGATTTCAAACAATGATTGAGGAGACATGTTTGAACATATCTTCTGCTTTATTCGCCACAGAACTTGTGGTATTCTGTGCTATGTCTAAGGTAAACAATTATAGAAAAACTACTTGAAATATAAGAAAAATATTCTACAGACTTCTTATCGTGTTTTTTTTTTATCGAAAGGACAAATTTCTTAAAACCTTTTCGATCTCGTGTGTCAAGCAAGAAGATTTTTCGATTGACAACACAGAAGATTGAAGGCTGTTCAGATTTTCTTCGTTCTAGACACCAAGGTAGGTGTGAGAGAGTTTATGTTTGTGCTTTCAGATATAAAAAATGAAGATGGGAATTTAATAACGACTTCTACTCATTTGATGACGTATCTGAGCGAAGAATATTGTACTTGTTAAAATTTCATCGTAAAGATGTAGTATGCGTATTTAAAAAAAAATTGAAAATAAAATTTGGCTGTTGTACACTTCAGGTCGCAAAAATTTTTCAATTTAATATCTTATTCCACTGATGCACTAAACACTTTTAAACACGTTTAAAACATTTTGCAACACTTTTAAACACATTTTAAACATCTTCCAATGTTGCAACGATCTTTTTTTATATTTATATATTTATGTAAAACATGGCCGTGCTACATTGCTTACTGCTATTTTCCCTCCTCTTCCTATGTTGTTCCAGCGTTGCCACCATCAACAATCCAAAATACTCCAGATGTTGCCAACCATTTCCACGTTCCCTGGATTTCACCTACGTTAGAGTAATTGATTTGTGTTACTGTAATTGATTTAGGTTTGGTTATCTTTTAGGTTCCTTGCTTTTTAAATGTGATTTGATACGTAAAATAAATTACCTCTTCATATCTGTTATTCTCTGAAAAATTCAAAATATCGGACGGCTACCACGTAAAATCATATTTCCACTAGTTCATTTCGTGTTAATTATACATTTTTAGACAAGTTCTGGGAATGTTGTGTCAATGTTGGTCATACTGATTTCTCATACATATATACCGCCAACTGCTTGAGGTTGTATTTATCTACCTGGGATAATTGGAGCACTAGCGCATGCGCATTGCGATTCTATAGAACTTAGAAACATTTTCGTGCGACCCGAAGTGTAACATATCCTAAAATTTCAAAATGCCAAACTTTCTCTATGAATCTCAAAAAATGAATTTTTAACTTTGTCAAGTTATCATTCGTGATTGGTCAGATATAAGAAAAATATGTAAGTTTCCCATGGTAAAGGATATTAAAAAATGGACGTTAGCTGTGGTAAGCCGATATTTATTTCAATTTTTTTAATTCTTTAGTTGATGTTTCCATAGGTTTACTTTATTTTAATAATTTGTGAAAATAGTAACATTCTTTACTAAATTTAAAGAATGCGTAAAAAATAAAGAAAACGACAAGTACTTGAAGGCATATCACAACACTCATGCGTGCTTAGCAACTCTTCTTACGGTTTGTTCTGAAAGCTCTAATTCATGATAAATAATAATTTTATTAAAATATATATACAGTCAATATGCCCAATTCACCAATTAATGTTTTAAAATGGTCAACAAGTTTCCACAGCCAAGCTGTCATTCTCAAGACCAGATATTGACTGAAGACAAAATTGATAATAAATAAATAAACAAATTCAGTTAAAAACAAACTACGTCACATGACGCAATCAATCACAAGTAAACAGTAAAACATAATAAAACTAATCCTCTTTTCTTTCAATTAAAGAAAAGAGGGCGCTGTACGGAATAGGGCCCCTTGTCTTTATTCATGATTTTATCCTTATTTTTATAAATTTCCAAACTTTCAAGGACGTCAAGGAATTTGAAATCAATGACCGAACGAATCAGCCTAAGGTTACTTTTATTGATAGCATGACCGTAATCAGAAATATGCTGGGCAACTCCAGGTTTTTCAATTCTGTTAAGTCTAAAATGGGCAATATGTTCGTTAAATCTAGTTAAAATGAATCTTCTGGTTTGCCCAACATATTTCACATCACAGTCATTGCATCCAATTTCATAAATACCGGATTTTTTTAAACAATCGACTTTATCTTTAGGGTTTCCAAGTACACTATTTAATGTCAAAGTAGAAGTAAAAATTAATTTAGTATCTAATCCTTTGAATATCTTGTTCAAACCTCTAGTTAAAGAGGGAACGTATGGCATGATTGCAAAATTAGTTTTATTAATAGGAGAATGGAATGCTGTAGAATCAGTAATAAGTTTTCTAAATTCAAATTTACGAATCAAATTATCAATCATATTTTCATTGAAACCATTACACTTAGCGATATCTTTAATGGTTTGTAATTCCTTATTATATCTATTTTTACTTAACGTAAAAGTGGTAAGATGGTGGACTAAAAAATTGAAACTAGCCATTTTATGTTGATTACAATGGTAAGAATCTGCCGTGATATATCTAAATGTACTGGTTTCTTTTCTATAAATATCAAATTATAATCAGGCCTTAAGGCCTTAACTCTGCCAGGTAAAATAAAGCTATTATTATTATTATTATTATTATTATTATTATTATTATTATAATTATTTCTAATTATTACAGAAAGGGCAGCCTTCCATTCTCCTCCTCTTCGTAAGTAAAATTTATGCTGGGAGTCCGGTCATTTAATATTTCAATAGATTCTCCTGTGCATTGGGCATATTGACTGTATATATATATATATATATATATATATATATATATTTTATCACCAAGAAGATCACTTGTGTATTAAATAATTTTATATTCCTGTATATATAAGTATTTCGAGTAAAGTATACATTAATATGATAGTGGATTTACAGAACATGACGTGGTTAAACAGTATAAACAATCGTGGAATGCAGGCTTTTCACGGCCGGTAATCATGGTAATAAAAGATTCCGGGCTATGTGGCCGTGGTCTATAACTGGCGTTTCTTCCAGACGTTTCTCCCTCAACTGCGGAGGGCATCTTCAGTGGCGAGCGCTTCCAGCTGTTGTTTCCCTGTCGTAGACTCGACTGCGCAGTCGAGAAGAAACGCCAGTTATAGACCACGGCCACATAGCCCGGAATCTTTTATTACCAGTATAACAATCATCACATCCTTCTTCGCAAACACTGAACGTATTTTCCTAAGCATGAATCACGTTTCAGAAGAATGAAATCACGAGTATTACAACGCTTTACGCTACTTTTCTCTTTCTCTAAGTAAGCAATAGGATATTTGATGCCGATGTAATTTACACTTGTATATCTGAAATAAACAGACATTTACGAAATCCGTTGAATTTGTTTTCGGGTCCGTAGTTTCACTACTACATAATTAGATACAGTTATAAAAAAATGTTTAAAAATTACCATGTGCCAAAAATTACACTAGTCCACGGATACATGGCAGAAACAATCAGCTACTTTATTTATATTATTTTTAGTCTGGACATCTTACCTCAATATTAATGTTGATTTGTTCTTGGACATGTTTCAAAACAATTCTGTTTTATCGTCAGTTTTCCCAGACTCAGTCTGACGATAAAACAGAATTGTTTTGAAACATGTCCAAGAACAAATCAACATTAATATTGAGGTAAGATGTCCAGACTAAAAATAATATAATTAAAATAACCTCAAAATATAACTTCCTAAAATTAAATATCAGCTACTTTATATTTATTTTGTTTATTCCTTGATGTGGTTTATTATGTAAATAATTGATACATGCGTACATTAACTGTATTTTATTTTATGTTATTTTATAATATTTTGAAATAAAATATATACATTATATTCGTACTATGTTTTTTATTTTCCTTTATTATTATTATTATTATTATTATTATTATTATTATTATTATTATTATTATTATCACCATAATCATTTCAACTGAGTGTTTTACATTATCTGTTAGTTATTTTACTTTTACAATTTAACATACCTAAAATATTTAAATAAAGTACTGTACATAAAAAAGTTCAGCATATTTTTATTGTGTAACTATATGATCTATTATTTTGCTGCAACAATTCTCACATTAAAAAATTACTTTTCTTGCAGAATAAAATTGTAAACATATTAACATAATTCCAATATTAGATCTTCATGTGTGTCCTTATTTAAAAATGTAAAAATTAAAACTTCATACTACGTATTACAGAGATTGATATTTTTAAAAATATATATATATTCCTTAGTTCCCTACGATATATTTGTAAATAATTATGCTTTGTACTATATTTGTACTCCAATAAAGTCCTGGTACCACATACTAGAGGATCTGTTAGTTGGAAATTGTACATGACAACACATGCCTAAGTGTAGGACAATTAATTTCAAGAAAACTCTTACACGATAGCAAATACTTTTCCATTATTAGTATTATTGGGGGTTGAGCTGGGTTTGAGGTATCTAAGTTGAATGTTGGTAAGAGGTGATGATTTTAAATTGAGTACAGAACTATAGAAAAATATCTCTAGTTGGCTACAGAACAAATATATGTATATACAGATATATATATATATATATATATATATATATATATATATATATATATATATTAAAATTTTTATCTTTCAAATTCCTACCAGGGAAATGAAAAGAATTTTAAGTACAGAAATGGATGTTTTAAGAAGATCAGCTGGAAAATCTAGAATGGATAGAATACGAAATAAAGAAATAAGGGAAATTATGGGTGTACAAGAGGAGCCGGACATCATAGAAAAGAAAAGATTGCAGTGGCATGGTCATGTCAAACGAATGCCAGAGCAAAGATTGCCAAAAATTGTTATGGAATGGATCCCAATGGAAAGGAGGAAGAGAGGAAGACCGAAGAAAACTTGGATAGAAGGGGTACAAGCAGCTATGAATATCAGAGGAATGGAGGAAGATCAATGGATGGATAGAGAGGAACGGCGTTTGGTTTCCGGAAGACGGCGGCAGCTGCCATGATACCGGATGATGATGATGATCTTTCTTGACAAAACTACTTTTTTTGCAAGGAATCAAAGACGTAATAATATTGTGCAGTGAAAATATTCATAAATCAGACATTTGGACTAAACAATAACTAAAAAATGCCTTTGTTTTTCTAATTGTAACTTTCACTGCACATATTATTTTGAGAAGTAAAGGGTGGTGAGCTGCGCCTTCTTTATGGTCACCATCAGGCAAAAGGTCAAATCTTACCAAGGTCCCGGAACCAACTATCTTGATTAAGGTTTTCTGCGGATTCCCCTGCTACAAGAGAAAATGCCTAAATAGACCAAAAACCCTCCGCCGTGGCAGTACATATTAATCTTAAACGCAAAATGTAATACTAAAAGGCCTTGAAACTCAGGGTTCCACACTGTTCAAGAGAGGAATCAAAGAATTGATCCACCACTGGAGTACAGATTATTCCAGTCACTGATCAATTCGTTGTACTTTTTTCTTAATACGTATTGCAATTGACTGTGGTAAACATATATGCTATTATTTTAAGTGGCAAATTTCACAATTAATATCTATCTAAATTGTTATCTTAATTAAATGGACATTGTAATGTATTTTAAATTTCACTTCTTCTTCTTCTTCTTCTTCTTCTTCACTTCCTGGTTTAGGAAAGAGTTGCCTGTTCCGTCTTCACTAATAGATCTAAGACCATCTCTTCCGAGGACGTCCGACATCTCTTCTTCCTCTTGGAAAATAATGGAAGATTTTATTTGGTAATCTTCTTTCTTCCATTATTTCTACATGTTCTTTCCACTGTATCTTGTTGTTAAATATATTTTCTTTTATGGAGTTGATCTGCAGTTCTTCACGGACATCCTCGTTTCTTATCTGGTCCATTCTAGTGCAGCCTTTTACTCTTCTTAAAAATTTCATCTCGGCTGCTTGGATTTTACTTTCTTGTTTGGTAGTGGTAATCCAAGATTCACTCCCATAAAAAAGATAGGGACAGCCATTGTTTTATAAAATTTTAATTTTGTTTGTTTATGGGCTTTATTATTCAATGTTCTATTTATTGTACCACAAATAGCTTGAAACTGATGTGTTTTGTGTTCAATATCTTTATCATACCCATAGCTGATGTCACATCCTAAATATTTAAAGTGGGATACTTGTTCAATAATTTCGTCTCTAATTACTATTTTTGCACGCAGAGTATTTCTTCCACAAAATGTCATTACTTTTGTTTTACTTATTGAAATTTTAAAATTGTAATTTCACTCCTTTTGTTAGTTAATTACGCTAATATAAATTTCAGTATTAAGTTTTATCACCGTCTCAAGATGGCCAACTATTATTTATTTTAAGAAAATGAATATCGTATGAAATATGATTAATTTTGTAATTACATCTTTGCGTCATAATTCGACAATAAACTTAAAATAATTAGGCACTAGTTACAAAATAACGTATCTTTTTTATATTTGTTTATGTAGCAGGTTTCACAATATCATCTGTGCCCAATTAATCTACTGCCAAACTCCTCCAGAGATCTGAGTCTATCGAGTTTCAATCGGCCAGTCCTTTTTCCCTCAAGCTGCTCAAACCACTACAAATCCACTTTATTTCTTGTCCGTTCTGTACTTCTTCTACCAAGTGTCATCTATTGTAGAATTCTTTTTGGAAATCTGTGTTCCATTATCCTTTTTACCATTTAATTGTTTATATAATTCCACAATTAAAGCCTGGCCATTTGTATTTTGTTAAATTACGCAGTATCTTAGCTTATCTCTTCTAGAAACTCCAGCTCAAAAACTCCAAAAATCCATTTATGGCAAATTTACTTTAGGTTCTAGATATTAATTCCCATGTTTCTACACCGTACAACATGTAACTTTTTTCATCATATTAAAAATGTTTGATTTTCGTTTTAGAGTTTATATTCTGATCTCATGAAGCGCCTTTTAATTTTTATATTGTATATTTATCATAAGTAATGCCACGAGTGATTTCCAAATTATCGATAAATTCACGACTCACGAAGTGAGGAGTGAATTTATCTAGAGAATTTGGAAATCAAGAGTGGCATTTGTTAGGACTACTTAACGAATAAAATTAAGCTGTTTACTCACAAATCATTATTTAACTATAGTTATTTAAAAATATGTATGTATTTAATGTAAACGGCGATGTTTGAAAACAAATGAGAAGCGATAGGTACGCTTCATCAGCTTCTTTTGTTTATCACTGCAACCAGATCATACTATTTATTGCCAAAGGAACGCAATATTGTAAAAATGCTCTCTAGTGGAGAAAAAATGAAACACATCAAACTGTATATTAATTCATTTCTGATGTCGTATGATGTAAATATGACAATTCTATTTTTCTGGATTGTTACCTGGGAAAAAATACATTTAAGAAAGTGCAAACAGTGGTTTCTTTTTTTGGTGGTATAATGAATTGCTACAAATGTTTTTATATTAACTCCCGCATGCGGCATGTGTTGACATTCATGCACTATATATACAATCTGGTAGCCGTATTTCTCACAGGCTCAGTCACTGCAAAATAATGGTCAGACCTGTTCAGAATATTAAAAAGGAGGAGCTTTCTTTAATATGGTAATTATAACACTGATAAATATTTCGTGAAACACGACTCTGATTGGTTGTAAAACAGAAATCATTGAAACGAGATTGGCCATTGAGTCCCATTTGGGGCATGAGTTAAATAGTCCTTATATATCCTGTCGTTAATTTCAGCACATGACTTCAATCTGCACTAATTTTTGTCCCCAAATGAACATATTCGACGCTTGCTTTTATTTTTTTCATGTCTGCCTTCTAAAGCCAACTCTTTTGATTTACCTCCTATTACCATTACCTCGTTATGTCCAAATTTATCATTAATTCCCATTTTTCGTATTCCTCCTTCAGTTTTCTTATCATTTACTCTAAATCTTCGTAATCATCTGTCATCATCAGCATAACATCAGCAACGAATAACTTGTATCTGTTCTTACCTTTATTCCCATAGGTGGACATTTGTTTTTCCACTATGATAAGGCGTTTTCTAGATAATTTTTCAGGGTCGGCGATAAACGACATCCTTACCTTAAACCTGCAGTAACTCCAAAAAGTGATGTAATTTTATGTTTACCCATTTTTATTGTAGAGATAGATACGTCATATAAATTTCATCTCTTCTTATTATATAATTAAAAAAATATATAATTTTCAATATACACTATAATATGTGTAATTTGCCCAGAGATGTAGTGTACTGTCTTGAATTCGGCGTGTTCCATGGTCGATTCCTGGTTGGAAACGTTTCCTAGGTGAGGAGTTTTTCCTCATCTTCAAAACAAATCTCAGGTAAGTTTTTAAGTTCAATCTGATAACGATACTAGTAAAATTCATGGTGATTTTCCGTTGAGATATTAGTTCACAGTGATATAATGTACGGTTAAAAACTATAATATAGTTAACTTGTAGCTCGATAAGAATATTAATATATCCTACAGAACTGACAACAAATTAAACAATTTAATAAACAACAACATCGAAGAAATAGATGAATTCGACAATAAAGGCATCTACAAATTAACATGTACAGACTGCAATAAATTCTACATTGGGAAGACTAACAGAAGCTTCAACATTAGATTCAAGGAACATTTCAGAGATTTCATTTACAATGGAGGAAAATCAAGTTACGCAAAACATGTAATTCAAGCTGAACACCATATGCATAACATCGATAACACCCTCACAATAGTACATAGAGAAAACATTCCAATGAGAATAAATATACTTGAGGAAATCGCAATCCTAAGAGAAATCAACAACAACCTGATACTCAATGAATACACACCTAATCCACACAATCCTCTGTACAAAATTCTCACAACCAAGTCAGTGCTTCAACAAGGGTCAACAAGAACGGACCTAATGCATTCTGCTGATGATGGGACTAGTCCCGAAAGGCCTACAGAGTTTTAAAAGAACTTAAGTTGAGGAGACGGACCTACAAGGTAACTATATTATAGTTTTTAACCGTACATTATATTACTGCCAATCTGATAACACCATCTACCATCATAATCCCCCAAATAATGTTCGCCTTGTTTATATGAATGCCTGAGTAAATGGCGTGCCTTATTCCAAATACTTGTTCCTTGGAGGAGATTCCGGCATTCAATTGATCAGTTATATTAGGAGGCCTGCCGTGTCTTTGTGTGGTCAAAAATTGTATATGATAGAGAGTGTAAAACCTCTCCCGGCTGGGCATGTTCCTCTGAGGCTCTGGAGTCGAAAGGGAAGTCAAACACATCTGCAGCAGAGAGGTGAGGCAGAGAGAATAGAGAGAGTTATATATTTATAATATCAATTCCGTATTTAATATATATATATATATATATATATATATATATATATATATATGGTATGATAAGAAAAATAAATGCCTGGACGGGATTCGAACCCGGATCTCTGAGTCTGTACCTCAGCGTGATATCCATTATACTACCAGGCGAATCCAATTCAAACACTTATTTTTCTTATATATGTATTATACTCTCCATTATTACTAGATGTCGCGAGAACTCGGTCTTCACTGCCATCTAGTAGCTGACTATAACAAGTAAGCAAATTAAAGAGAATATTTTTACCTTATAGCAGTGACGCTTTATCGATGTTATAATTAAATGTTTAACATTGAGCAATGCAAGCTTAATATGGTATGATAAGAAAAATAAATTGTATTGGATTCGCCTGGTAGTGTAATGGATATCACGCTGAGGTACAGACTCAGAGATCCGGGTTCGAATCCCGTCCAGGCATTTATTTTTCATATCATACCATATTAAGCTTGCATTGCTCAATGTTAAACATTTAATTATAACATATATATATATATTTATTTATTTATCTATCAATTTTACTTTGGTTATTTACGGGAACCAATGAAAATTGGGAGAGTTTGATTAATATTCACAAATTTTATGGAAAGGGCACTTCGTTTTACTGGTAGTTGCAACGAAAGGACATTTAACTTTCATAAGCTGAACGAGATTAGATTACGTCACAATGTATATTAGATGACAAAGATCCTAACAACGGTAATACCTTCCGTATGAAAGTAAAGACAAAAATGAAGTAAGTACAAGATAATATGAAGGATGTTACATTTATAATATTCAAGAATGAAACAATATTTGTTCTTTTAACTTGTAGAAGCTACCGGTTGTAAAATTACTGAAGTATTGTAGCATGTTTTTATCAAATAGGGAAATGATAATACAATCAACTTAACTTAAAACATTAATATTGAGTCTTTACTTATTAACAATTTTACACTATATTTGTAATGTGAGATTCAAATCAAAAGCATAATATATATTAAAATTAAAAATACATGTACAATAAAACAAAAATAATCTTCAAAATTGGGCCCTAGATAAATACATATAAACATTAATTAAATAATTTCATACATACCGATTTAATTTCCATAAATATTACAACTGGTACGTAAAGTAGGACATATTTTTTTTCAAAGAGGGAAAAGCAACTTTCTCTCACTGGAACAGCCCTAATTATTTTATTATTTTGTTTTTAGTGTTTTATAACTTATACAATTTGTTACGATTATTAATTTTTATTTAATGTTTTTAATTTTACGAATATATATACATAATGTAGCCTATAAATATGTTAATAATCACTAGGGTAAATTAATTGTATTTATATTTGAAGAGAAAAATTATACGCTCAGACCGGGACTTGAACCCGGGACCCTTGGTTCTCCAGACCAAGTGCTCTACCAACTGAGCTACCTGAGCAAGTACCGATCTAAACGCAAATCTTCCTCTATATACATTGTAATTCCCGTCCACCAAATGCTGTGAAGCCATGCTTCTATCTTGCAAATGGCGGCTCCTTATTAAGAAGACATATTTGGGAATTATACATTACAGCCAGTACGGCTTTTTCCAAGTTTTTATTATTGATTTCGTACATCTCAATGATGGATAAATCATATTTGAAGAGAAAAATTATACGCTCAGACCGGGACTTGAACCCGGGACCCTTGGTTCTCTAGACCAAGTGCTCTACCAACTGAGCTACCTGAGCAAGTACCGATCTAAACGCAAATCTTCCTCTATATACATTGTAATTCCCGTCCACCAAATGCTGTGAAGCCATGCTTCTATCTTGCAAATGGCGGCTCCTTTATTAAGAAGATATATTTGGGAATTATACATTACAGCCAGTACGGCTTTTTCCAAGTTTTTATTATTGATTTCGTACATCTCAATGATGGATAAATCATATTTGAAGAGAAAAATTATAAGCTCAGACCGGCACTTGAACCCGGGACCCTTGGTTCTCCAGACCAAGTGCTCTACCAACTGAGCTACCTGAACAAGTACCGATCTAAACGCAAATCTTTCTCTATATACATTGTAATTCCCGTCCACCAAATGCTGTGAAGCCATGCTTCTATCTTGCAAATGGCGGCTCCTTTATTAAGAAGATATATTTGGGAATTATACATTACAGCCAGTACGGCTTTTTCCAAGTTTTTATTATTGATTTCGTACATCTCAATGATGGATAAATCATATTTGAAGAGAAAAATTATACGCTCAGACCGGGACTTGAACCCGGGACCCTTGGTTCTCCAGACCAAGTGCTCTACCAACTGAGCTACCTGAACAAGTACCGATCTAAACGCAAATCTTTCTCTATATACATTGTAATTCCCGTCCACCAAATGCTGTGAAGCCATGCTTCTATCTTGCAAATGGCGGCTCCTTTATTAAGAAGACATATTTGGGAATTATACATTACAGCCAGTACGGCTTTTTCCAAGTTTTTATTATTGATTTCGTACATCTCAATGATGGAGCCGCCATTTGCAAGATAGAAACATGGCTTCACAGCATTTGGTGGATGGGAATTACAATGTATATAGAGAAAGATTTGCGTTTAGATCGGTACTTGCTCAGGTAGCTCAGTTGGTAGAGCACTTGGTCTAGAGAACCAAGGGTCCCGGGTTCAAGTCCCGGTCTGAGCGTATAATTTTTCTCTTCAAATATGATTTATCCATCATTGAGATGTACGAAATCAATAATAAAAACTTGGAAAAAGCCGTACTGGCTGTAATGTATAATTCCCAAATATGTCTTCTTAATAAAGGAGCCGCCATTTGCAAGATAGAAGCATGGCTTCACAGCATTTGGTGGATGGGAATTACAATGTATATAGAGAAAGATTTGCGTTTAGATCGGTATTTGCTCAGGTAGCTCAGGTGGTAGAGCACTTGGTCTAGAGAACCAAGGGTCCCGGGTTCAAGTCCCGGTCTGAGCGTATAATTTTTCTCTTCAAATATGATTTATCCATCATTGAGATGTACGAAATCAATAATAAAAACTTGGAAGAAGCCGTACTGGCTGTAATGTATAATTCCCAAATATGTCTTCTTAATAAAGGAGCCGCCATTTGCAAGATAGAAGCATGGCTTCACAGCATTTGGTGGACGGGAATTACAATGTATATAGAGAAAGATTTGCGTTTAGATCGGTACTTGTTCAGGTAGCTCAGTTGGTAGAGCACTTGGTCTGGAGAACCAAGGGTCCCGGGTTCAAGTGCCGGTCTGAGCTTATAATTTTTCTCTTCAAATATGATTTATCCATCATTGAGATGTACGAAATCAATAATAAAAACTTGGAAAAAGCCGTACTGGCTGTAATGTATAATTCCCAAATATATCTTCTTAATAAAGGAGCCGCCATTTGCAAGATAAAAGCATGGCTTCACAGCATTTGGTGGACGGGAAGTACAATGTATATAGAGAAAGATTTGCGTTTAGATCGGTACTTGTTCAGGTAGCTCAGTTGGTAGAGCACTTGGTCTGGAGAACCAAGGGTCCCGGGTTCAAGTCCCGGTCTGAGCGTATAATTTTTCTCTTCAAATATGATTTATCCATCATTGAGATGTACGAAATCAATAATAAAAACTTGGAAAAAGCCGTACTGGCTGCAATGTATAATTCCCAAATATGTCTTCTTAATAAAGGAGCCGCCATTTGCAAGATAGAAGCATGGCTTCACAGCATTTGGTGGACGGGAATTACAATGTATATAGAGAAAGATTTGCGTTTAGATCGGTACTTGTTCAGGTAGCTCAGTTGGTAGAGCACTTGGTCTGGAGAACCAAGGGTCCCGCGTTCAAGTCCCGGTCTGAGCTTATAATTTTTCTCTTCAAATATGATTTATCCATCATTGAGATGTACGAAATCAATAATAAAAACTTGGAAAAAGCCGTACTGGCTGTAATGTATAATTCCCAAATATATCTTCTTAATAAAGGAGCCGCCATTTGCAAGATAGAAGCATGGCTTCACAGCATTTGGTGGACGGGAATTACAATGTATATAGAGAAAGATTTGCGTTTAGATCGGTACTTGTTCAGGTAGCTCAGTTGGTAGAGCACTTGGTCTGGAGAACCAAGGGTCCCGGGTTCAAGTCCCGGTCTGAGCGTATAATTTTTCTCTTCAAATATGATTTATCCATCATTGAGATGTACGAAAACAATAATAAAAACTTGGAAAAAGCCGTACTGGCTGTAATGTATAATTCCCAAATATGTCTTCTTAATAAAGGAGCCGCCATTTGCAAGATAGAAGCATGGCTTCACAGCATTTGGTGGACGGGAATTACAATGTATATAGAGGAAGATTTGCGTTTAGATCGGTACTTGCTCAGGTAGCTCAGTTGGTAGAACAATTGGTCTGGAGAACCAAGGGTCCCGGGTTCAAGTCCCGGTCTGAGCTTATAATTTTTCTCTTCAAATATGATTTATCCATCATTGAGATGTACGAGATCAATAATAAAAACTTGGAAAAAGCCGTACTGGCTGTAATGTATAATTCCCAAATATGTCTTCTTAATAAAGGAGCCGCCATTTGCAAGATAGAAAGAAGCATGGCTTCACAGCATTTGGTGGACGGGAATTACAATGTATATAGAGAAAGATTTGCGTTTAGATCGGTACTTGTTCAGGTAGCTCAGTTGGTAGAGCACTTGGTCTGGAGAACCAAGGGTCCCGGTTTCAAGTCCCGGTCTGAGCGTATAATTTTTCTCTTCAAATATGATTTATCCATCATTGAGATGTACGAAATCAATAATAAAAAAAATAATTGTATTTAATCTGTTTTACACTACATAAATAAAATTATCATTCAAAATAATATATCATAAATTTGATCTTTATTTAGTGTTATAGCCCTCCATGGTATCTTTACCTTGTCGTGGTGGAGTGGCTCGCATGCTTATATGATCCTGAGAGCTGTGCCGGCGGTAGCATTGCTGCCGATAGGGTTACCCATGCCGGACTGGTCGAAGGTGATAAGCCAGACGAAAAAAGTACCTTGGTAGAAAGAGTGACGATATTTCACCGTAAAAGTACAACCGTCAAGAAATCCGGACATGGGTTCCACTGGAGTGAAATTTTCCGGAGGTTAAATAGTCCTCCATTCGGTACTCTGCGCGGGGACTACTTCAGGGAACCCACGCCAAAGGCTCAAACATAGGGACATGTTCCTAGGAACATGTTAGGACTTTATACAATAGCGGGGCACTAGAGAGATTAATGCGGGAATTAGATAAATCACCGTTGGTTATAGTCGCTTTACAGGACGCTAGATGACCAGCAGAAAGTAGTCAGGAATTAGGAAGCTTTGCATTATACTATGGGGGTACAGAAAGATCTGAATTTGGAACGGGTTTTTTAGTCAGAAGGAGCATCCTGTCCGCTATCCGAGATATTCAGTTTGTCAGTGATAGGATATCATATATAATTCTAAAGAGTAAACGACATGATTACGTAATTTTAAATGTACATGCCCCCACAGAAGATAAAGATGACAAGATCAAGGATGAGTTCTACGAGGAATTAGAATGCATATTTGATAGCCTTTCACGATATCATATGGAATTATTATTAGGATATTTTAATGCAAATGTGTGCCGGGAAGATGTATTCAAACCAACAATAAGCAAATTAAGTCTTCATGAAAACAGTAACGAAAATGGCGTTAGATTGGTCACCATTGCCTCATCAAAGTATCTCATTGTTAAGAGCACAACATTTCAGCATTAGGATATTCATAAATACACCTGGATATCTCCAGATGGAGAAACTCGGAACCAGATAGATAATGTATTAGTGGACAAACGCTCGCACAGTAGCATCATCGATGTTACATCAGTCAGAGGAACAGACTGCAATTCGGATCATCACTTGCTCAGGGTGAAAATCAGACAACGGCTATCGCTTATTAGAGGATCAAACACTAAAGATGATTCTGATAAATTGGAATTAAAAAAAACTTGAAAAATGATGAAATGCGGCAAAAATATCAAATCAAAATTGCTAGTAGATTTGACGTACTGGAAACTTCAGATGGCAATGTGGCAAACGAAGAAGGAACTGATATAAATAAAGAATGGTAGGCTACAAGAGATACCATTAAACTGTCAGCAAAAGAAAGCATTGGCTACTTAAAAAAGAGGCAAAACAAGAAATGGTTTGATGAGGAATGTGCCGACATTGTAAAGAAAAGAAAGCTAGCAAAAATGAAATCTTTACAAGAGCCAAATGAGGTAAATCTGGAGCAATTGGGTAGTATTAGACGGGACACTACCAAGTTACTAAAGAGTAAAAAGAGGGAATATTTGAGAGAGAAGATTAATGATCTTGAAATAGATGCCAAAAATATGACCATTAGAGAATATATTATATCAGGGAATTAGGATAGAGAAGAAAGGGTTTCAGGCTAGAACAAACATAATTAGGAATGAAAATGGGGATATGATTGCTGATTCCAGGAGTATATTAAATAGATGAAAAGTTCTTTAATCAGCTATTAAATGTACTTCCAGAACAGGACATTGAGGAGCATAATTTACAGACAGCAGAAATGCTAGTCGCAGAGCCAAGTGCATTAGAGGTTTAAATGGCGATAGAAAAATTGAAGACGTATAAAGCATCAGGTTCGGATGAGATAACTGATAAAATCAGGGAGAGAAAAATTGATGGACAAAATACGCCGGTTGTGTAGTATGATTTGGGAAACAGAAGCTCTTCCAGATGAACGGAAAGAATTGATTATCGTACCAATTTATAAGAAAGGAGATAAAACTGATTGCAACAATTACAGGGGTATCTCATTACTTTCAACTTTGTACAAAATTCTAACAAATATATTAGTAAGCAGACTTACTCCCTATAGTGATGACATTCTAGGAGATCATCAATGTGGATTTAGAAGACACAGATCTACAACAGATCAGATTTTTAGTTTAAGACAGATTTTAGAAAATGAATGGGAATATAATGGTACTGTATCTCAACTATACACAGACTTCAAAAGGCATACTATTCATTTAAGAGGGATAAGTTATATAGTTTCCTTTTGGGGTTCCGAATTCCTATAAAGTTAGTGAGACTTATATGAATGTGTCTAAATTACACAAAGAGTAGGGTGTGTCCAGGGAAACAGTTTTCGGAAACTTTTTGAAATCCACATTGAGTTGAAGCAAGGAGATGCACTATTTCCTCTACTATATAATTTTGTACTAGAGCATGTCATAAAATATTTAGGGGGTGAATAAGGCTACAAGTCAATGGTATTAATAAGCTGGATCAAATAATCCTATAGGATTAAATAGAAATATTGATAAAATTCCCTTCCACCCTTACTTCTCTATTAAAGATACTTTTGGGTTCTTAATTCTAACATTAGTTTATGCTGATGATGTAGTACTATTGGGTGGCAGCGAGAATATACGGAAGGCCAACACGCACACACTATTGAGTGACACTAAGAAATTAGGATATAAATAAAACTAAATATATGGTCACACGTAGAAATTCAGTATATAATGGAAATGGACAGCTAATGACAAATGAGGGAAATTTTGAGTAAGTGGCTGAATTCAAATACCTAGGAACAATAATCACAAATAGGAATGAGATGCACTGAGAAATTAAACATAGGCTCAATTTTGGAAATGCGTGCTATTATGCATTACAGAGACTTTTGATGCCCCAACTCCTTTCAAAAAACGTTAAACTGAAAACATATAAAACTATTATTCTACCAGTTATATTATATGGATGCGAAACATGGACTCTTACTTTAAGGGAGGAAAGGAGATTACGAGTATTTGAGAATAAAGTTCTTAGGAAGATTTTTGGACCAAAGAGAGATGAACAGACAGGTGAATGGAGAAGACTACATAACAGTGAACTGCATGGTCTTTATGGGAATCTAGATATGATAAGAACAGTTAAGTCTCGTAGACTGCGATGGGCAGGACAAGTGGCACGAATGGGGAATGAAAGACTCGTATTGAAGATTCTTGTAGGAAAACTAGAGGGAAAGAACCCAGTTGGTAGAATAAGAATGAGGTGGGAGAATAACATTAATTATAATTTGAGGGAAGTATATTATACAGGAAATGATTGGAAAATACTAGCTGAGGATACGGATGTATGGAGAGCTTATGACTGCGCGGACATGAACCTACAGGTTTTATAGTGTCAGTGAATTAGTTATATGTATGTAAGAAAGTTCGTTTTATTAGTACTAGGCTTCAAATGTAGGCATAATTAATCATTCACAGGAGGCTCAGTAGGCCTATTGTTGACTTGAAAACGGATGAGTGCAAAGGAATCTCTACTCGTCTCTGCTCTGATATATGATTTATTAGCTGTTATTGTTGCATTTGGTACCAAAAATCCAATATTAAAATTAAATGTGGGTTTTGAGTGGCATTAGATTGCTTTGGATCTTGATTAAGTAGGAAGAAGTCCAACTATTATGAAATTATCTACTTACTCTCATACCCAAATTTAGCTTTTACAGAACCTGTAAAATTGCCGACAAATGTCTAATTTTATTTAGAAGGTAATTTTGAAAGCTTTTTGATTCGATCTTAATAATTTGTTTAATCTGATTTCTAATAATGGGCTGAAGCCATCCCAAACCATCCTATAACCAATTAGGCCTACGTTTGAAACTGGATTATTTTACTGAAACAATTCTAATAGCGATAACATTTTTATTGTATGAGATCCTGGGTTCTTTATTTCAAATTGCCTCTTTGATACTACTTTATATATATATCCACCGCTGTGGTCTCGGGGTAGCGTGCTGTCTTGTCACGTAGCGGGCCCTGGTTCGATTCCCGGTTGGGACAGTTTTTCTGGGTGAAGTTTTCATCGGGGTTTTTCCTCACCTGTAAGACAAATGTCAGGAAAACTTTAGTTTTGTGGTGAAGTGTACATAGGAACTACAAAACGGACGATAAGTACAAGAATACGAGAACACAAGAGAAATAGTAGGTTGAAACAAACTGAAAAATCGTCTGTAGCAGAACATTTAGTGAATAACAAAGAACGTGCCATAATATTTGAAGAAACACAAGTTTTGTCCAAATCACAACATTACTATACCAGACTTCACAGAGAGGCTATTGAAAATTACAAACACAAAAATTCACTTAACAAAAAAGAAGAAACTATGAAGATTAATAAAATTTGGATTCCGGCATTATATAACACGAGAATAAAACCCATGACACACGCCAGTGATAACCAATCAGAAAAATAGCTCCAAAGTAACGGACCGTGTAGAAAACGTCTCTGCACAATACTCAACTATAAATAAGGACACGATTTCCAACGCACAGCCAGTCTGCAGCCGACATTTGAAGAGTTAACAAGTCGATGAACACGCAGAATCTCCTGAGGATGTCTACCGCAGTAGTAGACGAAACGTCGAGTTTAAATAATACCAGACCACGGCCATTTAGCCCGAAAGACATAAAATACATGAATCAAAATACCTGCCGTGAAAGTCTACAATTTTAAATAAAATAATTATTTACCACTTACTTTTTCAGCGCATCGTCACTCACACTGTTACGATGACGTTGAATAAAAAACGAGGTACCCCAAATTACTCTGCCGCATGGTACAGTCTCCTTCCATGACGGAATGCTTTAATAACTCTATGCATATCAACTTCTGTGTAACTGTGTTTGGAATGACACATCGACAATGCAAAAGTTACAAATAAATTAGTGAAATACGCTGTCCCTACTCAGCCGAAAATTGGTGTCCCTATTCACCCGAATACAATGTTTGAGTTTTCATAGGTCGGCAAAATTTAAACCGTTGTCGACAATTACGGGAATTATCGCAAACTCTTTGGGGATAAATGCTTTATAATTTAGCAAAACTTAATTCGTAATAGGACCATTGGTTAATAGAGACATTCATAATAAAATACGACATTATTAAATTACGAAGCTATTATTTTACTTACCTGGAACACCAATTTTTGTTTTGAAATCTTAAGAAAGCCAAACGGGAACATAGATGTTATACAACTGAATTCGGTACACGAAGTACAGAGGTTACTTTACAGATGCCGGAACTTTCGCTGGGAGTATTATTTTCCATTCGAGAGAACAAAATTTAAAAGTGTCCCTATTCACCCCATGGCATGATTCAGCCAAGTTTAGCATATGTTAGCATTAGTTCAATACATACCTTTGTAAGTACTTACATGCCCTCCGCCACAGGGGCAGCCTCACACAGACACGATCTGTCGGAGAGATTTTTTATCTCAGAATCAAACACGCATTCTTTTGACCATACAATGACATTGAAAAACTCCCTGGGTGAATGATTAGCTCGATTCCAGGGTCACCTCCGAGACGATAGGAACATTTACATCATTAACTCATTGTGTATTCATACTAAACTAGGCGAATATGGTATGGATGAATGTAATGACCAAACGGTGTTCGGGGCTATTTGGGCACCATCGTTACCAGACATTT
This sequence comes from Diploptera punctata, assembly GCA_030220185.1. Lineage (NCBI taxonomy): Eukaryota > Metazoa > Arthropoda > Insecta > Blattodea > Blaberidae > Diploptera > Diploptera punctata. Next base: position 338,447 of record JASPKZ010007376.1, on the reverse strand, counting down.
GTCTTACAGGTAAGGAAAAATCCCGAAAAAACTTCACCCAGAAAATATGTACCGACCAAGTTTGAACCCGGTTCCGCTGCTTCTGAGGCAACAATTTTTACATCTCTACAATTACATCAACTTATTTGATTTAATTAATTTACATCAAATTAAACAAAAAAAATATTTTTAATACAATAATCAGAAGCATTATTACCTATGGAGCTGATGTGTGGGCTTTAAATGCACAAATGAAAAAAAATTACTCGCCACTGAAATGGACTACTGGAGACGTGCTGCAAGAATATCCAGGAAGGATAAAATCAGAAATTCATATATAAAAGAAAAAATGCAGGTACAATATTCAATATTAGAGAAATATATTCAAAGAAGAAACAATTAAATTGGTACGGACACATTAGAAGGATGGAAGAAGGAATACTACCTAAGATAATCATGGATTGGGAACCACAGGGAAGGAAAAAGAAGGGTAGACCAAATATTACGTGGATTCAGGGAATCAATGAAACTGAGAGGGAATGGGAAATAGAAGAAGATATATGGATGAACAGACAAGAATGGAAAAATATGTTGAAACAAATGTGTAGTTAACTGTGAACATGGGTACCGGAAAAATGTATATTCATTGTAAAAGACGGAATAATAATAAAAATAATAATTTACATCCTTCTTCTTCTTCTTCTACTACAAGGTTTAGGCTATGCAGCCTGTTCCGGCGAAGTTAAAAGTGGAGTCCATCTTCTACGTGGTCGGCCAACATCTCTTGTTCCTCTGGGATTATACAGGAAGGTTCTTTTTGGTATTCTTTCGTTGTTCATTCTCATTAAGTGTTCTGTCCATTTCTTATTATTTTCGATGATTTTATCTTCAATTTTATATATATTTAATTCTTCTCGTATAGTTTCATTCCTTATTCTATCCGCTCTTGTGCATCCTTTCACATTACGTAAAAAACAGCATTTCCGCAGTCTGTATCCCTGCTTTTATCCCTTGATTTCATTATCCAATTTTCACTTCCATACAACAATAAAGGAACAGCCATTGTTTTATATAATTTAAGTTTCGTATCTTTCCTTGTTTTCCGACCTAAGGTTCTTTTTATGGTTCCACAAATAGCCTGGAATTTATTTACTTTATTTTCTGTATCATCCTACATACTTAAATTAATAGGATTCAAATATACGGACGCCTCATAAACCCCGATATAAGATGTTATGAATACGGTATCTCTCACCACATATAGCACACAAGTGTAAATAATTTAGTTCAGAGACGGGTTGCAGCATGAGTAAATATCCCCATTGCAATGAGTAAGAGAGAGAGAGAGAGAGAGAGAGAGAGAGAGAGAGAGAGAGAGAGAGAGAGAGAGGGAGAAAGAACATATTACAAGCAAGCCTATGAGAAGCTGGTTTTTCCAGAGCTGGAGGCAAGATTATCTGTAACAGTACAACTGCTGCTATTGTGAAAACATAGTAAAAGGTTTAATTGAAACAGTCATGGTATTTCTTGTCTGGAGACGTCAGATATGTGATGGTGCATGGAAATACAAATTAAAGTCTCTAAGTTTATATGAATGCTGGCATTTATTCTGATTCCAAGAAACACAGGACCAAGCACATCTATCAGGCTCGCATATTGTACAATTCTGCGATATGTAACATTTCATTTAAGTTATTTCAAATAGTCCCTAAAGTATTTCTTTTTTATTTTATGTTTCTTAATCGACGGTTTAACTTCTAAAGTCAAATCGTAACTCAACATTACTTACTTACTCACTGGCACTATCGAACCTGTAGGTTCGTGGCCGCACGGACATAAGCTCTCCATACATTCCTATCCTGTGCTAATGCTTTCCAATCATTTCCTGTATAATCTACCTCCCTCAATTCACAGTTAATGTTATTCTCCCACCTCATTCTTGGTCTACCAACTGGGCGTTTTCCCTCTGGCTTTCCTACAAGAAGCTTCCATGCAAGTCTTTCATTCCCCATACGCCCATCGCAGTCTACGAGACTTAACTGTTCTTATTATATCTGGCTTCCTATAAAGACCATGTAGTTAATTTCGCTTGTTCTGGGGGTAAAGGCGGCCGTCACGCAGGGCTGACAACCCGGCTGACATAAAGTGCCGATTATCTAGAAAAAGTGGGAGCCTTAACCTCCAACTACCCCAAGGGCCTCCGGGCATATTGTGCGATCACTTTACTTTACTTTACTGTAGTCTTCTCCATTCACCTGTCTGTTCATCTCTCTTTGGTCCGAAAACCTTCCTAAGTACCCTATTCTCAAGTACTTGTAATCTCATTTCCTCCCTTAAAGTAAGAGTCCATGTTTCGCACCCATATAATATAACTGGTAGAATAATAGTTTTATACATTTTCAGTTTAACATTTTTTGAAAGGAGTTGGGACATTCCTCCAGTAAATTCTGCATAAATCTTGTCCTCTCTGCAATTGTTCTAACAACTGAATAAAATCTATTTTATAACCAATTCTCATTAATGTACAAGTTTTCATGCAGTCTTATTTATCCTCTCAACTTCAACGATTTAGCATAATGATTATATCATAAAGTGATGGATAATGATAAATGGCTCATGACAATTAAAAATTCCGCACAGAAATCGTGTTTCGTGTGTGTGTGTGTGTAATGTGAAAGACAATTATGATATGGATGATTATAATGGACAGAATGTGTTCTGAGATTATTTGGGCCTTAAAGTTTCTTACAGGCGAGGAAATACCGTAAAATCCTCATCCAAAAACTGTTCCGAATGGGGTTCAAAGCACTGACTCTCTGCGTCTGAGGCAACGATGTTACCTCTAGATCACAGAAGTGGACAGTTCCTATTTCAACATGAGATTGATCCATTATAGGCTATAACTTTAATTCACCGCACTTTCTTTAGAGATTGTATGACTGCTTATAGATATTTAGGTTTTTGGTCACACGCAAAATGTATTATTTCTAGCCGTTTTTAAATAGAAAAATACAATTAGAGATGACGAATTTCTTGAGAGTTACGGAAAAATCACTGTATTGTGGGTAAATGCCGATATAAAAAAACAGTATACATATTAAATCATCAACTTCCTATTCTATAATACATTTTTATTTCACATACATAAAGAAACTGATCTCAGAGGATATTTGTATTTGTTTATATAATTGTCTAACTTGATGTTTGCTAAAATGCTAATCGTGGATACACACTTATTGGTGGACTAGCGATCACCATGCTAGCTGGTTCGCGGGTTCCAAACTGGGTTGATTTTTAAGGGTGTAAAAGTAACGAACAAGATTTATTTTGAAATGGTAGTAAATAAGTGATTCCGTTTTGTATATTTACGAACGTAAAAAAACTTTCCGATTGAGGGTCTTTACACTTTTCAGCGGTTGCCCTTTTACCAGCCTGCTGCTGGCTCTTCACATCCACATGTGTCAATCACACCTTAAATAAGAGGCCTATAAGCAAAATTTGTTGGCCCTTTGACGCCTAGATTGTGAAACTAATAATCTTACCTTTTAAAGGAGTATCGATAGATATAATACTATGTTTTAAGCACACACTTGCAAAAAAATGTTCTATTCATTTTATCTTAGTTGTCTTGGTACTGAATACTGTTACGAATTTATTTCACAGATAGGTATATTTGATAAGGTCATTAATTTACTTCCCTCTGATGGCACTATGGTCCTGGGGTCGACTCAGCCTCTAACGTAAATGAGTACCAGACGCTTGTTCTGGGGGTAAAGGCGGCCTTCACGCAGGGCTGACATAAAGTGCCGATTGTCTAGAAAAAGTGGGAGCCCTAACCTCCTACTACCCCAAGGGCCTCCGGGTCAGTTGTGGGATCACTTTACTTTGGGGGGCACGTCATAGCGTAGTAGTTAAGGCACTGAGCTACAAGCCGGAGGGTCGAGAGTTCAAGTCCCGTTGGGGTCAGGATTTTAAATTGACCCAAACTCTCTGGCGGCACTATGGCCCTGGAGTCGACTCAGCCTCTAACGTAAATGAGTACCAGACGCTTGTTCTGGGGGTAAAGGCGGCCGTCACGCAGGGCTGACAACCCGGCTGACATAAATTGCCGATTGTCTAGAAAAAGTGGGAGCCCTAACCTCCTACTACCCCAAGGGCCTCCGGGTCAGTTGTGGGTCACTTTACTTTGGGGGGCACGCCATAGCGTAGTAAGGCACAGAGCTACAAGCCGGAGGGTCGAGGGTTCAAGTCCCGTTGGGGTCAGGATTTTTAAACTGACCCAAACTCTCTGGCGGCACTATGGCCCTGGGGTCGTCTCAGCCTCTAACGTAAATGAGTACCAGACGCTTGTTCTGGGGGTAAAGGCGGCCGTCACGCAGGGCTGACAACCCGGCTGACATAAATTGCCGATTGTCTAGAAAAAGTGGGAGCCCTAAGCTCCTACTACCCCAAGGGCCTCCGGGTCAGTTGTGGGTCACTTTACTTTTGGGGGGCACGCCATTGCGTAGTAGTTAAGGCACAGAGCTACAAGCCGGAGGGTCGAGGGTTCAAGTCCCGTTGGGGTCAGGATTTTTAAACTGACCCAAACTCTCTGGCGGCACTATGACCCTGGGGTCGACTCAGCCTCTAACGTAAATGAGTACCAGACGCTTGTTCTGGGGGTAAAGGCGGCCGTCACGCAGGGCTGATAACCCGGCTGACATAAAGTGCCGATAGTCTAGAACAAGTGGGAGCCTTAACCTCCTACTACCTCAAGGGCCTCCGGGCCTGTTGTGGGATCACTTTACTCTTACTTTAGGGGGCACGCCGTAGCGTAGTGGTTAAGGCAGTGCGCTACAAACCGAAAAGTCGAGGGTTCAAGTCCCGGTGGGGTCAGGATTTTTAAACTGACCCAAACCTTCTGGTGGCACCATGGCCCTGGGGTCGACTCAGCCTCTAACTGAAATGAGTACCAGATGCTTGTTCTGGGGGTAAAGGCGGCCGTCACGCAGGGCTGACAACCCGGCTGACATCAATTGCCGATTGTCTAGAAAAAGTGGAAGCCTAAAGCTCCTACTACCCCAAGGACCTCCCGAGGCCTGTAGTGGGATCACTTTACTTTACTTTACATTAATTTACTGTATTAATTTATCTAGAAGAAATTATTTTAGTTGAATTATTATAAATTATTATAGAAGATAGGTTTCTTTCTCTATAAATTGGTTTAACCTCTCGCCTTGCATGCCACACGCCATCCGGGCCTTACAATGGCATGACCTATCGGGAGAGGGATTTTAAACTATGGATCACACACATATTTCTTTGACCACACGAGGACATGGAAGGCCACCCCGAATGAGTGATCAGCTCAATGTAAGGGCCTTCTCCGAGACAACACAACACACCAATCACACATGTATTCATACTAAACATGGCGAATATGATAAAGATGATTATGAAGGCCAGATGATATTCTGAGGGCAGTTTGAGTCTTACTTACTTACTTACTTACTCACTGGCACTATCGAACCCGTAGGTTCATGGCCGTGCGGACATAAGCTCTCCATACATCCCTATCCTGAGCCAATGCTTTCCAATCATTCCCTGTATAATCTACTTCCCTCAAATCATAGTTAATGTTGTTCTCCCACCTCATTCTTGGTCTTCCAACTGGGCGTTTTCCTTCTGGCTTTCCTACAAGAAGTTTCCATGCACGTCTTTCATTCCCCATACGCGCAACATGTCCTGCCCATCGCAGTCTACGAAACGTAACTGTTCTTATTATATCTGGCTTCCTATAAAGACCATGTAGTTCATTGTTATGTAGTCTTCTCCATTCACCTGTCTGTTCATCTCTCTTTGGTCCAAAAATTTTCCTAAGAACTTTATTCTCAAATACTCCTAATATCCTTTCCTCCCTTAAAGTAAGAGTCCATGTTTCGCACCCATATAATATAACTGGTAGAATAATAGTTTTATATATTTTCAGCTTAACGTTTTTTGAAAGGAGTTGGGACATCAAAAGTCTCTGCAATGCATAATAGCACGCATTTCCAGAATTGAGCCTATGTTTAATTTCTTTGTGCATATCATTCCTATTTGTGATTATTGTTCCTAGGTATTTGAATTCAGCCACTTCCTCAAAATTTCCCTCATTTGTCCTTAGCTGTCCATTTACATTATATACTGAATTTCTACGTGTGACCATATATTTAGTTTTACTGATATTTACTTCCAGTCCCAATTTCTTAGTGTTACTCAATAGTGTATGCGTGTTGGCCTTTAGTATCTCCTCGCTATCGGCCAGTAGTACTACATCATCAGCATAAACTAACAGCTTATTAATACCATTGAGTTGTAAGCCTTCCTCATTCTCTAAAGATTTAATGGCATGCTCTAGTACAAAATTAAATAGTCTTAGTTGTGTTCCAATTAATAAAACGAATGAATGCTTCTCTGAGTACTTCTAAAGAAAACTGCAAAGAGAACAAAATAATGGACAAAATTGATTTAATTTGAAGGCTTAAGTAGATCAGTTGAACTGCTATAAAGGAACGTGGAAAGAAATAAACTTTTTTTACACGCTTTATATTAGCTTGACCTGTATCTATCTATCTATCTATCTATCTATCTATCTATCTATCTATCTATCTATCTATCTATCTATCTATCTATCTATCTATCTATCTATCTATCTATCTATCTATCTATCTATCTATCTATCTATCTATCTATCTATCTATCTATCTATCTATCTATCTATCTATCTATCTATCTATCTATCTATCTATCTATCTATCTATCTATCTATCTATCTATCTATCTATCTATCTATCTATCTATCTATCTATATCTATCTATCTATCTATGTAACTGAATCTTTTAACGCGATTTTCACCCACTTAAAATCATTGGATCGACTTGAAACTTTGCATACGTGTAAAGGACCCGTGACAATACAATAATTTCATATTTATTTTCTAAAATCCTGGCCTGAATAATCAGAAAATAAAAAAAAAGTGTCTTTGTATCTATGTAACGGAATCTTTGAACACGATTTTCACCCACTTAGAAACATTTTTGAAACTTTGTGTACTTGTAAAGGGCCCGTGACAATACAATAATTTCATATTTTTTTCTAAAATCCTGGTTAGAATCATCAGAAAATCAAAAAAATGAAAACTGATATAATACGCTGCGGACTTGTTGACTTTTTAGCGAATCAATGTAAGAGCTCAGTTGGTAGAGCAGTGAACTCTTAGTGGTATATAATTTCAGTAATCCATAGGTCGCTGGTTCAAATCCGGCTGGGAGGTTTTTTTAGAAGAGTATTACTTTTAGCTCATACTACAATAGTATCGAATTTAAAGGTATTTACATTTTTATCTTATTCTGTAAAATATTAAAACTAAAAAATAAAAAATAAATAATAGTTTTAAAAAACTAAAACAACACGCTTTATTATAAAACCGAACTAAAAAAATTAAAAATAATTTTAATTTCCAACACGCTTGGGATAAATAATAATTTTACCATCTAAAGTGTGGGGTGCTTTTTATGATTTTTACATTTTCTTCTTAGAGACTTTACTTTTACCAATATCTGTTTATTAACAAATATATTAATTGATAAAGAGCACCCCACGCTTTTGATGGTAAAATTATTTATCCCAAGCGTGTTGGAAATTAAAATTATTTTTAATTTTTTTAGTTCGGTTTTATAATAAAGCGTGTTGTTTTAGTTTTTTAAAACTATTATTTTTTTATGTTTTAAACGCTTTGAATTTAGTAAAGAAAAAAAAACCACTTCACTATAATCGTAACATGATTCAGATAAAGTGGAAGTGCAGTTTACGGGTGCGGTATTATGAGTCAAATGAAATGCATCACTACTCTCTGAGCTGAACATAGAGGTTGATAAATGACCTCATTTCCTGTATAAGATCGATGTACAGCTGACAGGAATTCTCATGAGATGTTTGTATTCCATGGTGCATACGTGCATTGTTACTGAATACGAAAAAAATAATCAGGACAAAATAAACTAAAACAGAATCAAATTCAATCACACGTTTGTTAAAATACAGAGTGATTCAGAAATATGGCTATACGTTTGATCGCATTTTGTGACGAAAATATTATTATTAAAGGAAACATGATGTTATAATTGGAAAGGGAAACCTTCAAATTACAACAATAGACAAAACAAAACAAATCACTGTTCACGTGTTGGTTGGCGGGTTGATTTTTGTGGGCTAGCGTCGAACGCCTCCACAATTCTCTTCGTTGTTTCTGCATCCGTGCTAATGCGAAGCCTTTCAGGTTTGAATTCTGCATCCTTCCCGTTTTCAACAGTCATTTTCTCCACTTCACCACAGTCGACGGCTGCAATGCTACGTTAAACTCACGTCTTGCGGCCTCACGATCATTAGTATACGTTATTGCCCATGCAGCAATTGTAATTTGCTGTTGCACATTCAACGCCCTTTTGACTAATGACGTAAGTTCTAACTGTTTTGTTTTATTCCATTGTTGTAATTTGAATAATTCCCTTTCCAACGGTAATTTCATATTTCCTATAATGGTAATATTTTTAACACACAAGGTGATTAAACGTACAGCCATATTTATGATTTTCCACCGTTGTGGTCTCGAGGTAGCGTGCTGCCTTGTCACGCAGCGGGCCCGGGTTCGATACCCGGTCGGGGCAGTTTTTCTGGGTGAGGTTTTTATCGGGGTTTTTCCTCACCTGTAAGAAAAATGTCAGGAAAAACTTTAAGGCCAAACGGTCCCCGAAATCATATGGCCATCTTCATCATCCTTATCATTATCATCATCATCCTTCACCGGTGTGGAAAGCAACAGGAAGCTACCACACCTACAATTCCCTAGTAACCCTGCAAGCATAGCATGAAAATGCTATGATTGCAGTGAAGGACCTGCCTTCGGGCAGAATTACTATAGATGGATATTTATGATTCATCCCGTAGAGTTCTCTTTGAATACCGTATTTCTAACATTCTTTCATAAAGACCAAATGCCATTTATTTTTATTTTATCGTTATTTACACATAATTCAAATTATTGCATCGTATAGTGTCCTGGATCATAAGGACTGCATATATTTATCCAGTCAAATATTGTGTTTTATTAGGACATTCGATAACTAATGGCAACACTGCTATAACATTATAAAGTATTTAGGTTACTTTTGACATTACGAAGTTCATTTATAATCTCCAGTCAAGTCAATTTTACGTTACCAAACTCTTTGCAGACGGCGCACTCCATCTCCTGCACCATTTCTGGATATCTTTCATTGATCGATCTAGACTTTCTGGATATCAACTCTTGATTGAAATCGAATGCATTGTAGAGGTTCTTTGATTTTTGAGAACACGTTATAGTTACAAGGTCTCCTGTCTGGTGAATTAGGTGATGATCGAGTACTTCACAATTCCAAATTTGAAACAAATTCTACTGCACATCTTTTTAGGACGGTATTACTTACTATATGGACAAGATACGCCGGATACTTAGTATGATTTTGGAAAAAGAAGCACTTCCAAATGAATGGAAATAATCTATTATCGTACCAATTTATAAGAAAGGAGATAAAACTGATTGCAACAATTACAGTGGCATCTCATTACTTTGAACTTCGTACAAAATTCTAACAAATATATTAGTAAGCAGACTTACATCTTATATTGATGACATTCTAGGATATTATCAATGTGGATTTAGAAGAAACAGGTCTACAACAGATTAGATTTTTAATAATAAGACAGATTTTAGAAAAGAAATGGGAATATAATGGTATTGTACGTCAAGTATACATAGACTTCAGAAAGGCAAACGATTCAATTAAGAAGCAGAAGTTATATAGTATCCTGTTGGGATTCCGAATTCTAAAAAGTTAGTTAGACTTATACGAATGTGTCTAAATGACACAAAGAGTAGGGTGCGTGTAGGGAAACAATTTTTGGAAACTTTTTGAAATCTACATTGGGTTGAAGCAAGGAGATGCACTATTTCCTGTACTATTTAATTTTGTACTAGAGCATGCCATTACATATTTAGAGGGTGAAGAAGGCTACAACTCAATGGTATTAATAAGCTGTTAGTTTATGCTGATGATGTAGTACTATTGGCCGATAGCGAGGTGATACTAAAGGACAACACGCACACACTATTGAGACACACTAAGAAATCAGGAGTGGAAGTAAATATCAATAAAACTAAATATATGGTCACACGTAGAAATACATTATACAATGGAAATTGACAGCTAATGACAAATGAGGGAAATTTTGAGGAAGTGGCTGAATTCAAATACCTAGGAACAATAATCACAAATAGGAATGATATGCACAAATAAATTAAACATAGGCTCAATTCTGTAAATGCGTGTTATTATGCGCATTACAGAGACTCCTGACGTCCCAACTCCTTTCAAAAAACGTTAAACTGAAAATATACAAAACTATTATTCTACAAGTTATATTATATGTATGCGAAACATGAACTCTTACTCTAAGGGAGGAATGGAGATTACGAATATTTGAGAATAAAGTACTTAGGAAAATTTTTGGACCAAAGAAAGATGAACAGACAGGTGAATGAAGAAGACTGCATAACAGTGAACTACATGGTCTTTATAGGAAACCAGATATAATAAGAATAATTAAGTCTTGTAGATAGTGATGGGCAGGATATGTGGCACGAATGGGGAAAGGAAGACGTGCATGGAAGATTCTTGCAGAAAAATCAGAGGGAAAACACCTAGTTGGCAGACCAAGAATGAGGTTGGAGAAAGCATTAACTATGATTTGAGGGAAGTAGGGTATACAGGGAATGATTGGAAAATATTCGCTCAGAATAAGGTTGCATGGAGAGCTTATGTCCGCGCGACCATGAACCTACGGGTTCGATGGTGTCAGTGAGTTAGTTATTTATGTGAGAAACAGTGAATATATTTCCAAAAATTGCTATTTCGATAATTTCAATATTACAGATATATACAGCAAAGACACTCAAGAACGTACTACAATGGTCAACACTAGTATCGCTGTTTTACAACTGTGTTGCCATTACTTATCGGATGTCCTAGTATTTGTTGGACGTTTTGATGGATCGTCAAGGTGTACGACTAAAACTGCTCAGTACAGGATCCTTCAAAAAGGAAATAAAGCCACGATCTCCAGTATTTGATTTTTCCACACCTAATAACAGCTACTAAATTCTATATCTGTATAACAATGTATCTTGTATTTAATGAGTTTACAGATACAAAAAGTAATTCGGGAACTACTTTACAACGTGTGACAAGAAATGTTTTTCTAAGTTCCAACCATACACGATGCGCATGCGTGAGTTTACAATATGGAATCACAGGATGTAGCCTACATGTACACGATATTTGATTTCGCGTTGCCAACGAAACTAAAAGCTAACCTAACACAATTTAAGTACTCTACCGGTGAAAGGGGAATGATTTTATTTAGTGTACGTTAATTAGTAGAGACTCTATGTTGGTTGCATGGAACACAGAATATTCGTTAACTTCCATATGACTGTCACGTCTTCATGTAGTTCAAATATCGTGAAAAAATATATTCAAATAATCCTAAAAAATGTAAAAATCATTGTAAATGGTGGGAAATAATTTAAAAAAATGAAACCCTAAGAACAAAAAAATTGAGAGGCGTTGATGAACTAATTAAAAAAGTCATGTCACATGTTGTAAAGTTTAGCGGTAATTTATTTATTTGCTAATTGAATGAAATGGTAGAGCCTTTTTGCTGTGTTCATTACATTATACAAAATTATTAATTTGTGTCGTTTCTCAGGAGAGTGTGTGTTCCTTCGGAAAGGAAATAAAATCATGTTTCTAATTATTTGATTAATTCACAGCCAATCAACAATTACTAAATTGTATATACGTATATACGTCAGACTAACTTAAAATCTTTAATTAGTTATTCTTCAGCAGCGTACATAGGTAAAACAATGTTCTAATATTTTGTTTTTAATGAGTTTGTTTGTAGTTGCAAACATTCATTCATATGGAAATCAAATAAAATGATAATAACCTTTTATTAGAGTTAGTCATTACTAGGGTTCTTTTATTTGCTAATTAAATACAGTAGTAGAGCCTTTTGGTCGACCATTGATTGCATTATACAAATTTATTAACTTGTGTCGTTTCTCAGGAGATTGTGTGTGTAAAGGTTCCTTCAGAAGGGAATAATAATCCATGTTCCTAATTATTTGATTCACAGTCTATCAACAATTACTAAATTGTATATACGTATGTAAAACAATGTTTTAACATTTTGTTTTTAATGAGTTTGTTTGTAGATACTTACTTACTCACTGGCACTATCGAACCCGTAGGTTCATGGCCGCGCGGACATAAGCTCTCCATACATCCCTATCCTGAGCCAATGCTTTGCAATCATTCCCTGTATAATCTACTTCCCTCAAATCATAGTTAATGTTGTTCTCCCACCTCATTCTTGGTCTACCAACTGGGCGTTTTCCTTCTGGCTTTCCTACAAGAAGTTTCCATGCACGTCTTCCATTCCCCATACGCGCAACAAGTCTAGGAGACTTAACTGATCTTATTATATCTGGCTTCCTATAAAGACCATGTAGTTCATTGTTAAGTAGTCTTCTCCATTCACCTGTCTGTTCATCTCTCTTTGGTCCAAAAATTTTCCTAAGGACTTTGTAGATGCAAACATTAATTCATAAGGTAATCAAATAAAATGATAATAGCCTTTTTTGTTAGAGTTAGTCATTACTAGGGTTCGCGGATTTGTCACAAAAGTATTTATCGAAAAGTACAAGTAGTTACTGCCTGGTTTGATGGAGTTCAATTATCTGGCGTTGACTCCTAAGGGCGGGTACAGTACAGTGAATGCAAACAGTGGGCAGCAAAAAATTCATGATTAATGACCACACTGCAACTAGTTTTAATAGATTTCATAATAAACAACTGCCGTGTGGATACAGCTGGCGTCATTTTCCTCCTGGCGTACCCTCTCTGCAACTGAACTGGAAGACAACGAACTCCTCATACTGACTGACTGAATAAGGCGACGTCTAGCTTATCCCACTGAGCTATGTATGTTAGAACCGACTAGGGCTCTTTGGCAGCTAAGAAGATAGTGGCTATCGTTATGGGGTTAAGTTTACTTAGCTGAGCCTATTTGGCGGCGCTAGTGTTTGCGTGCTGATGGTGATGAAAAATAGACAGAAATCGGGGTGTTATGAGCTGAAGCAGGGGATCAGGAACTACTCTGCCTTCAAGCCGAGATCGGAAATCCAGTAGCGCGGAATGAGCCACGCGGCTCCAGGTGAGAGCACATCGACAGTTCTCTGGCTGGATTTAATGAGAGATAAATCGAGTCAATATGTTCCTATGAACAGCACGCCGCTGAGGCAAGGTAGTAAATTTAAACATCTTGCTTACATTTTCAGTTAGCACGGCATCAATATAGAGAAGTTGCGCTACGTTGTGTAGGTCTGTCATCCTCGTAAAACGCGGTGCTTGAAAAATTATTTTCAGTATAATTTGTACTCGTTGTTTATGCTGTTTTGCGAGGATGCTCCAGGCCCCACATCCGTACAGTAGCAGGCTGTGGATCACGCTTTTATACAGTAAAAGTTTGATCCTACGTGATAATGTGTTCGACCTGAAAATGGGTATAAAATTGCAATTGCTGCGTTTGCTTTATGTTGTAGATGTCGAATGTGAATTTTGAACGTAAGGTTGGGGTCCAGGTGGACCCCAAGATACTTGACTGAAGGTTCTAAGCGTATATTTTGAGTTCCCATGGTTACTTGGATGTATGATCGTTTGGATGATTTAGTGAAAAGGGTCGCCTGGGTTTTTTCCGTATTTATCTTTTCGTTCCATTGCTGAAACCAAATATAGATACGGTTAAGAACGGTTTGGAATATATGGATTCGGTTAGGAATATATCTAAACGTAGACTGGTAAAAGAAGTAGGTATCATCGGCGAATGATGCGGTATGGATATAGGGGATAGTAGGAAGGTCTGATACGTACAACGTATACAGTATGGGTGAAAGGACAGCACCTTGGGGAACTCCCGCTAAGATTGCCTTGCAGTCCGATTTATACCTACTGACCGAAACATAGAATTTTTCGGTCAATGAGGTATTTTGCAATTAATTAATAAGTGGCGCCGAAATTTGAAATTTGATTAGTTTATAGATAAGCCCATTTATCCAGGTCATATCACAAGCTTTCTCAATGTCTAGGAATACGGCGATGGTACTACGTTTCTTGTTATAACTCGTGACAATATGATCAACCAGTCTTGCTAGCTGGAGCGGAGTGCTATGTAAATTTCGAAAGCCAAATTGGTGGTTTGGTAAAAGAACTTTGTCCGCAACTTCAATTTTGAATCGTGAAAAATTATTTTCTCCAACATTTTGCCCAGCACATGCAGCAGAGTCATTGGTCGCAAATTGTCTGGGTTTGGTGGATTCTTGCAGGGTTTTGGTATGGTTGTGACTTTGACAAGTTTCCATATGATAGGAAAATAATCTAACCTAATACAGTAATTTAAAGATTTGGAGCAAAAGGAATAAGGGTTTGATGGGTAGATTTTTGACAGCAAGGTTTGAAATACCATCGCTGTCAGGGGCACGGTTAGGATTGAGGTTACGTACAATTGTACGCACCTCTGTGAGATGGATGTCTGGAAGGACATGTGGGATAGGAATAGCAAGAAATGTAGTAACAACGTCGTTTACCTCAGCCTCATGTTCTGGGATAGTGAGTTCATGTGGTCGGAACCGATTGGCCAGATGTGTAGCAAGGGCCTGGCCCTTGTCACCAGGGTGATAGACCCAGGTACCATTGCTGCTTATTGCAAAAGGAGGGGCAGGAGCATTACGGGTCGCATGTTTGGACACATTAGACAGTAAAATGCCTTCTCTGCTGAGCAAGTTGTATGCTAATACGATTTTGCTTACTCAGAAATCTGTTCATGCGATAATAATTGGTTAAATTTGTAAGCTACCTGCGGAGGTAGCTTAAATGAGCAACTCAAATTTAAAATCCCGAAGGGAACCGAACGGGAACCGATGGTAATCGATGTACTTTGCTGCTTTATCCAACATTTATCCAAGATGTCGGACCTTGAAGACTTCGATCATGTTTTCGGTATACACGGAGAAGAGGAATTTGATAGAGTCTACCAAAGAATTCAACTGGAAGAACAGGAGAATCGGCGTAATATTGCGTGTCGCAGACGTGTTTGTATACGGTATTATTTGCGGGATGCAAGCATAAATGCATTCCTCTATAGCAGACGAAAATAACGGAAGTGGTTTTATCGCTGAGAATTCTGGGTAATTCGTTGCCAATATTACGAAAACGTCGACTCTCGTGCATGACCGATAAGTCGGCCGTTAATTCGTTCTCAGCAATTGCTCACGGTGAATCAGCTCACTAGTGATTGGAAGTAATTTGAGTAGAGAGTAATGTTCTAACATACGACCCTACTTCTTCTGATCCTTTTTAAGGATATTCCATGGAGGAGAACGATCAGTATTTTGCTGAGTCCTGACGAAGTTGCTGCAATCGGTTCCGTACCAGATGAACATAGCGATTGTATACTGATTGTGTTCACGGGATCCAAAACGTCTGTATAATCGAAGATAGTACCCCTTTGTTGATAAATAAGTTTGAAGTGTAGGGTCCGTGTATTTTTGTGGCGCAGTCTAGTTTATTGGTGTTGTAGATAGTGTAACAACTGTGTTTATCGCCGCCTGAAAATTTAGAATGACGTCTTCAAGTTGTTGTGTCGACTCGACAGAAAGTGTAGGCTCAATTCATTGATTGAGCATGTAAGTATATTTCTGCCAGTCGATTTGCACTTAGTGTATAGAAAAAATGCGGCGATAATTGAAAAGATGGTGTAATTTTAAAGTGTATTGGCGTATGATCGGAGTCAAGTGCATTTTCAATGGTGTCATTGCGTGTTGATATAGGTACATTCTTCGAAAGGACTATATCAAGGATATCGGATCGGATGCCAAAAACTATGTGACGAAAGAATGTGTGACCACTTGGAGCAGAGATTTCTATGTTATGAAGCTGACAATAATTTTGAAGTATGAGGCCTGAGGCATTTTGGTCACGACAGTTCCAGAAATGATCTTTGGAATTAATATCTCCCGCAAGCAAATATCTGAGTGAGACTTAAGTTAGGATATTGCCTCAAAGGAGATTTACAGATAGAGGCGATGAAGATGGTTTCATTTGGGGAAGTTGGAACCAATATTCCAGTAGCCTCAATAAATTGAAGCCTTGGAATGTTGGTCATTCTATGGCTGATGGTTTTCTGATGCAAATGGCTGATCCTCCAAGGGGACCGTCCAGACGGTCATTACGGTATGTGTTATAGTTAGGGATTTGAAACCGATCTTTGGGTTTAAGATGGGTTTCATTCAGGAGAAGAATATCTATACCTCGTTGTTGTATGTGTGTTTCTAGTTCATGAATCTGTCTGGCTATTTCATTGGCATTAAATGCCGTGACACTGAGATAGCATCAGTGTGCCAAATTAGCCATTGTCACCGAGACACATATTCACAGATTGTGACAGGAACAACAAGCGTTCCATTGGAGATTTTAAAGCTAGCCATTATAGGCTAGAAAACTTGGAGTGCCTGTTCGGACATTAAGGGGTGAATTACAGGCTGCATCGGTGCTCGAGCAGTGGTACGATCAATGCGTTGTTGAGCTTGATTGCCAGAACTTATGGCTTGACTGAAGGATAGGGCTGGATTTACTTTTACAGAAGTAAAAATACGGGGTGGACGGACATTAGGTATGGGAGGTTTGGATTCTCGGGCTTTTATATAAGCTTAGGAATAGGAGGCAGGATGGCCTGTAGATTCGCAATTTGCGCATTTCAATTTGGGTGAACTCCTCATACAAATACCTTGAAGACTCTGATCATGTTTTCGGTATACAAGGAGAAGAGGAATTTGATAGAGTCTGCCAAACAATTCAACTGGAAAAACAGGAGAATCGGCATAATATCGTACAATGCAAACGTCGTATATGGTTTTATTTGCGGGATGCAATCGTAAATGCGTTCGTCTAGCAGAATATAAACAACATAATTGATTCATAAATCATTGTGTTGATGTAACCTGCTTGTACCTTTTACTTACGTCATTAATGTACCAGGAAAAAATTCACAATCCAATACAATTCCAGTGATATAACCGCAAAACCTAGTCATTACATTACACAAAATCATTAACTTCTGAAAGTGTTTCTCAGCAGAGTGGTTGTCACAATCACAAATTAGGTACGATTTCACAACTAATCCGAGTGTAATCTTAAATCTACTATGTGATATAATGAAACATTTTTACGTGGTTAAGTTTCATGTGTTGTTATTGGGTTGTGGAATGTACGTAAACTATTCAGCCTTCACTACAAACTTATTAGATCATTTTGAAGTGATAATTTACACTATACGTGATAGCATCGGTTTTGTAAAGGTAATTATTACGTCGCCGCTCAGTGGCATATTGCATCACAGATGCACAACTCTGAATTAGGCCTAGATATTCACAGAAATTTGCATTAAACTACAGTTCTCGCTCGATATCCTATTGTTATCATTCTTTTAAGAAGAACAATTGGATGGCTTTTATATAAAAGGAACCTAGCACCAAACAAGTGAATCTGAGAAAAAAACGTTTCTAATATATATTCATTAAAAAAATGAAGCATTTTTAAAAATGTGATTACGGTTGCATGCAGTCAATCCATCCATAGTAATTCTGCCCGAGGACAGGTCCTTCACTGCAATCATAGCATTTTCATGCTATTTCATTGAGTGGAAGAGAAGGACTTATGGCCTTAACTCTGTCTGAATAAATAAAACATTATTATTATTATTATTATTATTATTATTATTATTATTATAAAAGACGCCCAATTGTCAATTTAGGTGAAGTCCGTAGGAATATAGATATTGAATTATTTTTGTCCAATGCCACCAGGGTGTGTATTATTGCATTTCTGGCTTTCCGCCCTGGCATTGGCGGAATTAAAATCAATTTTTTAGTTTGGGGCATTTGGAAGGTGGAGTTACTTAGCCCGGTGATATGATGGATGATGATAAATGATAATGAAGCGCCAGGAGAGTATTTAATCTAAACTTAAACTAAATTCCAAGCCACGGGCAACCACAGGACGGAAAAGTTTCCATGGTCTGTTCGAGAATCGAACCAGGGACCGCATGGACTGTAGTCAGAAACGCTGAACACTAGCCCATCAGGCTGGTCAAATAGATATTGAACTAGTTACTTACTTACTCACTGGCACTATCGAACCAGTAGGTTCATGGCCGCACGGACATATGCTCTCCAAACATCCCTATCCTGAGCTAATGCTTTCCAATCATTCCCTGTATAATCCACTTCCCTCAAATCATAGTTAATGTTATTCTCCCACCTCATTCTTGGTCTACCAAATTGGCGTTTTCCCTCTGGCTTTCCTACAAGAAGCTTCCATGCAAGTCTTTCATTCCCCATACGTTCAACATGTCCTGCCCATCGCAGGCTACGAGACTTAACTGTTCTTATTATATCTCGCTTTCTATAAAGACCATGTAGTTCATTGTTGTGTAGTCTTCTCCATTCACCTGTCTCTTCATCTCTCTTTGGTCCAAACATTTTCCTAAGTACTTTATTCTCAAATACTTTTACCCCAGTTGAACCCATGTCCGCATTTCTTGACGGTTGTATTTTTACGGTGAAAGATCGTCACTCTTTCGACCAAGGTACTTTTTTCGTCTGACTTATCACCTTCGACCAGTCCGGCATGGGTAACCCTATCGGCAGCAATGCTACCGCCGGCATAGCTCTCAGGATCATTTAAGCACGCAAACCACTCCACCACGACAAGGTAAAGATACCATGGAGGGGATATTGAACTAGTACATAAGGAAATATATAAAAAAAAAACTTTAGAAGTATTGTTCATATTGTTTTTAGCACAGTTCGTTTTTTCCATGATACGGCGAGCTGGTCCAACGTTATAATACCAACCAGGAGGACCAGGTCAATTTTATTCAAGGACTTTATGGAGGAGTAGAATTTACAATGTACTGTAGGAAAACAACTGTGCTGTAGAGAAATTACTAATAAAGAAGAAGTTTTACAAGTCTTCATCGATTCAACTTACTAGACATAGAAATTAACGATAAAAGTCGATGTGTGTGTGTTTGCGTCTGTGTGTGTGGTTGTGGGGGTGGATGTTGTCCTTTAACCCTTAAATTCGTAATGTATCCTTTTGGATACATCAGTTGGTTCAATTAATTTAATATTTTAAATAAATCAGAAGAGAACGAACAAAAAGAAACCACTTAAATATGTGTCTAATTATACACCGTTATACAAGATTCCATTTTCACTGCGGTCCGCCACATTCAAATAAGTAACAGAACAAATTTGGGGCACGCCGTAGTGTAGTGAGCTACAAGCCGGAGGGTCGAGGGTTCAAGTCCCGTTGGGGCCAGAATTTTTAAACTGACCCAAACCCTCTGGCGGTACTATGGCCCTGGGGTCGACTCAGCCTCTAACGGAAATGAGTACCAGACACTTGTTCTGGGGGTAAAGGCGGCCGTCACTCAAGGCTGACATAAAGTGCCGATTGTCTAGAAAAAGTGGGAGCCTTAACCTCCTACTACCCCAAGGGCCTCCGGGTCTGTGGGATCACTTTAACAGAACAAATTTGTGTTTTGCCAATTTAAGGGTTAACGCTGTAGGGACAAGACTCGAAGGCCATGGTTACTCCAGTTACCAATTTAAAAATCCCATCAGGAGTCGCGTCCGCGATCTCGCGTCTTGTGCCTGTTGTCTTAATCAGCTAAGAACAGTATGCACCCATTAAATTCTGCATAGCTCATAAAAATATGTAATAGGAAATATGAAAAGCTTTCTAATGAATCCTAACCATGCTCCCGGTATTAAATGCTATAACAATAGACTAATAGAGTGCATTTTACAGTACAAGCTGTTCCCATTTCAATGTAATCAGACAAAAAGATGCCTGTAATTGATTTCAAGCAGTATGTAGTATATTGAATATGGTTTAATAACTTCCATCCTAGTTCTGCAGCAGGGAGAACGACGACTCCTTTCATGTGATACAATGAAGAACAAATATGATTTTAATTAAGGCAATATTCATTTAATAGCCACTTTATTTCTTTCATAATCGGATTTAGCTCGACAATATAACCTCTTTTTCCTTTAATCCTTTTTCAAGAGTAATACGCTCTCAAGCAATAAGAAGGTCTTGTCCGTTCTGTTATACAGTTTTTTTTAAACCATCAGCAAACAATAAAGTTTTATTATACTCTAGGGTAATTTTAATGGCAAATTTCTCTAGAACAGATGTGCTCAATATGATACTATTTCATTTTATTTCCGATTTAAATATTTCTGAACTGCAGAGCAATAAAAATTATGTACATCTGCTAAATCAATAATAATAATAATAATAATAATAATAATAATAATAATAATAATAATAATAATAATAATAATAATAATAATAATAATAATAATAATAATAATAATATGGGTGCGAAACATGGACTCTTACTTTAAGGGAGGAAAGGAGATTACAAGTATGTGAGAATAAAGTACTTAGGAAAATTTTTGGACCAAAGAGAGATGAACAGACAGGTGAATGGAGAAGACTTACATAACAATGAACTATATGCTCTTCATAGAAAGCCAGATATAATAAGAACAGTTAAGTCTCGTAGACAGCGATGGGCAGGACATGTTGCACGTATGGGGAATGAAAGACTTGCATGGAAGCTTCTTATAGGAAAGACAGAGGGAAAACGCCCAGTTGATAGACCAAGAATGAGGTGGGAGAATAACATTCGCTATGATTTGAGGGAAGTAGATTATACAGGGGATGATTGGAAAACGTTAGCTCAGGATAGGAATGTATGGAGAGCTTATGTCCGCGCGGTCATGAATCTACGGGTTCGATAGTGCCAGTGAGTAAGTAAGTATAATAATAATAATAATAATAATAATAATAATAATAATAATAATAATAATAATAATAATAATAATAATAGAAAACAAGTATGATTCTAATTAAGTTAATATGAATGTATTATTTTAATATTATTTATAGTAAAAGTAGATAAAGAGGATGGCAAGAAAGTAATATTAAGAACAGAATAAATAAATATAGAACAATAACAGCAATGATAAATGATGTCCTATGGAACAAATATATAACCAGGAAAAAAGCAAGTTATATAATATATATATAATACAATAGTGAGAAGTACTGTTACGTGGAACTTTTTTTATTTATTCAATGCCTCATTTCGACATTCTGGTATTCTCTCCTGGCATGGCGTTATTGTAACTCACTTCTGGGATTGGGGCATCTGGAAGGCGTAGATACACTGCCCCGATGATAATGATGCGGCCTTAATCCTAAATTTAATCTCCTTTCCCTTAACAGAGATTTAGACACTCTCTCCCTATAGGGGAGAATTTGAACCATACTAATTTAGTTACACTTGTTTCCGTATAGATGTCATTTGAGCGGTCCTTGGTCAGCGTTCCGCCTCATACTGACATCTAGGAAACCAAGGTAGTACTATGACGGGAAAATTCGGTAAATTTTGTTTAGAGCCCTTTTCATTCAGGCTTAAGGATCTTTTACGAGCCTGAAAATCTTCAGACTCGGGACCCACGGCTTAAAGTCCCTCCCGGAGGACTTGCTGCTTGGATTTTTCCATCCTAAAAACCCATCGACCCCAGCCGGGTTTGAACCCGCGAGGAGCATAACCACTTTTACTCCTGGCGCGACAGACCTACAAGGCTCTTAGCCTACCAGCCGGCTGCTGGCCTCACATCCACATGTGTCAATCACAGAGGTAGATGATAATCAGCCAGTGTAGGGGTGACATGTGGTTAGCATGTCGAGTCCCCCAGCCGTTATAGCTGGTTTTCTCAACCTGTAGCCGCTACTTATTGTAGCTACCCAAATGCATCACGAAGCTGGGTGGGCACCGGTCCCATACTGGCCGAAATACCATGAGAAAATTTCTTCTCCCATGGAGACTCGAACCAGCCCAAGTCCCGTAGCTCTGCGCCAAGGCTTCCTGCCTTAACCACTCGGCTACGGCTCGGGACTACAACTAGTCCACCTAAATTTAATGAGTATGTTAATGATGGCCATATGATGTTCGGACACCGTTTGGGCCTTAACGTTTTCTGACATTTGTCTTACAGGTGAGGGAAAACCCCCCAAAAAGAAACATCACCGAGGAAACATGTCCCGACTGTGGATCGAACCCGGGACCGCTGCGTAACACGGCAGCATTCTACCTCTAGACCACAGCGGTGGACTACATATAGAGCTGAAATATGGAAACCGATCAAAAACTTACAACAAAAACGTATGCCGATGAAAATGGATTTCTTGAAGAGAGCAGAAAGATGTTAAAAAAAAATCATAGGAGAAGAAATGCATATTAAATATACAATAATAGATTATATAAGATATAAGCAATTAAATTGGTATGGACATGTACGACGAATGGCAGAAGTAAGTTTACCCAGAAAAACATTGGAATGGTGTCCACCTGGAAGAAGAGAGAAAGGAAGACCCGGAAACTGGTGGATGCAAGAAGTAAGAACTTGAATGAGAACAAGAAAACTGCAGGACATGGAGTGGATGGGTAGAGACAAGTGGAGAAGGAAAATAAAACTATAGGCCAGAAAGATGTGTAAACATTGAAAATATGTTTGTAAATTTGAAAAAACTACAGCTATTTCAAGATAAAGTTAGCCTGTTTAAGATTCTTTCAACTTGAACTTTCAAATTACTTACGTAGTTTTAGATTCCAAACATATTCTTCATCCACAATTAGACACACGTTCACGTAATAATCTCATACGATAGCTCATTACAGAATATGTCATCATTCCTCATCATATATTGCCTCTATTTCCCGTATCAACTTCACAAGAAATCAAGGACTGTCAGAAATTGAAATTAATAAAAATAAATAAAAATATTGATTTACTTTAATTTTGTCATATAATATCTTAAGATTTTTCATGATTTTCCTGAGTTATTGTAGTAAATAATAGATCGAAAATGAATTATCATGATATATTTCGCCATTAGGCATTCTTTCATAACTAATTAAATGTAATATGAATAACAAATACTGTAGTCTGTACAAGACACATGAATACAGATAAGCGCACAGCAAACTTAAGTAAATGTAAACCCCCTACTCGTGGCCAGCGTAAATGGTAGGTCGAGCCATGAAATGAAAGCCCCTTTATTAGTGAGGGTGTGAAGTGAAGTGAATCGGATGAAATGAGTGGAATGAAGGCAGGAGAATAAAGATAAACTCCACATGGAAAGACCGAGATGCGAACTCGAATCCATTTGCACAAAGGAAGTTCATATCTAAAAGATCTATATCCGATGGAACTCAATTTTTTTTATTTATTATTCCGGCTTTTACAATGAATATACATTTTTCCGGTACCCATGTTCACAGTTAACTACACATTTGTTTCAACACATTTTTCCATTCCTGTTTGTTCATCCATATATCTTCTTCTATTTCCCATTCCCTCTTAGCTTCATTGATTCCCTGAATCCACGTAATAGATGGTCTACCCTTCTTTTTCCTTCCCTGTGGTTCCCAATCCATGATTATCTTAGGCAGTCTTCCCTCTTCCATTCTTCTAATGTGTCCGTACCAATTTAATTGTTTCTTCTTTATAAAATCTAATATTGAATATTGTACCTGCATTTTTTCTTTTATATATGAATTTCTGATTTTATCCTTCCTGGATATTCTTGCAGCACGTCTCCAGTAGTCCATTTCAGTCGAGTAATTTTTTTTCATTTGTGCATTTGAAGCCCACACATCAGCTCCATAGGTAATACTCAAATACTAACATTTAAAGAATAATTATTAATTTCTAATCAATTGATTTCTAATCAATTGATTTGGCGTTTAGCGTACTTGATGAAAATCCATAATGTATTTAATGAATAAAACTGTCAAAGTTTTAACTGATTTTCATAAGTACTTATTTCATTTAACATTCGTAACAGCTGTTTCAAAACACTGTATCTTCTTCAGACGAATGTCATAATCATGTTTATTTATTTATTACATTCGCCTGAAGAGGACACAGTGTAATTAAACAAGTGCTATCAATGTTATATAAATAAATATTTACGAAAACCATGTAAAAGATTGATAGTTTTATTTATTAAATTATTATTTTGCTTTTTAATTATAACAATTTTAACCAGACTTTTAACCAAGTGATAGAAGGAGATCCTATTCCGGATGAGTAAGTTATCGTATATTAGTGCAATATACAAAAATAAAGGGAATAAAAGAGATGCAGCAAACTATAGAGGGATCAGTGTTATGGCAGCAATTAGTAGAATGGTAAGTACGATTACTAAAATTAAATTGGAGGAACTAATACAAAATAAAATATCAGAAGAACAAACAGGTTTCACAGCAGGTAAATCGTGCCTTGATAATATATTTGTGATTAGGCAGGTTACAGAAAATATGTTGGCTAAAGGAAAAGAAGTTCTTATGGCATTTATAGATTTGGAAAAGGCATATGATTCTGTACCCATCAACAAGCTTTGGGTGGCAATGGAGAAGTTTGGAATACCTAAATCTCTAATATATTTTATAAAAAGAATGTATGATTGTAAAGCAAGTATTAAGGATGGAAATAGAGTATCCTCAGAATTTGATATGACAAAAGGATTAAGAGAAGGATGCGGGATGTCACCAACATAGTTCAAGATATATTTAGAAGATGTATTAATGAAATGGAATAAGTCATGTAGGGGAATGGGAATCGACATTAATGACCGTTTACTGCACAATCTATTATTCGCTGATGATCCGATTATAATAGGATAAAGTAAAGAAGATATAAAATATACGATTAGAAAGTTAGTAGAAGCATTTGTGGTAGGTGGACTGAAGATAAATTATATTAAAACAGAATACATGGTAATCGGAGCAAATTCAGAAGACCTACAAATAAATAATATGATAATTAAACGTGTTGAAGAATTTAAATATCTTGGATCTATAATAGATAAATCTGGTACTTGTGAAAAATATATTATTAACAGAGTAAATTGTGCAAGGAAAGCGATTAGATCCCTGAATGGTCTTTTTGGAATAGAAATTTGACCAGAAAAACAAAAAAAGAGATTATACAGACAATAATAGAAAGTATACTTACATATGGATCAGAAAGCTGGACAATAAATGAAATGATGCAGAAAAGAATCTTGGCGACAGAAATGGATGGATTACGGAGAAGTATGAGAATATCCAGGCTACAGCATATTCAAAATACATATATCAGACAAGAAATGGATGCACAAGAAACTGTTATCGATAGGATAAAAAAGACAGCTTTACAGTGGTGTGGATATGTACAACGGATGTCGGAAGATGAATGGCCTAAACAGGTGTTAGATTGGATGGTATCAGACAGAAGGAAGAGGAGGAGGAGGAGGAGAAGAACATGGTATGAGGGAATATATGATGCCATGATGAAGAGGGGTATGGAAGATGGACAATGGGAAGATAGGAATCTCTGGAAAGCAGGAATGAAGGTCAAACTGCTGTAAAGTGGAAAGCCTGTATTAAGTAATAAGTAAGTATTACTTTGCTTTACATTTTAATTTGATTATTATTATTTTAAATTAGTCCAAAAGTGTCGAACATATATGAACATTATTTAATATTTACCGAGCGAGTTGGTGAGACAGTAGTGTTTGAGATTCGTACTCGGATGATTCGGGTTCATGGTCGATCATTCTAACTGAGGAATTTTTTATTCCGCCAGTAGTCAAGGAAAATATTAGATAGGAATTACTTCATTATCGGGGTTCATTTCATCAAATTTAGCATTCCATAATACTCACTTACTCACTGGCAATATCGAACCCGTAGGTTCATGGCCGCACGGACATAAGCTCTCCATACATCCCTATCCTGAACTAATGCTTTCCAATCATTCCCTGTATAATCTACTTCCCTCAAATCATAGTTAATGTTCTTCTCCCACCTCATTCTTGGTCTACCAACTGGGCGTTTTCCCTCTGGCTTTCCTACAAGAAGCTTCCATACAAGTCTTTCATTCCCCATACGCGCAACATGTCCTGCCCATCACAGTCTACGAGACTTAACTGTTCTTATTATATTTGGCTTCCTATAAAGACCATGTAGTTCATTGTTAAGTAGTCTTCTCCATTCACCTGTCTGTTCATCTATCTTTGGTCCAAAAATTTTCCTAAGTACTTTATTCTCAAATACTTGTAATCTCCTTTCCTCCCTTAAAGTAAGAGTCCATGTTTCGCTCGCACCCATATAATATAACTGGTAGAATAATAGTTTTATATATTTTCAGTTTAACGTTTATTGAAAGGAGTTGGGACATCAAGAGTCTCTGCAATGCATAATAGCATGCATTTCCAGAATTGAGCCTATGTTTAATTTCTTTGTTCATCTCATTCCTATTTGTGATTATTGTTCCTAGGTATTTCAATTCAGCCACTTCCTCAAAATTTCCCTCATTTTTCATTAGCTGTCCATTTCCATTATATAATGAATTTCTACGTGTTACCATATATTTAGTTTTATTGATATTTACTTCCAGTCCTAATTTCTTAGTGTTACTCAATAGTGTGTGCGTGTTGGCCTTTAGTATCTCCTCGCTATCGGCCAGTAGTACTACATCATCAGCATAAACTAACAGCTTATTAATACCATTGAGTTGTAAGCCTTCCTCCTTCTCTAAAGACTTAATGACATGCTCTAGTACAAAATTAAATAGTAGAGGAGATAGTGCATCTCCTTGCTTCAACCCATTCTGGATTTCAAAAGTGAGCATTCCATAATAATCATTAAATTTAAATCAGCTATCTATGAAAAGCACGTCCCAAATACGACAATATAAATTCGCAGTCTACTGGAAACACCAATGTTTCTAAACATAATATGGATTTAAATGTTAATTCATCTCTCAATACATGCTAAATAAGAAATTAAAGCTAACGTCATTTCTGGAGCAGTAATTTACGATTGACAGTAAGTAAATACGTACTGGTAAATTGAAAAACAATGTCTTCCTCTCGAATACAAAATTCCATACTTATATGTCCATGAAATCAATAACAGTTCCATAGAAGTTCATTTCAATCTGTATAAACAAATTGTTCTATCTTTGATGGTTTCATTGCTAATATTAAATATTACGGTGGACAATGGCATTTGTACGAGCAATTTTTTTCTCCCATTTTGTTCCTATTGAAATTCGATATTGAAGATGTCAAAGTCAAATATATCTCAGCGGTCAGATTGAATTTCAGTTTGTCCATCAGGTTTCAATTCAGATTATATTGATTAGTAAATACAGAACATCGGCAAAAAGTGAAGACTTCAGAAATTGATTCTTCACATGTGTGTGCATTTTTATGAAAGCGAGGCGATGTACAATGTTTGTAAAGTCATTATTTAATCAGTAGGCTTTCACTACCGGTGTCTATTCTTGCAATAGTGTGAGATGGTCCTTAAAAACATTCTCAATGTTGTTATTGTAACTGCTGCTCACATCACGAAGAGATTGTGTCAACAGATATTTGCTACACGGTGTCACATTAACTTTAAATGTCTTTATATTCCATTTATGGAGTTTTAAAATAATCTTCAATATGTAAGATCACCTATTACAGGTGTGAGACAAGGCTGCCCCCTATCCCCAACACTCTTTGCAATTTATATCAATGAAGTAATATGTTGCTGGAACAAAACATATAAATTTGGAATAAGAATATCAGAAAATAGAAAATTAAACACCCTATTGTTTGCAGATGACCAAATAATAATAGCAAATTCCGAAGATAATCTGCAGAAAGATCTGTATGAACTTAACAAAATTACAGAAGAATATGGATTAAAGATATCTACAGAAAAAAACAAAAATTATGGCATTTCATGGTGTAGATCCTGTCAGAAGTAAAATTGTACTGGACAATAAAATTTTGGAGCAGGTGAATAATTTTACATATCTAGGATGCAATATCTCGTATGAAGAAGAAAAGGATGTAAATGCAAAAATATCTAAATTTTTAAGAATTTTAGGGTTAATAAATTCTATCTTCAAGCCACAGTTAGTCCAAAAGCATTCAAGACTGAAAGTGTATAAAACACTGGCTCTTCCAACTCTTTTGTATGGTAGCGAAGTATGGACGTTGAAACAGAAGGATATACAGAGACTTAGATCTGCTGAAATGAGATATCTTCGGAGGACTGCAGGATACACACTACTAGACCACAAAAAAAAAATGAAGACATCTTAGAAGAATTACACATGGAACCTTTAGAAAAAGAAAATTTCTGATTATAAGTCAAGATGGATGCAACATGTTCATCGAATGGAAGATCACAGAATACCCAAACAAATGTTAAGATATCAACCTGCAGGAAGAAGAAGACCAGGACGTCCACTCAAAAGACTTCTGGATGGTGTTTCTCTTGAGGCCGAAACAGGTCAACAAATGGCCTAAATTCGTGAATGTACTATGATGATGATGATGTAAGATGACTAATAATGTGAATATTTCAAAGGATAACTTCTTTTATTTTTTTTACCAATGCCACCAGATTGTCTTTTAAACATATCTCATATTGTCTCCTAGCATTGGCGGATTTATAACCCACTTCTTAAGTTGGGACGCATGGAAGTCGGAATTACGTTATCCCGATAACATGATAGGCGGAAAATGGTAATGAAACTCCACAAGATATGTTAAATCTAAAAATAATTTAAATCCAGATCATAGGAGGTCACAATAATATTCCCCTTAAGAAAAATGCATGTGGTCTGATAGGTAATCGAACCCCGGACCCCATGAACTGTAGTTAAAAGTCTTGGCTCTAGGCCATGATAAGTTCTTTGTTATAATTGTCTCATCAGTTTCACTGAGGCATATATATATATATATATATATATATACCCTACACGTCCTAAATGGGACAGGGTTCTGTCTAGCGGGAGTTTCTTAACCAAGCAAATTTAGTTACGCTTACTAAGTACAGATGTCAACAAGTGAAATATACACTCTCTATCTCTCTCTCTCTCTCTCCTCTCTCTCTCTCTCTCTCTCTCTCTCTCTCTCTCTCACACACACATACACACACACAATTAAATAAATAAATATATATATATATATATATATGTTATAATTAAATGTTTAACATTGAGCAATGCAAGCTTAATATGGTATGATATGAAAAATAAATGCCTGGACGGGATTCGAACCCGGATCTCTGAGTCTGTACCTCAGCGTGATATCCATTACACTACCAGGCGAATCTAATTCAAACACTTATTTTTCTTATATATGTATTATACTCTCCATTATTACTAGATGTCGCGAGAACTCGGTCTTCACTGCCATCTAGTAGCTGACTATAACATACATAGTATATATGCGTGTGTGTGTGTCTTCTTTTTTTTTGCGCTGGCTTAATATCTGAAAAAAGTGGCTACAAAGGGTAATATAACCTAAATAACCCCTAAGGGGCGAGAGAATTGTTGAAATAAAAAAAAGTTGAAAACTCTAGAACGCTTGGACCGATTTCAACCTAGAATGTACACATATAACCTACAATCTGGAAACGTTTCTGTAAGGTGAGGAACCCAAACAATACTGTGAGGTGTTGTGAGGACTTCACATATAAAAATAAAATAAATCGACCTACATTTGTGTCGATCATAGTTATTGGGGTCTGTAAGCGATTTCCTGATTGTAGGTTATATGTACACAAAGTTTTATTAAAATAACTCCAGCGTTCTATAGTTATGGTGTAACATATATCGTTCTATAGTTATGGTGGAACATATATCGTTCTATAGTCATGGTGGAACATATATCGTTCTATAGTCATGGTGGAACATATATCGTTCTATAGTCATGGTGGAACATATATCGTTCTATAGTCATGGTGGAACATATATCGTTCTATAGTTATGGTGGAACATATATCGTCCGTTATCGATCATTTTCTATTTCACCTCCCCCTCTCATATTCTAGGAGTGCTTAGCGGTCTATTACCCCTTATCGAATCAATAGTTTTTGGGTCGATGAAATTAATGATGACACTCCAGATCTCATTTATGTCCCGTACAGCCCACATCAGCATGGGGAGTGAGAAGGGGTTAGAAATAAAATGTCCAAAGTAACATACATTAGTATCGAAACAGTAGTTTTCGGGATCGCTGAGATTAACAGTGACACTCCCAAAGCTGTTTAAGTTCACGTTCAGTCGCTATCGGCATGAGTGGAGTCAAATAAACAATAATAAAATGTTGAAATTGATCAAGATTACTATAGAATCCATAATTTAGACAAATAAATATACGGCAAACTCCGGGTAATCGGATAGTAATAATACAAATAATTTTCAAAAATTGAGTACTTCAATATTAGTGATTAAAGTTTTTTTTCAATGCCACCAGTTCGTTATTTCGACATTTCTGGCATTCTCTCCTGACATTAACGTACTGTAACCCACTTCTGAGGTTGGGGCGCCTGGAAGACGGGGTTACGCTGTCCCAATCATATGATGGGTGATGATGACAGTAATGATGCGCTAGGGGAGGCCTTAATCCTAAACTTAATCTAATGACATGAATATCATGATAATGGTAATGATCGCCAGATGGTGTTCGGGGACTGTTTAGACCTTAAAGTATTCTAACCTAGGCTTACAGGTGAAGAAAACTAAAAAAAAAAACTCACCCAGGAAACTTGTCCTGATCGGGGATCGAACTCGAGCTCGCGCGTGACAAAGTAGCACGCTACTTCGAGACCACAGCAGTAGACTGATTAAAGGATAATGTGTGTATATATATATGACATAATAAGAAAAATAAATGCTCGGTCGGGACCTGAACCCGAACTTCTGGATTTATATCCCAGTGCGCTATCGATTACGCTATCGGGCAAGTCTAGAACAAGTATTCATTTTTCTTACATATATTCTCATTATTTCTAGATGTAAAGGGTATATATTACCACTACATCTAGTAACATATATATAAATACACCCACTACATCTAGTAACATATATATATAAATACACCCACTACATCTAGTAACATATATATAAATACACCCACTACATCTAGTAACATATATATAAATACACCCACTACATCTAGTAACATATATATAAATACACCCACTACATCTAGTAATATATATATATAAATACACCCACTACATCTAGTAACATATATATAAATACACCCACTACATCTAGTAACATATATATAAATACACCCACTACATCTAGTAACATATATATAAATACACCCACTACATCTAGTAATATATATATATAAATACACCCACTACATCTAGTAACATATATATATATAAATACACCCACTACATCTAGTAATATATATATATAAATACACCCACTACATCTAGTAACATATATATAAATACACCCACTACATCTAGTAACATATATATAAATACACCCACTACATCTAGTAACATATATATAAATACACCCACTACATCTAGTAACATATATATAAATACACCCACTACATCTAGTAACATATATATAAATACACCCACTACATCTAGTAACATATATATAAATACACCCACTACATCTAGTAATAATGAGAATATATATAAGAAAAATGAATGTTTGTTACATATATATCCATCCACAGTAATTCTGCCCGAGGGCAGGCCTTTCACTGCAATCATAGCATTTCATGCCATGCTTTGCAGCTTTACTAGGGAATTGTGGGTGTGTTAGCTTCCCGTTGCTTTCCACACCGATGAAGGATGATGATGAGATGATTATGATAAGGGGGATGATGATTATGGCCATGTGATTTCGGGGGCCGTTTGGGCCTTAGAGTTTTCCTGATATTTGACTTACAGGTGAGGAAAAACTCCGAGAAAAACCTCACCCATAAAAACTGCCCCGACCGCGGATCGAACCCGGACCCGCTGCGTGACAAGGCAGCGCGCTACCTCGAGACCACAGCGGTGGACATATATATATATAAAACGTTGTGAACTGAAGCATATTTAAACAGTAGATAGGTAGATTTTTAACGACGGCCTTTATCATTCCAAGCCAATAAAATAATAATCGACAGATAGCAATAAAAGGGTCGATCAAAATGTGTACGGAGACCTCTTATTTCAGCCGAAAATTTACGACAGGAACCTGCAATTTTTCTTCTCTTCTGAAAGAACCCATACTCAGGATTTTTCGCTGTGAAAAATATATCTGCCGAATCGAGTAGAACCAGGGAATCTCGGAAAGAGGGGCGACATTCAATTACAAAAATCATAAAAATAAATAAATGAAGAGTACAGGGGAAAAACAATCAAAGTCCACTTTTGGTGAAATTTGAGATTCTGGTACCAGTGGATTGTATGTACCTAGTACTATATTCCAAGAGGTTCATACGTGGAAAAACTCACTCATAATCCATTAGAAATCAGCATTGAAATAAAGTGTCCAGGGGAAAAACAATCGTAGTCCACTGTGAAATGGAAAAATAATCAGAGTCCATATACAATTTAAATGAGAGTATTTTTGGACTCCTTCCAGAGAGTATGAACTTTTTATATGTTGGTCAGCTTGGGGTGTTTTAATTTGTTACATACCTATGCATTGTTGTGGCATTTACTTTTACTGGTACCAAACTGCATTGTTGTTCAATGAAGCCTATTTTACTGGTGTGTAGACAATCAGTTTATTTTTCAACATGAAATCAAGTGTTAATGTTACTCGTACAGCTCATCAGAGTAGAGGAAAGAAAAGACCTAAACATGGTAGAATCCATGATGCGAGTAAACGCATAAGAGCGATGAGTCATGTTCCTGGTGAAGATTGCAAATGCAAGAAACAGTGTTACACGAACATTTCAAAACATGAACATAATGTATTAATTCGTGAATTCAATTTACTGGGAGATAAGAAAAAACAGAGTGCACGCGTTCACTAATTTCAGTTTTGCCGGTGAAATGAAGAAGACCACGGAAACCAGAAGAAGATAGCAGCTTCAGAGACCACTCTTACTCTTACAAGGTGCGTGTACAGAGGGATGGAAAAGCTGTTGAAATTCCAGTTTGTTACAAAGCCTTCATGAGTGTGCATGGTATAACAAACCAGAATATGTTAACAGTCAAGAAATCCCTGGGCATGCTCCTATTGACCGGAGAGGTTCTCATTCTAATAGACCCATGAAAAAGACAATTGAGGCCGTTGAAAATGTTATGAAACATATCAGTTCCCTTCAAGACCGCCCTTCTCACTACAGTCTTCACAAAACATCTAAAATGTACCTACCTGAAGAATTAAACATTAAACTATTGCATCAAATGTAGACAGAGACATTTCCAGAGTTTCCAGTGTCTTATGAATTTTATTGGAACTTATTTCAGACAAAATTTAATATTGCTCTTGGATATCCTAGGTCAGATACTTGCTCTGCATGTGATGAATTCAAAGCAAAAAAGTAGTCTCTACTTGCAAAGAAACTTAACGATAGCAGCAGTGCCGAAGACGTAAATAAAGAAATGAAGCGGCTAGAAACTCTTAATTTATTACATACAGTGTGCCATGCACAGACTGAAAATCAGCCATAACATTCGTATTCAAGTTTAATTCCACTCTCCAAGGGAAAATACGACGACCTCCAATCCTTGAAGAAATTCTGTTCTGAAAATGCTCAAATCTATTTTTCAAGATTACTCATATTCAACAATGAGTAACTTGGTGTAAAAAATTAATTAATTTCATTATTATTTTTATTATTTACATTTTATAAGGCAAACAGTTATGTATAATGTAACAGTTATGTATAACATTCTGTAAATTAAGTGGACTATGATTGTTTTTGTTTACAAACATGTGCACCTTGACTTTTCATTGCTGAAAAACAGGACTGTAAAATACATGACACTTATTTCGAAAGAAGAGTCTGTTAGAAAAACACCTTGAGAACAGTTCTGGGAAAAAAAAGTTTTCTGTATGTCTAAAGCGCTCGATCTGCTGCGTTTCTAAACTTAAAATTCAATTACTGCAAAATGTTAAAAAGTGGACTCTGATTGTTTTTCCCTTGTACTCTTCTCATTATATCAGATATTAAATGATTATGTAGCCAAACTGAACAATAATAAAAGTAATACCTCATAATACAATAAAGTTTAAGACAATTTTTTACACGTAAAAGAACCTAATGTCTGAATAAGGAGGCCTCCGATCAAAATTGTCAGTCCTTCCACACTCGGATTTGATTTATAATGCTAATGAACTTAGGTGTTCAAGAGAGCCGTTAAATACAATATTACTTGACAGTAACATAACGAATCATTTTAATGTGCCATTATTTAACAACAGGCTATAGTTAAGGTGAAGTCAGTAGTGAACTACATTATTAAAAGTTCAATTTATAATCATATTTACAAGAGTAAATTTAACTTTTTTCCCTCAACATTTTTTAGGCCTGGCAGGAATACCTGGACGATACTCAGACTACCCAGATATTCTTCTTGCTAGAAGGAGGGTTAAAGAAGGTGGAACAAGTCAAAATCTTATGTTGTTTATTCGGGGGTGGCATTAGATATATAATTAATTATCCTAGATTGTGAAATTTATATCTATTTGTTATTTAAGATTTATTTTTTTTACGTTTATCAAGAATTAGACTAATTTTTTTTAAGTGTGTACTTTACTATGAATGAATTAATCTATTTTATTGGATGAGAAGTGTGTATTATTGTGATAACTTTTATATTTGACTGAATATACTTGTTTCTAGTGACATAATGACATGAATAAGTAGCATTTCAGAGATCCCAAATATGTTTACCAACTATACCGTAAGTTTATTATTATTATTATTATTGTTGTTATTATTATTGTTATTATTATTATTATTATTAATCACAAATAGGAATGAGATGCACAAAGAAATTAAACATAGGCTCAATTCTGGAAGTGCGTGCTATTATGCATTGCAGAGACTTTTGATGTCCCAACTCCTTTCAAAAAACGTTAAGTTGAGAATATATAAAACTATTATTCTACCAGTTATATTATATGGATGCGAAACATGGACTCTTATTTTAAGGGAGGAAATGAGATTACGAGTATTTGAGAATAAAGTTCTTAGAAAAAATTTTGGACCAAAGAGAGATGAACAGACAGGTGAATGGAGAAGACTACATAAGAATGAACTACATGTTCTTTATAGGAAGCCAGATATAATAAGAACAGTTAAGTCTCGTAGACTGCGATGGGCGGGACATGTTGCGCGTATGGGGAATGAAAGATGTGCATGGAAACTTCTTGTAGGAAAGCCAGAAGGAAAACGCCCAGTTGGTAGACCAAGAATGAGGTGGGAGAACAACATTAACTATGATTTGAAGGAAGTGGATTATACAGGGAATGATTGGAAAGCATTGGCTCAGGATAGGGATGTGTGGAGACCTTGTGTCCGCGCGGTCATGAACCTACGGGTTCGATAGTGCCAGTGAGTAAGTAAGTATTATTATTATTATTATTGTTATTATTATCATTATCATTATTATTATTATCATTATTATCATTATTATTATTATCATTCTTATCATTATTATTATTATCATTATTATTATTATTATCATTACTGTTAATATTCTTATCATTACTATTATTATTATTATTATCATTATTGTTATTATTCTTATCATTATCATTATTGTTATTATTCTTATCATTATCATTATTATCATTATCATTATCATTATTATCACCATTATCATCACCATTATCATCATCATTATCATCATCATTATCATCATCATCATCATCATCATCATTATTATTATCATTATTATTATTATTATTATTATGAGGCCTCAAAAGTTGTCCATTCAGTCTCGTAAGGATAACTTAGTAGCCACTTGAGTGGTGAAGTATTCAAATAATATTTAAAAAAACTGAGGAACTGTGTAATACCAACTACGCGACACCATGTAATGTCATATTTTATCTACTGACTGCAATCATCCTGGACTTGGCAGTGTCACATCACAAGTTATATATTTTAATTTCAGTCTAGTGGAACTCTTAATTCTGTACTGGACTCAAAATGCAACAAGCCTACCGAATGTGCTTCCAATCTGGATCCAACTTTAGCGGATTCTATTTCGGTCAATACTGGTGGAATTTTGTGAATGTGGAATATTTGATGAAATTGTTTTCTTCGGAGAAGTTAAAACCGACATCCTCGCATCACATCTAACAATTTTCGGATGCGAAAAGCTTAGACTCCATGCATGGAAAAAATTCTCAGGGTTTCCATAGTTAACTCTATGCCATTACATTATCTTCTTCTTCTTCTTCTTCGTTCCAAGTATTAGGCCAAGGCCTGTTACGATCCTATACAAATTTTCTCTCCAGCGTTTCATAGGACGCCCCAGTGATCTTCGTCCTCTTTGTATATAATTATAAAGAGCTTTGGGGATCCAATTTGAACTCATTCTTTCTAGATGGTGTTTCCAATTTAGTTGGTACTGTTTAATATATTCCAAAATTGGCGTAGTCTTCAATTCTTTTAAGATATCCGTGTTCCTTTTCCGATCCCATCTGGTGTAACCCGCTGTTCTGCGCATGAATCTCATTTCACAAACCGTTATTCTGCTTTCATGTTGTCTTTTTAATGTGCATGCTTCACTATCATAGGTCAACACTGGTCTAGCCAAAGTGTTATATAAACGTAATCTGGTGTTTTTTTTTTTTGTGCACGGGATGGTTTCATAACTTGATTAATAATTCCCAAAGTTGTATTATAACTAGTAATTTTTTCAGGGATATCCATTTCATCCCAGATAGAGAGATAATATCCAAGATATTTAAATTGATTAGATCTCTCTACATTATCGTACCCGCAATAAAAGAATCTTCGCACACGAAAAGCATATCCCTAACAACATATCAAGGTATAGAAACTAATCCTTCCGCTTTACAATTAATCTCAAAAACTACAGAATTGGTATCGTTATGATAATTTAATATATTTGGCTCAATCGAGTATTTTTATCTTTGTCTTTAAATTATTTATCCATGTTGAACCCAACAAGCAACAAATCATACCTTCTATTTATAGAGAGAAATGAAGCTAAATCAGCGGTTTAATTCCGCATGAACACCAGACAGCAGTGAGTACGGACAATACAAATCACATACACGTAATTCTAGCAACAAGGAATTAAATTCTCTGACATCTACACAATAACAATCCTCACAAAATTAATGGTGTTAGCTTTCTAGCGCCCTGCCCCTGTTGGAAAGTCTTTTCGAGACATGACGCAGAATCCGTGTAGGATTTAAGGCCATGCAACCTTGAATGTACAGGCTGTAAGGAAAAAAGTGAATTAATGGAGTCAGGTATGACTTTTGCGGAAATCTATGAATTTAGAATTATAGCGAAAATAGCACCTAGCATTAATTCCGCAAAAAGAAAAAAAAACGTTCGGTTAAATCAGTATCGTTATTCATCATCATCATCATCATCATCATAGCACATTCACGAATTTAGGCCATTTGTTGACCTGTTTCGGCCTCAAGAGAAATACCATCCAAAAGTCTTTTGAGTGGACGTCCTGGTCTTCTTCTTCCTGCAGGTTGATATCTTAACATTAGTTTGGGTATTCTGTGATCTTCCATTCGATGAACATGTTGTATCCATCTTGACTTATAATCAGAAATTTTGTTTTCTAAAGATTCCATGTGTAATTCTTCTAAGATGTCTTCATTTTTTTTGTGATCTAGTAGTGTGTATCCTGCAGTCCTCCGAAGATATAGGCTCTGAGGACCGAGTCACGGCGGTATAACCGTTCCATCAGGTACTGAGTAAATGCGGTATCCTAATGTCTGTCCAGAGACTAAAAGGTAGCAGCCCTACCACTGGACTACTTAGCGTCGGGCCAGTAACCTGTCCTAAGGAATTTCAAAACTACTTTCAAGTCTCAACACGAAAAAAGCCAGTATCGTTATTAATTTTTTTATTTATCGTAAATTTGCAAAATCTTCTGTTTAAAATTGCGCAATTATTTTAGTAGGCCACATATATGTGTGTCTTTTTTACTACTTTTATATCAACTAACTGTAACATTAATTTAAATGGACGGAGTAATGCATCAACCGGCCATGCGCCATTATGTTCCGATTGAGGGTCTTTCCACTTCTCAGCGGCTGCTCTTTTACCAGCCGGCTGCTGGCCCTTCACATCCATATGTGTCAATCACAGAGGTAGATGATCAACAGCCAGTGTAGGGGTGACATGTGGTTAGCATGTCGAGTCCCCCAGCCGTTATAGCTGGTTCCTCAACCTGGAGCCGCTACTTATTGTAGCTACCCAATTGCCTCACGATGCTGGGTGGGCACCGGTCCCATACTTGCCGAAATACCATGAGAACATTTTTCCTCCATGGAGACTCGAACCAGCGCAAGTCCCGTAACTCTGCGCCAAGGCTTCCTACCTTAACCGCTCGGCTATGGCGCGGCCATTATGTAAGTTTCTAAAAAAATACGTATAAAGTTTAAGTCGATTTTTACAATTCATTGTAGCGCCAAATTATCGATACTGGAAATTGCAAGTTACGTAGCAACTAAATTTAGAGCGACGCCATTTCACGCTTAGCTGCATGATGCAAAATTTAGATTAGCATTTATGAGGATCTGGTTTCGTAGCCGTTTGTTGAAAGACATAGAATCTCTGATACGACTATACAATTTATATTTTTCTTTAATAATAATTATACATTTATATTTTTAGATTGCCCGGCCTTGCCCGGGAATCTACTTATCCCGATTTTCTTGACATAAATGAGCTAAAAGACAAAATTCGCTATTGTGAGTTATGCGTAAAAGAATACCCGCCATGTACTACTATGCTTGCACAGGAATCTACGTACTTGTCTCGATCTTCTTGGCATCGATGAAACACAAAAATGGTTATTGTGAGTTATCCGTAAGAGAAACATATGCTGTTGCGGACTTTTTTGTAGAGCTTTTTGAAATACTCAATTCTGTGTACATTAATTTTGTATATTTGATATGGTTTAGACAGCGTAAGCCATTTAAGCGTCCAAAGAGCTACATTTTTCACGTTTTCCACTACATAGGGCGATTTTTAATGGTGTAGGAGTTGAGTAACCACAACTCTCTTATAGCCTATGTTCATCCCGGGAATCTCCAAATATTTTTCTAAAATCCCCATCACAATCGGATCAATGGTATGGCCGCACATAAAGTATGAACAAAGAAAAAAACAAACCAACAAACAAACATTTATTTTTATGTATTAGTTATTGTATTTAAAGATTTGGTGATAAAAGTGTGGGTAAACTTACTTCATGAGCCAGTGCAACAGATGGCATCAAAACCTCATTTAAAAAAATAGCACTTAGCCTGTTGGTACATAACATCGTCCAATTTAATTTAAGGTAATGCAAGAATAACTAGCACATAAATAAACTTACTTACTTACTCACTGGCACTATCGAACCCACAGGTCCATGGCCGCGCGGATATAAGCTTTCCATACATCCCTATCCTGAGCTAATGCTATCCAATCATTCCCTGTATAATCTACTTCCCTCAAATCATAGTTAATATTATTCTGCCACCTCATTCTTGGTCTACCAACTGGGCGTTTTCCCTCTGGCTTTCCTACAAGAAGCTTCCATGCAAGTCTTTCATTCCCCATACGTGCAACATGTCCTGCCCATCGCAGTCTACGAGACTTAACTGTTCTTATTATATCTGGCTTCACACATAAATAAATAATATTAAAATTTAGTTTATGGTAAACACAATTTTCTTCCCCTTGGGATCAAGAAATTCCCCATGCCAGCTGATAAGTGTGTCACTAAGGCGCCACTTCTCCCGGATTAATTAATTTGTGATGCAGGTTACACCGCCCCCCCCCGCCAGCATATATTATGCACATGCTGTAAGAGCGATAAAAACTAAATACTTCACCAAATTGATACCGACAAGTGTTTGGCTCTTCCGCGGAGCATCATCTGGATACATTACCTCGTCAAACAATAAAATAAGACTTTCTTATTATATTGTTTGACGAGGTAATATACCATATTGATGCTCCTTGAACGAGCAGAACACGTGATGTTTGACGAGGTAATATACCCTGATAATGCTCCTTCGACGAGCAGAACACGTGTTGGTTGACGAGGTAATATACCCTGATAATGCTCCTTGAACGAGCAGAACACGTGATGTTTGACGAGGTAATATACCCTGATAATGCTCCTTCGACGAGCAGAACACGTGTTGGTTGACGAGGTAATATACCCTGATAATGCTCCTTGAACGAGCAGAACACGTGTTGTTTGACGAGGTAATATACCCTGATAATGCTCGTTGGAGGAGAGAAACAACATTAAAAACTTGAGGAATATATACAAAGAAAATTGGAACATATCTTGGTATTTTACAACATTATAAACTCCAGGAATACACAAGCAGAAGATGGAACATATGTTCCAAAAGGCCTTGTTGATATCTTACAACATTATAACAATATACATTCGAGGAATATATAAGAAGAAGTTGTAATATATGGTACGAAAAGCCTTCTTGATATTTTACAACATTATAAAGTTTAGGACGACTAAGATATCGGGCAGAATTTTATATATATATATATATATATATATATATGGTGTGTGTGTGTGTGTGTGAATGGAAAAATGGAAGCTTGAGTCGAGATTTGAACCCGAGTCTCTAAACTCTGTAGGTTTAACGGTCTAACCATCTGAGCCACTCAAGTATTCCAACACAAACATACATTTTCTTCTATATGTAGTATTCTCAATTCACACAAGAGGTAGCAGGAAGTTGTTCCAACTGACATCTAGCGGCCACCATAACAGGTAAGCAAATTTTTAAAGAGAATATTTACTTTATAGCAGTAACGCTTGTATAAGAAAAATGTATGTTTGTGTTGGAATTCTTGAGTAGTTCAGTTGGTTAGAGCGCTAAACGTACAGAGTTTAGAGACTCGGGTTCAAATCCCGACTCAAGCATTCATTTTTCTTTTCATATCATATTTGCCTTCATTGCCAAATGTCAAAAATGTAGTTATAACATCTAAATATACAAGCGTTACTGCTATAAAGTAAATATTCTCTTTAAAAATTGCTTAACTGTTATGATGGCCACTAGATGGTGTTGGAACGAATTCCCACTACCTCTTGTGTGAATTGAGAATACTACATATATAAGAAAAATGTATGTTTATGTTGGAATTCTTGAGTAGTTCAGTTGGTTAGAGCGCTAAACGTACAGAGTTTAGGGACTCGGGTTCAAATCCCGACTCAAGCATTCATTTTTCTTTTCATATCATATTTGCCTTCATTGCCAAATGTCAAAAATATAGTTATAACATCTAAATATACAAGCGTTACTGCTATAAAGTAAATATTCTCTTTAAAAATTGCTTAACTGTTATGATGGCCACTAGATGGTGTTGGAACGAATTCCCACTAACTCTTGTGTGAATTGAGAATACTACATATATAAGAAAAATGTATGTTTGTGTTAGAATTCTTGAGTAGCTCAGTTGGTTAGAGCGCTAAACGTACAAAGTTTAGAGACTCGGGTTCAAATCTCGACTCAAGCATTCATTTTTATTTTCATATATATATATATATATATATATATATATATATATAAATTTTTTATGCAGTAATGAGTTATAAGAGACTCGTTTATTAAGAGTCTTTATTCAT
This sequence comes from Diploptera punctata, assembly GCA_030220185.1. Taxonomy (NCBI): domain Eukaryota; kingdom Metazoa; phylum Arthropoda; class Insecta; order Blattodea; family Blaberidae; genus Diploptera; species Diploptera punctata. The sequence goes on along the minus strand of JASPKZ010007376.1, from coordinate 296,497 downwards.
AAACACTCACTGCAAGTTTGTCTGTGGAGTGCACACGCTGTACAATACAGAATCAAGCTAAAATACGTGACGTTAATTTAAGCTGCTATTTTACGAAAAATCAATAGCACCATAGTAATTTAATGGCGGCGACTAGAATAACTGTGATGATGGGGACATAATATTTTCATTATTAAGTATTATGGGCATGTGGTATGTAAGCATAATATTATCAGAGTGGACTCGTGCGACTCTTTTATGTCCAGTAAGCTATTGTGATTACAGTACTCTTCCGTTATAGCTAATGGAACTTGGTTCAATAAGTTGCTTCAAGAATGGCGATCGATTCATTACTTTATTGTATAAGTGGTGTAATAAAAAAACGAGCTTCATAAGTGATTGTAAGAAAATGCCGTTATTAAGGTCAACTGCAAAGCAGATTTTTCTCCCGATTGTTGTATACACTTTACACAGAGTCCAAAAACACAATTTTTGAACCGCGTAGGAGATACATTTGCGTGTGCTGGACATATCTGTGTGTTATTTAACATTTTCCAGTACTGTTATTTTAACACAGTTTGAACAATGGATCATATTATAATATTATAATGATATTGAAAAATGTTAAATAACATCGTTTACAGCTTATAAAAGTGGTGGCGTAATATTCTCCAATATCTATCCATCCATCCATAGTAATTCTGCCCGAAGGCAGGTCCTTCACTGCAATCATAGCATTTTCATGTTATGTTTGCAGCTTTACTAGGGAATTGTAGGTGTGGTAGCTTCCCGTTACTTTCCACACCGTGAAGGATGATGATGATGATGATGGCAATGATGATGATGATGATAATGATGGCCATATGATTTAGGGGACCGTTTGGGCCTTAAAGTTTTCCTGACATTTGTCTTACAGGTGAGGAAAAACCCCGATAAAACCTCACCCAGAAAAACTGCCCCGACCGGGGATCGAACCTGGGCCCGCTGCGTGACAAGGCAGCACGCTACCTCGAGACCACAGCGGTGGACATTTCTCAAATATAGATACTTCTAAACGAAGCCGGCCGTTGGCCATGGTAGTGTCACTTACCCGGCAGCGGACGAAACGAGAATTATAGAGTTGTATATGCGGAAATAATTGTTGATGTTTGTGCCAAGTCTCGAATTGAGTAGTGGGCTGCACACTAGTGTGGAGAACTAGAGGTCCACGGTTCGATTACTGGTTCAGACATTATTTTTTCTTTTCACAATATTATTGTAATATTATACTATCTGGGTGTGTTGCCCTGCGATAACTCTATTTCACCTATGTCTATTTGTGTATCTGTGCCAACCTCTCCTGAATTCACCCTTACACCTCCACTTCACTTGGTTACGTGCGCCGTCGCAATGCTTGTGCCGACGTAATATCTACCCGCGACACAAAACGATCTGGGCCAGTCATGATGTAGCATCTGGACAAAGGATCAGTCATTTAGGAGCCTCTGGCCGATCGGCATAAGCATTGCGACGGCGCACGTAACCAAGTGAAGTGGATGAATTCAGGAGAGGTTGGCACAGATACACAAATAGACATCGGTGAAATAGAGTTATCGCAGGGCAACACACCCAGATAGTATAATATTACAATAATATTGTGAAAAGAAAAATTAATGTCTGAACCAGGAATCGAACCGTGGACCTCTAGTTCTCCACACTAGTGTGCAGCTCACTACTCAATTCGAGACTTGGCACAAACATCAACAATTATTTCCACATACACAACTCTATAATTCTCGATTATTTTAAGCTTAATATAGAGGATGTTTTGATGCACACGAAAATCCGAAAAAATGCACGAATTTTTCGAAAAATGGCTTAAAAAATCGAAAATTTTGCACAACTACAATCAGTTAGTCCCTTTTGGGTTCCTGTTTAGTTGCGGCGTGTATCGCCGATTTATTAGTTTCCTCCAGCTTCCTGGAATGAGGAAATTCACATGGAGACGCCATGGGAGGAACCAAGCTTCAGTTAGGAGAAAATGCTGTATGAGCGTTGTTTGGTATGAACTGTTTATTATTATTATATTATTTATCAGGACTGCTACAAACAAGACTGTATCATTTGTTTATTATGCATTCAGTTCACAATTGTGAAGAAGCTAGTTGTTTATGTTATTTATATTATTTTGACTCTCGTTTATATATATATATATATTTTTTTTTTTTGTACACGCTGATTTGTCATTTAAGTAGCAGATCACTTGAACCTCAGTCTAGCAATAGCCTAGTACAATATTTAAGTGTCCCCATCAGTACTCATGATTCTAGAACATTTATTTTCTCAGTTTAGAATACCTATCGAGAATCATTAGGGTCTATATGTGCCTAGTAGATACCCAAGTTAAAGTAATGAAACGACTCCGTGAATATTATGGGCCCAGCCACGGATATGCTCTGCTGATAAACTTACTGGATTATATTTGTCTTTCAGTTCTCTGTTATTACTCGACAAGTCTCACTTATGGACTTTATAATCTCTATGTCTATTGTAGTTACTTATTTTGTAGAGCTTAATCGATACACAGAGCATGTTAGGCCTCATTTGTCGACCCATGCATGTTCTATATTTTTAAATCTATAATATATTACAATTGCATAGGCGTGTATGTATTTAATTGAAGCTAATTCCAATAGAGTGGCGATGAAAATTGTCAAATATCGTATAAATAAATGGACTGAAATTACGTTTGACTAATGCACCGTCCTTTATCAATTCCTTTAATAAATATCTTCTTCTTCCTTTCATGTGATAGACCTAGCAGTCTGTTACGGTCTCAGTCCAACGTTTGATGGATCTGCCCAAAGATATCTTGTCTGGAGGCTGGTAATTTAAGATTTGACATGGTATTCTTGTTCTGCTCATTCTTCTTAAGTGAGAGTTCCAGTTGTTTATGTATTTTTGCACATATTCCATGATTGATTCTGTTTGTAATTTTTGTAATTTTTTGAGAATCTCTGAATTCCTTTTATGGTTAGTTCTTGAGTAACCTAAAGTACATCTCATAAATTTCATTTCTGCCACAGTTGGTAAAACTTCCTCTTTTGGTGTTGCCAAACCTCCCATAAGTAATAAATAATCTGATTTGGGCATTTTATCCGTAAAACGTAATTTTTCATAGAATTGTATATTTACATTTTCTGCACCTTCTACTGGAGCATATAAACCAATAATACTTAAACATCCTCTGAAAGGTTTGATTCTTAATTGAATAATTCTTTCGTCCCAGTAGGTATAACTATGAATTAATTGTTTGAGGGATTTGTGAACCATGATCATTACGCCTGCTTTTGTTCTGATATTTCTGTCAACTCCACTATAGATTTGAAAGTAATTGCTTTTTTCTTTCGTGCCATTTAATTTTCTCTTAGTTTCTGACATTACTGCTATATGAATTTTTTTCTGATTTAAGTTTTCATCTAATTGTTTGTCGTTGAGTATTACTGAGGACGTTCCAAGTGGCAAAATTCATTACGGTATTTTTTTTGGAAAAACTGCACTTACACTATCTCAAAACTGCAAAGAACTGCGAATACACGGTAGCAGTTAGAAGTAGCAGCGATAACGTTATCATTGAATGATAACCCACAAACATCATAGTGAGTTACCAAACGTTTATTAAAAATGGGTGTACACTTACTTATCACTCCCTAACGCTGATCCAACCAGCGATAACCCAAAACAGCGATAGAAAAATCATAGACTAAGTAATATACTCTGTGGAGAAAATAGCAGTTAGCGTCAACAGTCTAACAGTCTCATAATATTGCGATTTGCGTATTTAAATAAATACTTTAAAATTGTCTAATAATGTTATAAAAATTGTTTTAAAACGTTTTAAAATATTAGAAAATGATGGTAAGTACAGAACAAAAGCTATAGTTTACAACAATATAACAAAAATTTTGAGATAGTAGAAGTACAGTTGAGCCTATTTTTCTTTTCCTAATTCGTCTCCTTTAACAAGCTTGAGTTATCATCATTTAGAGCAGTCCTTTTAAATTTTCTTTGAGACTTTGTGACAGGTTACTGGCCTGATATGAGCAAGTCCAGTTGTGGGGTTGCCATCATAGGCCTCTGGACAGGTGCGATTATGATACACCATTTCCTCTGTATCTTGATGGAACGGTTATACCTCCGTGACTCGGTCCCCAGAGCCCTGTTTGTTTTAGGCAGGTTGCACCACGAGCAGATGGGGTTGGGATTTAGATAGGATAAATTATATATTCGCTATATTTTGCAACCCTATCTTAAATACCTTATTAAAGAAATTAACAAGCTTATGTTCGAAAATATTGAAAATAAATACAAAATAAAAATTCAAGTTTTCCATTAATATGTTTAGAAATGACGGGAGAAATGTAAAATAGAAAATATTTCTGTGTAAATGAATAATTTTGGACCAAATAGGGTACGTGTATCACGGGGTTTTTTTTTGATCAAATTAAGATTTTAATCTACTCTGCACAAGCCGTTGCACATATAGGTAGTCATTACTAGTGAGAATTTGTAAATACCAATTGTGCATGTTACTCTTAAACTTTGGTGCAAGGTTACAAGTATTTTAAGCTTGAAGAAGATTTCAAAGACATAGCGGTAAAGGCTAGGTGCTTTCTTTTAACGCTATGTATTTTCCAAAGCACAGAAAATAATGTTTAATATTGAAATTACGTAGTTATACCTTCCAACCTATATGTTGTTTAGAAGTGTACTCTTGTCTGCGTTGTTCTATGATACAACTAGCGAATTCTCTTGGTAAATATAAGAACTACATGAGATAGAATTCACTTGAAAACATGAAGCTACTTGAATCACTTTCTATGGGGCTAATTGAATCACAAGAAAAATTTTCAAAATTGCTTATGTTTCCTAAAAATTGTTTTTAGATGGTGAGAAAATATAAACGGAAGGATGCTCTGGGAGGAAGAAAATTTACACACGACACATCTAGTACTCCTAATGGTCACTCAGGTATTCGTGGAGCTGCAAATGCAATAATATTAACGTTCCTTGGAGTGATGAAACCAAGATAGAGGGCAAAGACTGACTTATATATCTTATTAATCGCCATACCGATATTTCTCTTAGGAAACCAGGAGGGTTGTCAAGGGAGAGAGCAGTAGGAATGAACAGGGAGCCTGCTGACAACTTTTATGAATTGTTGAATCAAGTAGCAGTTGATTTTGATTTCAACAGTAATCCCCATTGCATGTACGACATGGATGAAAGCGGGTTTCATATGAACAACAAGCCATAAAAAATTATTGCCGAAATGGAGAAAAGAGAAGTAATTTCCTTAACTAACTTTGAGAGAGGTGAGAATGTTACTGTTGTTGCATGTTGCAAGTGTTACTGGAGTATTGATTTCTCTCTTTGTAATTTTTAAAGTGCTAATATTGCGTGAAGAATATAAACAAGGAATATCAACCGGAACAACGGTACAAATGTCTGAAAGTGGGTGCATAAACGAAGATCTCTTTTTACTCTGGCTTCAGCAGTTTGTAAAACATCGTGCTCAAGACAAAAGTATGTAGATATTGGATGTTCACGCATCCCACCATTCCCTCCAATGCCTTGATTAATGTCTACAAAACAACATTTAATTAATATGCCTTCCCCCTCACACTACCCATGTGTTGCAGAGTCTTGGCAGAACAGTTTTTAAATCCCTCAAAACGTTTTATCATCAAGAAGCCACATCATTCGTCCATAACAATCCAGCATCTTCAATAACCAAGTTTGTATTTGGAAAGATTTTTAATGAAGCATGGAAGAAAGGGGCCACAGTAGGAAATGCAGTGTAAGGATTTTAAACTACAGGAATTTTCCCTTTCAATCGCAACAGAATACCAGATCATAAGTTCCCCCCTTGAGAGACATTTCATTTGGAATCTTGTGTGTCTACTGCTGTTGACACTGGGATAACTCCACTTCTGGGATCATCCAATGAAGCAACTCCTCTTCCAGGATCTTCCAATTACAATCAGAATATCTATCTGAATGATCTCAATTCTGAAAATTGTGATGAAATCCCTACATCGCCATCGCCTACTGATAGTCCAAGGCCTACTAACGTCTCAGCATTTCTCTGCACTCATATGAAAGCAATAGCAAGAAAAATATAAATAAAAACAGGCTGCTTCTTATTTGACATCCCCACAAAATGTTGAGAAAATCAGAGCCAAGAAGATAGTTGCAGTTAGAGAAAGGTACAATGGCTAAGAAACCAACAAATCAAAACGCAAAAGGCAAGAAGATTGTTTGGAAAAAAGAAGTAAACACCAGCAGTTCCGATAAGGAAGAATTACAAGAAGCTTCTGAAGATGAATATGAACCTTGTGGTTTTTGCGGGGTCGAATATTTTGACAAAAAGTATTTTTCAAAAGGTTACTGGATAAGATGTGATTCATGCAAGAAGTGGTACCATGAAGTGTGTGTTGGAGTAGCTGGACGAAAACAATTATTTAGGGTTGGTAAATGTGTTTAATTGTAATGTATCATAGTGTTTTGAAGTTATGAGTGTATAAATATGTAATATTTGTGATTTGCAAACGTTGAGGACTTGAATGTTAGTTTACTACTGATAAAAAATGTGTGATCCGAATAGCTCCACTAATGATCCAAATTGCCCCACCATTTCAGACAAATCTATGTTTTTCAGCGCTCTACAATATCTAGTTTGCCATGAAACACAGGCATGCACTAAAACTAATATATTGCTATTTTCCAATAGGTAATAACATACTGCAATATATAATGACAATAAAGCTTTCAAAATGTAAATTATTTGGGTGTGAATTGAGACTTAAGTAAAATTGATTCAAGTAGCCCCACCCTACCCTAATGATAAGGACTATCACTAATCAGTTTAAACTTTAAATATCTTGAAATTCTTATTTCAAGTCCAGAGATTATCTATTAATTTCAACTTAATTTGAATTGTATTTTCGATTCCTCGACATGAATATTTCACTTATCAAAAAATTTGTATTTTCAGAAAGTAGTCTTCATCATAGGCTCGTCACTCGCTGACTCCACTAGGGGAATAAGTGTAACTAAATTAGTTTAATTAAGTATATCCGAAAGGGAGCACCCTTCTCCATGTGGGGAGATACCGGTATAGACAAATCGACAGATTGTATGCATTAGATGAATCAAATTACGAATTATGATTTAGGAAATTTACCACAAAACGCAAACTATTTTAAATACAAATTAACATAATATTTGCGACCTATGGTCTGTCCGCGGGATGTGTAGAGAAATTCCCCAGCTTTTCGATTAGATATCTTTCTCGCTTGAAGCTAAGAGCGTGATCTCTTCTTCCACCTGCACGTCATTGGCCGTGCATTTCTACCTGACATCCTGCGTAGATGGCTTATTTCGAACAACTTCTCTACAGATTCTCCTTTTCTTATCCAATAACGCTAGATTAAAAAATAAACAGATGAACGGGTTTCGGTACAAAGAACTGGACTATGATCGATCAAGGTAATTTTATCTTCAGCTCGTTACACAACTGTATTTTAAATAGTAAAACAATTAATATCCGCACGGCCATGAACCTTCGGGTTCGATAGTGCCAGTGAGTAAGTAAGTAAGTAAGTAAAACAATTAATATAATTAGGTGCTATTTAAAAGGGAAATGAAAGACTTGCATGGAAGCTTCTTGTAGGAAAGCCAGAAGGAAAACGCCCAGTTGGTAGACCAAGAATGAGTTGGGAGAATAATATTAACTATGATTTGAGGGAAGTAGATTATAAAATTAGGAGAAATTTTGGAAAACAAATGAGGAAAGAAATTCAATTGAGATTTCATAATACCATAGCCAAACCTGCTCTACTATACGGAAGTGAATGCTGGACACTTCGAGTAAAAGATAAATCCCGCATTAATAGTTCACAAATGAGATTCCTCCGATCACTAACTGGAGTAACATTAAGGGATAGAATGAAAAGTGATGAGATAAGGATGCAGTGGAATAGTAGGGAAATGGTTGAACATATACAAAATTATCAGATTAAATGGTTCCAACACGTCCACAGAATGTCAAATTCCCGTTTACCAAAGATGATTTACCACCTCAACCCTAACGGCAAAAGAGACCTCGGAAGACCCTTCAACCGATGGAAAGATCAGTTTTTGTAGTCGCAGAACGGGCATCATCACCCAATACTGCATTCGGAAGAAGAAGAAGATTATACAGGGATTGATTGGAAAGAATTAGCTCAGGATAAGGATGTATGGAGAGCTTATGTCCGCGCGGCCAAGAACCTACGGGTTCGATAGTGCCAGTGAGTAAGTAAGTAAGTAAGTAAGTAAGTAAGTAAGTATGTAAGTAAGTAAGTAAGTAAGTAAGTATGTAAGTAAGTAAGTAAGTATGTATGTAAGTAAGTAAGTAAGTAAGTAAGTAAGTAAGTAAGGCCCTATTTAAAAAATAAATAAATCTGATTGGTACTGACATACAGGATGTTTCAGAATAAGTATTACGATTGCTAGTGGTTGTAGAGAGCACTTAGTAGATACAGTTTTCATAAGGAACCCATGTCCAGAAACGTACAATTTCGATGTAAAATAAGTTTGAAAATCGAAACACAACGGGCTGATATCGTGTGTCTTGTGTTTCAGAATAACTATTACACACTTCTAGGGGTTGTACTACACCTGTCGAGTCGGAGGAAGATCTTCTTGCGCGATTTCTGGCGGCAGCAGAAATAATTGAGCACACACCAGGTCTTGTGGGGCGTGTGTATGAAAACGTGGGTCGTAGGTACAATTTGTGCAACAAACAAAGGGTCGCCACGTGGAACCACACTTGTTGTACAACCCCTAGAAGTATGTAATACTTATTCTGAAACACAAGGCAAACGATATCAGCCCATTGTGTCTCGATCTTCATATTTATTTCACATCGAAATGGTACCGTACGTTTCCTGACATGGGCTCCTTATGAGAACTTAACATATTAAGTCTCCTCTTACTTACTTACGTACTTACTTACTCACTGGCACTATCGAACCCGTAGATTCATGGCCGCGCGGACATAAGCTCTCCATACATCCCTATCCTGAGCTAATGCTTTCCAATCGTTCGCTATATAATCTACATCCCTCAAATCATAGTTAATAGTATTCTCCCACCTCATTCTTGGTCTACCAACTGGGCGTTTTCCTTCTGGTTTTCCTACAAGAAGTTTCCATGCACGTCTTTCATTCCCCCATACGCACAATATGTCCTGCCCATTGCAGTCTACGAGATTTAACTGTTATTATATCTGGCTTCCTATAAAGACCATGTAGTTCATTGTTATGTATTCTTCTCCATTCACCTGTCTGTGCATCTCTCTTTGGTCCAAAAATTTTTCCTAAGAACTTTATTCTCAAATACTCGTAATCTCCTTTTCCTCCCTTAAATTAAGAGTCATGTTTCGCACCCATATAATATAACTGGTAGAATAATAGTTTTATATATTTTCAGTTTAACGTTTTTTGAAAGAAGATGGGACATCAAAAGTCTCTGCAATGCATAATAGCACGCATTTCCAGAATTGAGCCTATGTTTAATTTCTTTCGGATAGCGGATAGGATCCTCCTTCTGACTAAAAACCCCGTTTCAAATGCAGGTCTTTCTGCACCCCCATAGTATAATGCAAAGCTTCCTGATTCCTGACTACCTTCTCCTGGCCACCTAACGTCCTGTAAAGCGACTATATCCAAGGGCGATTTATATAATTCCCGTGTTAATATCTCTAGTGCCCCGCTATTGTATAATATCCTAACATTCCATGTTCCTAGGAACATGTTCCTGTGTTTGAGCCTTTGGCATGGGTTCCCTGAAGTAGTCCCCGTCCGGAGAACCTCCGGAAAATTATACCCCACATGAACCCATGTCCGCATTTCTTGACGGTTGTATTTTTACGGTGAAAGATCGTCACTCTTTCGCCCAAGGTACTTTTTTTGTCTGGCTTATCACCTTCCACCAGTCCGGCATGGGTAACCCTATCGGCAGCAATGCTACCGCCGGCATAGTTCTCAGGATCATTTAAGCACGCAAGCCACTCCATCACGACAAGGTAAAGATACCGTGGAGGGATTAAGTCTCCTCTATAACCCCTGAAAGTAACACTTTTTGTGAAAACCCTGTACATATTTATCCAAAAATATAAGTAAAATACAAGAAGTTGATTATTAAAAGCTGAAAGTTTCATCTTACGACGCTATCAGTTAGAGATAAAAACTGTGAACTTTAAAGTATATAAATTCTCTGTTTACTGGAAGCTGCAAAGTTGTGCGTTATCTCGCAAAAACCGCGGCATATCTCAGCAAATAAAACGTATGATGTAGAAGGAGGAATTAAGGGACGTGCAACAGAGCATATTAAGCAGACTTGTGCAGCGGTAAGACTCCTGCAATTACAACATGCCAGAGTGAACAAAAGTATCCTAACAAATTAATTTGTATCAAAATAGACACATACAAAACAATCATTCCAACTTTGTCCTCGTCCAGAGATTCAAGCTCTTAATTCTTCGTTCTCATATCGTGTATGTAGGCAAGGCCTGTACTAAGAGCCAACACACACACACACACGATATTGAATAACACTAAGAAATTGAGACTTCAAGTAAACATTAATAAAATTAAATATATGTTCAGTCGACCGCGGTGGACTAGTGGTTATGCTCCTTGCCTCTGGTCCCGAGGGTCGCGGGTTCAAACCCGGCCGGGGTCAATGGATTTTTTAGGACGGAAAAATCCAAGGAGCAAGTCCTCCGGGAGGGACTTTAAGCCGTTGGTCCCGAGTCTGAAGATTTTCAGGCTCGTAAAAAATCCTTAAGCCTGAATGAAAAGGCCTCTAAGCAAAATTTACCGAATTTTCCCGTCCTAGTACTAACTTGGTTTCCTAGATGTCAGTATGAGGCGGAACGCTGACCACGTACCACTCAAAATGACATCTATACGAAAACAAGTGTAACTAAATTAGTACGGTTAAAATTCTTCCCTGTAGGGGGAGAGTGCCTAAATCTCTGTAAAGGGAAAATATAGGCTTACAATACAATACAATACTAATATATGTTAATGCATAGAAAAATATTATATAATGGAAATGGACAGCTAATGAGAAATGAGGGAAAATATTAAAAAGTGGCTGAATTCATATCCCGAGGAACAATAATTACGAATAGGAATGAGATCCACAAAGAAATTAAAACATAGGCTCAATTTTGTGAATGCATGCTATTACTGGTATGCAATAAAGAGATTCTTGTCGTCCCACCTTTCAAAAAACTTTAAACTGAAAATATATAAAAGTTATATTTTCCCAGTTATATTATATGGATGCGATACACGGACCCTTACTTCTAGGGAGGAAAGGAGATTACGAGTATTTGAGGATAAAGCTCTCAGTAAATGTTCTGAACCAAAGAGAGATGGTGAGATTAATGGAGAAGACTACACAACAATGAACTACATGGTGTTTATAGGAAGCCAGATGTAATAAGAACAATTACCTAAGTCTCGTAGACTGCGATGAGCAGGGCATGTGACACCCATGGGAAATTAAAGAGGTGCATGGAAGCTTCTTGTAGGAAATCAAGAGGAATAACCAGTTGGTAGACCTGCACCGGCGCAACCACGCTCAATGCTACCAAAATTTGCACCGGCGTAACCACGCTCAATGCTACCAGAAATTGCACTGTATAGGTACTGGATCAAACCGTTATTGTTGATAACCATTTTAATTGGAAAGCATAGATTGCCCAAATTGTGACATCTTTGCCCGGGCCCATAGAGGCATAGAGGAATACAACTTTCTTTACTAAATTCTCGCAATACGTAATGTTTACTGACTTATAAAACACAATCATGAAAGCTTTGGGATAAAGGAACTAACACCCGCTTGAGTAAGCTTTTCGAATTTCACTTAGACATGTGACTAATGCTAACTACTGAATGAATAGGCACAAAGTAAGTAAAAAGCACAACTAAAGCTTTTAATGCGAGTCAAAATATAGTCAGAAATGATATAAAGATAAATAAATAAATATTCGCTTTACAAAGAAAAGAAATCATAGTTGATCATCTATACAAAAAGAAAATATAATATAAATCAACTTACATACACACATACATGATCAACCACTCTAGTCCAGCCTCCGGTTGGGGGAAATACTGTCCTAGCGTCCCCACCCTGGCTTACTGGACTAAACAAACTAAACCAGCTCTCCTGAGCTGCTCTGACCAGACTCCAATGGTGACTAAGTAGATGATGATTCGATGTTACAAAACACAGCTATTTATGAGAGTTCACAGGGAGATGGGGGAATGTGCGATACCACAAGGTGCGCACGGAAGGGAAGGGATAGATAGGAAAGCATTTGGCACTGTTCATAAAGATGACACTCGAGATGGAGACGCGATGACGTATAGTTTGCGCAGTAAGACGTAATTCCTGTATCGAAATGTCCATTTCGGTACAGACCAAGAATGAGGTGGGAGAATAATATTAAGCATGATTTGAGATAAGTAGATTATACAGGGGATGATTTGAAAACATTAGCACAGGAAACGGTTGTGTGGAGAGCTTATATCCTCATTGACATATATTGCCAGTGACTTAGTTTAATTGTGGATGTAATGTTTTTGTGATTGTAGGAAATAAACTCAGAATGCATGTTTTAATAGCACATTGTGTGCTAATATTTAAATGTACACTGTAAAAACACCACAGAGTTCTTGAATTTCATTGGCAATGTTTAGCTAATTAAATACTACTGTATGTATACAGCTGGGGGCGGAAAAGGAAACGACACGGTGCTATTAAATTATTAACGACTGTGGGACTGCTTGAACACTGTACAGTCGTTTACAAACTATTATTACTATTAAATACATTACTATAAAATATTAAAAAACAAACTGGTTTATGTTTCATTACACAGTTGGGTTTAACTATTATTCCTAAATTAGATGATTTTTGCGCACGTAAAACACAGTGGCGGCTCGTGCCTTTGAAGTTAGGTGAAGAGCTATTAAGAAAAATATTTATCATCATCATCGTCCTTTCAAGTATTAGGCCCAGTGGCCCGTTACGGTCTCCCGCCATCTCCGAAAAGGTCGACCCACAGATCTTTTGCCTCGAGGAATGTAGTGAAGAATTTGTTTTGGTATTCTGTGACGATCCATGCGCTGAATATGGGCTAGCCAATTGTTTCTATATTCTTGGAGGTATTCAGATATAGGTACAGGGTTTAACTCTCTGGTGATTGTTGAATTTCTTTGGTGGTCTAGACGGAGGAAGGGTATAACCTGCAGTTCGTCGCAGAAATTTCATCTACGTGGCTGTGTCATATGACGATTCATCCTGAGTTCTGATGTTTCGAAGCTTCACTGCCATAACAAATTATGGGTCTAGTGAGAATTTTATATGATTTTCATTCTTGTGTGTCCTGCACTTTTGATGGTTTTAAAAACTTGGTTGATAATTCTTAAAGATGTATTATAGTTTTGTATTTTAAAGGGATTAATCACATCCCTCATTATACGTTAGCTTATTATCCTAAGTATTTCAATGATTTAACTTGCTCTAATATTGAATTCTGAATCCAAATTTTACTTCTTACTGGGAATTTCCCTTGAAAGGCCATAAACTTTAGATTTTGTTGTTGATTTGTCCATGTTAAATCGTTGGGCTATTATATTAAGATGATGAGTGGAATATTGTAATTCATCTTCATTATTGCCGAAAAGAGCCTGATCATCTGCATATAAGAGTGTTTCTAAAATTGTGTGTCTTGAGAGAGGAATATTACCATGAACTGTCAATCTCCAGTGTCTGATGATAGCATTAATGTATACATTAAATAGAAGTGGTGATAGAGGGAAACCGACTGGTAGGAAATCAACTTGCTTTCAAGTCTCCAAAGATTCAAAACCGGAAGAAAAATATTTATATATATGCTTATCTATTAAACTCAGTTAATTCTTGTATATCAAATCAATCCAGCGGTCCTATAAGGCTGCAAACTTGTCGGTGCTATCTTCATGGAATAGGCGTGTGTATGTTAACGGCAGTAGAATTTAGTTCTGTATTGTAATATTCCCTAGAGATGAGAATATACATTGTGAAATTGCATTCCTGAGGTATGGTTTTTTACGCTTTTAACTTCTTTTCTAGAACATATCTGTAGAGATTTTGTAGGACATCCACAATTTAAAACTTACTTTTTATCTTCATCTTCCCTACGTGAAAAATTGCTTCCAATAAAAAGCACAGTTCATCATAAAACATATTTAAAGCACCAAATCAATAACCAACTAGCGCGATACGAAATAATTTCATACACAAAGTCTTGAATCAGATGGGACATCCCCTCTCGGCCACTTCATTTGGAGGATTTTGTAAAGCTAGACCTCAGCTGGTGACGTCACGGTTTTCATCGCGACCAGCGAGGTAAGTTCCGCCCCTAGAGGTATGAGTAAAAATCCTTACTTTTATAATAATAATAATAATAACAACAACAATTTATTTTAGCTGGCAGAGTTAAGGCCATAAGGCCTTCTCTTCCACTCAACCAGCGAATAGTAAAATTATACAAAAATTACGTACATATTACAATTTTAAGATATTATTAAAATACAATCTAAACAAAATACAATGATGATGTAATCTAATACTAGCTAATACTAACAAAAACATAGAATATAATAAAATTAAAATGATATAAAATAAAGTAAGTAGCTTCCTAGATGATTATTAATGGAATGCTCTATATAGTTGTTATGCAGTTAATGTTTTCATTGTGTCGAACTTAAGATATCAGTTAATTTGGATTTAAATAATGATACCGATTGACAGTCCCTGACATGACTGGGAAGTGAGTTCCATGCTCTAACCATAGATATTGTGTAAGATTCAGAGTACAGACAGGTCCTGTGTTGTGGTATCAAAAGTAAAGAAGAGTCTTGTGATCTTGTTCCTAAATTGTGATGAGCCGATAAGTTTTGAAAACGTGTTGTTAAATAAGTTGGTAAATGTGTGTGCAGAATTAGCGCTGGCGTAGGTCAGAATGACATCATGTGGTGCGGGCGGTCTTTGCCACAACGATGAGTTCCGCCTCATACATTAATGCAGAAATATATTTCTACTAAAACCAAAATTCTTGGTAACGAATATAAAATTTAAACATGATTGTGGTAAAAATAAGGGTCATTCGTGATAAGGAAAATCAAATTATTTAGACAAAAGTAAGGTGAAATGACACTTCCCTACTTTCCTGCTAAGATGATAGATTTACTAACTAATGTTTACCTGTTTATTTTCATGGAGATGGATGGCTGACATTCAATCCTGGTTACAATATACTACTATTTAAAAAAATAATTTTATTAAATATATCTGTGATCAAAGGGAATAGGTTGTTAATTTTTAAAAAATGGACAAAACAAGTCAAGAATTTTGAGATCATCTCTTAAGCCTCCTCCGAACTAGGATGGAGTTGGAAATCTGGAACACTAATACTACCTTCCGTGTTTATAAATATGCTTGTTTGGTGTCTCGTAAGAATAGTGCATCTTCTCGATTAAAAAAAACTTGGCACCTTAAAAATTAGCGACTTCATTGTAATAAACTTATTCTTTTTTGACCCCAGATATAAGTTATAAAATAAAATATTTTGTTTTAAATTGTTATAGCCAACTAGTCCACCGCTGTGGTCTCGAGGTAGCGCGCTGCCTTGTCACGCAGCGGGCCCGGGTTCGATCCCCGGTCGGGGCAGTTTTCTGGGTGAGGTTTTTATCGGGGTTTTCCTCACCTGTAAGACAAATGTCAGGAAAACTTTAAGGCCCAAACGGTCCCCGAAATCATATGGCCATCATCTTCATCATCATCCTTATCATTATCATCATCATCACCATCCTTCACCGGTGTGGAAAGCAACGGGAAGCTACCACACCTACACAATTCCCTAGTAAAGTTGCGAGCATAGCATGAAAATGCTATGATTGCAGTGAAGGACCTGCCTTCGGGCAGAATTACTATGGATGGATGGATAGCCAACTAACTATTGCATAAACAAAAATAGTAACATGAATAAAAATATAATTTCTACAATCAAATATAATTTTATGCATTTGATCAGTTGTATACAAATATACCCCCGTTTTATAAGAATATTGTCCGGTATCATATCATTATTTTCCCTTTGATAAGAACATTTCCCCCTTTCATAAGAATTTCCCCGTTTTGCCAAGAATCCATTTTTATTGTTTTAACACATCTCTAGACTCGATATAAAACTATCCAGTTGAGTGATGACAGTGGACTAGTGGTTATGCTCCTTGCCTCAGGTCCCAAGGGTTGCGGGTTCAAACCCGGCCGGGGTCGATGGATTTTTTAGGACGGAAAAATCCAAGGAGCAAGTCCTCCGGAAGGGACTTTAAGCCGTGGGTCTCGAGTCTGAAGATTTTCAGGCTCGTAAAAAATCCTTAAGCCTGAATGAAAAGGCCTCTAAGCAAAATTTACCGAATTTTCTCGTCCTAGTGCTACTTTGGTTTCGTGGATGTCAGTATGAGGCGGAACGCTGACCACGTACCACTCAAAATGACATCTATACGAAAACAAGTGTAACTAAATTAGCATGTTATAATTATTGATTTCGTACATCTCAATGATGGATAAATCATATTTGAAGAGAAAAATTATACGCTCAGACCGGGACTTGAACCCGGGACCCTTGGTTCTCTAGACCAAGTGCTCTACCAACTGAGCTACCTGAGCAAGTACCGATCTAAACGCAAATCTTTCTCTATATACATTGTAATTCCCATCCACCAAATGCTGTGAAGCCATGCTTCTATCTTGCAAATGGCGGCTCCTTTATTAAGAAGACATATTTGGGAATTATACATTACAGCCAGTACGGCTTTTTCCAGGTTTTAATCATTGATTTCGTACATCTCAATGATGGATAAATCATATTTGAAGAGAAAAATTATACGCTCAGACCGGGACTTGAACCCGGGACCCTTGGTTCTCTAGACCAAGTGCTCTACCAACTGAGCTACCTGAGCAAGTACCGATCTAAACGCAAATCTTTCTCTATATACATTGTAATTGCCATCCACCAAATGCTGTGAAGCCATGCTTCTATCTTGCAAATGGCGGCTCTTTTATTAAGAAGACATATACAATGTATATAGAAAAAAGATTTGCGTTTAGATCGGTTCTTGCTCAGGTAGCTCAGTTGGTAGAGCACTTGGTCTAGAGAACCAAGGGTCCCGGGTTCAAGTCCCGGTCTGAGCGTATAATTTTTCTCTTCAAATATAAATTAGCATGGTTCAAATTCTTCCCTGTAGGGGGAAGCGCCTAAATCTCTGTAAAGAGAAAACATAGAATACAATACAATCATCATCATCATGCACATATTAAATATAGATCCTTTATATGAACCTGAAAATGTAATTACATAAAAATCAGGACATTTGCAATTTTATATTGATCAGATGTTTGTCCTACATCATTTATATAATGTATCTTATTATAATTCGGTAATACCGCAGGAGGTATTCATAAGTAATGCCACAAGTGAATTTATCTACAGGATTTGGAAATAAAGAGTGGATTTGTTAGGACTATGTGACGAATAAAATTAAGCTGTTTACTCACAAATCATTATTTAAATATAGTTATCGATATTTTAAAATATATCATATATATATATATATATCTAATGTAAACGGCGTTGTTTGAAAACAAATCAGAAATGTGTGGTTATGTTTTATTTGTTTATTCACTGCAACTTGATCATATTATTTATTGCCAAATAGGATCGCGATCAACGGTAACCCACTGGATCGCAATATTGTTGAGAATGGACCCCAGTGGAGAAAAATAATAATAATAAAAGAGAAATTCGCAAAAACTGTGCAGATATTACATGTGAACTGCTTAATTGTCTTTGCTATAAGCACTGATTGATTTAAGTCGTTTTTTACAATTCAGAATGTGGTACTTTTCACATTTTTGTGAACACAAAACACATATACACATGTCGTTAGGTTCATGAAATGTCTTGTTGCAGCATATCTTGTGATGGAAGCCATGGACTGCCAGCCTGGTAGTGATATGACGCATTTCACAGTTCGATTCTGTCCATCGTCTGTCTTGCATTGCACAGGTCGCATAGAATGGTCATGGTATGTCCTTCTTCTTCTCTTGCAGGTCTTGCAAGAGTACATTGTAGGCCTTACTAGATGGCAGGAGTAGTGTTGTCCGCAGATCTTCTATTAAAACGTCTCTCTGGTGAGTTCGTAAACCAGCCTCGATCTCGTACTCGGTGATACTCCTAAGAGTCTCTTCACTTCACTTTCTCCATATCTTCCAGTTACTTATAAAGTAAAGTGATCCCACAACAGACCCGGAGGCCCTTGGGGTAGTAGGAGGTTAAGGCTCCCACTTTTTCTAGACAATCGGCACTTTATGTCAGCCGGGTTGTCAGCCCTGCGTGACGGCCGCCTTTACCCCAGAACAAGCGTCTGGTACTCATTTCCGTTAGAGGCTGACTGGACCCCAGGGCCATAGTGCCGCCAGAGGGTTTGGGCCAGTTTAAAAATTCTGACCCTAACGGGACTTGAACCCTCGACCCTCCAGCTTGTAGCTCAGTGCCTTAACCACTTATATGTGAAGTATTCCCATATCAAGTCGAGTCCATACACAAGTACGGGTAGTAGCTTCAATCTGAACAAGTCCATAGCGGTGCTGATTGACAGTAACCTGGTGTTCCTAATTTCATTCATTGTCCTTATTGCTGCCACCGCTCTTGATCTGATATGTAGCCTGAAGCTCTTCCCTGTTGTTTGTATCGTGAGGCCTAAATATTTAAAGTTGTTAACTCTGTTGAGGATTTTCCCCATTACATTTAATTTTTTCCGCTTCGGTCAGTCTGCCGCCTTTCCTAAACACTATCATTTCTGTCTTCTCTTCATTTATCTTTATGTCATTTCTCTCTGCCCAACCGCTTAGTATATCTATCGCTGTCTGTAGAGAGTTTATGTCTTCCGTTACGATAGCCATATCATCGGCGTAAATATAGGCCTAGATGTTGGCTCCTGTTATTTCTTTCGCCACGTGACACGTATAGGCATTGAAGAAAATTGGACTTAGTGGGTCGCCTTGGAGTAATAATAATAATAATAATAATAATAATAATAATAATAATAATAATAGCTTTATTTTACCTGGCAGAGTTAAGGCCTTAAGGCCTTGTATACCACTCAACCAGGTTTAAAAAAAATCCAAACAAAAAAAAGTCTTAAATCTAAATTACAATATATATATATATTATATATAAAACGATTACAAGTTATGAATACAATACAATTAATATTTATAATGTATTTTGATTTACTCTAAATTTAACGAATTAAAATATAATATGTACAATATATATAAAAAAACGAGGAAAAGATTAATGACATAGTATAAAATTATATAAATAGAGAAAATTAATTATTAGACAACAGGTAACTGTATAAGCGTGACTTAAAGGTTCCAAGTGTGCGGCAACCCCTGATATCTTGAGGAAGGAGATTCCAGGAGCGGGCAGAGGCTACTGTGAAGGAAGTAGAATAGGAGGAAGTGCTATGAAGAGGAATTGTTAGCAGACGCTATCTTGTGATCTAGTGTCAATATTGTGGTAAGAGGATAACTTCTCAAAATCTGGACGCCAGGTAAGTAGGGATGTAGGAATTCAGAAGCTTGAAAAGTAGTGAAAGAGAGTGCAATTTACGTCTGTCAGTAAGACGGAGTCAAGAGAGGTTATTAAAGTGTTCGGAAATATGGTCATAACGGCGGATATTGAAAATGAATCGAAACGCAAGCATTATGAACACGCTGCAGTCTCTGCGACAAGTCATAGTTTAGATCATTATATATAATGTCACAATAATCGAAGTGTGGTAACACAAGATTCTGCACAAGGATTTGTTTTAACGAAACTGGGAGAAAATTCTTTAAACGTCTAAGATAATGTAAGATGGAGAAAGTCTTTTTACATATGTGTTTCACTTGTGTTTGCCAGGTTAAATTTGCGTCTAGATGTAGTCCAAGATCTATTACTGAAGAAGAATAAGGGATAATTATATTATTTATAGTAATGTTTGGAAGCGTAGATATGTCAAAGGTTGTAAGCAGTCTTTGTTGTCCCATTAGAATTACTTGTGACTTGTTAGGATTTAGATTTAGACCGATACTTGAAGACCAGTTAAAGATGGATATGAGATCGTCATTCATTTTTGTCAAGCTGTTATAGAGAGAATGAGGAGGTGAATGTAGGTAAATTTGGAGATCATCAGCGTAGAGGTGATAACGGCAGTGCTTTAGTACAGTTGGCAAGTCATTTATGTAGATTGAGAAAAGAAGAGGTCCGAGAACACTGCCCTGGGGGACTCCAGCCGGCACGTTGCGCCAAGACGAAGTACACCATTCGTTTGGGGTAGCCACTCTGATTTGCCCACTCCGTCATCTATTTGGACATAGTTATTAGCCAGGATGTCTGATATTAGCATAGTCGTACTTGATTTGCCGATTAGCTCCTTACACTATAATGAAAAACGTGCTTGAGAAGACAAAAGATAATTAATTGACATGCCTACTAAATAAGTTGAGAAAAATGAAACACACCAAACTGTATATTATAACCAAAATTATAGATTATTAATTAATTGTTTTGCTAAACAACTCAGTGAAATCATTATTTAAAACACAATTATTGAACACACAATTATCAAATGTGTAGTTCGAAGGATTCTGTTCAGTATTTGCTATATTCAATGTAGAGGGTGTTTCAAAATTGACTTTACAACTTTACAAGCTTATAGAAATGTATTTAGAAGACCTACAGAATTGGTTGTAATGTCATATGATAGCACAACTCATCAAGTTTTCACCGACATAGTTTTATAGTACCTAGTTCTCTCACCGCGTGCGCTAACGTAGTTCATATCAAAATGGCTGCTTTCACAGGTGCCGAGCGGCTCGTTGTGTGTTTTTGTTCGAAGAAACTAAATCCGCGACAATTGTTCAGCGTAGATTTCATACCCAGTATGGTAAGGATCCTCCTAGCAGGCCAACAATTTATTCTTGGCACCAAACATTTGTTAGGACTGGCTGTTCTGTTAGTCATTCCAAGCATACTGGCCGTCCACGTAAGGCTGAAGCTGTGGTTGAACAAGTGAGGGATAGCTTTGTACGGAGCCCTAGCGTATTTGATGGAGAGTCAGTGACTGCAAAAGAGTGCTCTGACCTTTCAGGAAGGGGCAGTTTTATTTACGACAAACGCAGGAGCTGGTAAAGAGAATTCGATAAAGAGAAGTGAAACAGGACTGTCATTGGTTGTGAAACAAAATTTATCGAAACGTGATTAGTCATTGAACCATTTGGGAGTTTGGCACGAGTTAAATAGTCGCTATAATCACGTTCATAACAACAATTTCAAATGTAAATACAGTTCATAAGAAATATTGCCCTAATAGGAAAAAATCTATTACTTACTTACTTACTCACTGGCACTATCGAACCCGTAGGTTCATGGCCGCACGGACATAAGCTCTCCATACATCCCTATCCTGAGCTAATGCTTTCCAATCATTTCCTGTATAATCTACTTCCCTCAAATCATAGTTAATGTTGTTCTCCCACCTCATTCTTGGTCTACCAACTGGGCGTTTTCCTTCTGGCTTTCCTACAAGAAGTTTCCATGCACGTCTTTCATTCCCCATACGCGCAACATGTCCTGCCCATCGCAGTCTACGGGACTTAACTGTTCTTATTATATCTGGCTTCCTATAAAGACCATGTAGTTCATTGTTATGTAGTCTTCTCCATTCACCTGTCTCTTCATCTCTCTTTGGTCCAAAAATTTTCCTAAGAACTTTATTCTCAAATACTCGTAATCTCCTTTCCTCCCTTAAAGTAAGAGTCCATGTTTCGCACCCATATAATATAACTGGTAGAATAATAGTTTTATATATTTTCAGCTTAACGTTTTTTGAAAGGAGTTGGGACATCAAAAGTCTCTGCAATGCATAATAGCATGCATTTCCAGAATTGAGCCTATGTTTAATTTCTTTGTGCATCTCATTCCTATTTGTGATTATTGTTCCTAGGTTTTTGAATTCAGCCACTTCCTCAAAATTTCCCTCATTTGTCATTAGCTGTCCATTTCCATTATATAATGTATTTCTACGTGTGACCATATATTTAGTTTTACTGATATTTACTTCAAGTCCTAATAGAATTAATTTATAAATATTACATTCGAAATTAACTATAGAATTAAAAAAATATATTTCACTTACCAGAAGAAGAAAAAAATACAGTAATCTCAGGATCAATTCTATTGATCAGTTAAATTTCTTACCAATATATTTCGATCGAAAATTGGGCAGGTACAGTTTTACGAAAAAAAAAATAGTTCTAATGATATTTTTCCCAATACGTATATAGATTTTCAAGATATCCGGATTATCTTAAACTTCCATCCATAGTAATTCTGCCCGAAGGCAGGTCCTTCACTGCAATCATAGCATTTTCATGCTATGCTTGCAGCTTTACTAGGGAATTGTGTAGGTGTGGTAGCTTCCCGTTGCTTTCCACACCGATGAAGGATGATGATGATAATGATAATGGTAAGGATGATAATGATAAGGAAGATGGCCATATGATTTCCGGGACCGTTTGGGCCTTAAAGTTTTCCTGACATTTGTCTTACAGGTGAGGAAAAACCCCGATAAAAACCTCACCCAGAAAAACAGCCCCGACCGGAGATCGAAACCGGGCCCGCTGCGTGACAAGGCAGCACGCTACCTCGAGACCACAGCGGTGTACATCTTAAACTTAATATTTTAAAAATAATAAAAAAAAATGCAATTTGACAATAACAGAAAGATAAGAAAACTATTTTAGGATTTTAATTTTCAGGAAAATCGTATTCAAGAAAAAATTGGAAAATCTATATCAAGCAACGTTTTTAGTATATTCGGGTATGTTCCTTAAAATTTAGCCTCCTCACTAATTCAGATTTCAACAATTTTGCATCATTTTTTTTTTGGATAATTATGAGAGATGTAAATTTCTTCCTAGAGAAGACATTTAATTTAATTATGATAATGATATAAATAATAAAATAGCAAAATTCCAGGGAATATGTGGTACGATAAAACGAACACTAAATAACAAAACAACAAGAGAGACCCAATTGAAATTTTATAAAATGTTGCCAGTACCGGTACTGCTCTATGGTTCAGAAGCCTGGATACATAAAAAACAAGATCTAAGTAGGATAACGGCGGCAGCAGAAGAAATGAAATGAAAAACAAGGAAAATGGAATTTTTGAGATCTGTTTAAAGGGTGCACTAAGGAAGACAGAATCAAGAGCACAGAAATAAGACAGGGGAAACTTGAAAAATATTGCAATAAAAATAATAACTGATAAAATGGATACATACTTAGACAAAAATGGAAGCAACACATGGACAGAATGAAATGAAAGATAAGATATCCAAAACAAATAACAAAATACAAACCTAAAGGCACCCGAGATGTGGGCAGGACCTTATAGTTAGAAAGAGATGGGCTGAATTCGGAACGGGTCAACAGACGTTAATCCAAGAGATGAAGAGATTGATGATGATGTACATTTCTTCAATTGTGTATGAATTGAACAATTCAATTAAGAGGGAAAAGTTATATAGTATCCTGCTGGAGTTCGGAATTCCTAAAATTAGACTTATTCGAAAGGGTCTAAGTGGCACAAAGAGTAGGGTGCGTGTAGGTAAACAATATTTGGATACTTTTGAAATTCACAATGGGTTAAAGCATAGAGATACATTATCTCTTCTTACATTCAAATTTGTACTAGAGCATGTCATCAAATCTATAGAGAATGAACTCCATGGTATTAGCAAGTTGTTAGTTTATGCTTATGATGTAATATTATTACGCGATATAGAGACGATACTACGTAGAAATTCAGTATATAATGGAAATGGACAGGTAATGACAAATGGGGGAAATTTTGAGGAAGTGGCTGAATTCAAATACCTAGGAACAATAATCACAAATAGGAATGAGATGCACAAAGAAATTAAACATAGGCTCAATTCTGGAAATGCGTGCTATTATGCATTTCAGAGACTTTAGATGTCCCAACTCCTTTCAAAAACGTTAAGCTGAAAATATATAAAACTATTATTATAAAAGTTCTTAGGAAAATTTTTGGACCAAAGAGAGATGAACAGACAGGTGAATGGAGAAGACTACATAACAATGAACTACATGATCTTTATAGGAAGCCAGATATAATAAGAACAGTTAAGTCTCGTAGAATGCGATGGGCAGGACATGTTGCACGTATGGGGAATGAAAGACGTGCATGGAAGCTTCTTGTAGGAAAGCCACAGGGAAAACGCCTAGTTGGTAGACCAAGAATGAGGTGGGAGAATAACATTAACTATGATTTGAGGGAAGTAGATTATACAGGGAATCATTGAAAAGCATTAGCTCAGGATAGGAATGTGTGGAGAGCTTATGTCCGCGCGGCCATGAACCTACGGGTTCGATAGTGCCAGTGAGTAAGTAAGTATAGAGACGATACTAAGGGTCAATACACACACACTCTATTGAGTAATACTAAGACATTGGGACTGAAAGGAAGCATCAATAAAACTAATTATAGGCCGAATTTCACACATAGAAATACTTTATATAATGAAAATGGACAGTTGATGACAAATGAGGGAAGATTTAAAGAAGTGATTGAATTGAAATACCTATAAATTACAAAGAAATTAAACATAGGCTGAATTCTGTAATGCATGCTATTATGCATTACAGGGACTCTTTCCGTCGCAACGTATCTAAAAAACGTTAAACTAAAATTATATATAACTGTTATTCTCCCAGTTATATGGACGCGAAACATGGATCTTACTTTAAGAGAGGAGATAAATACGAGTATTTGACGTCAAATATCTTAGGAAAAATTTTGGACCAAAAAAGATGAACAGACTGGCGCATGTAGAAGACTACATAACAGAGAGCTATATGGTTATGTTGCACGAATGGGAATAAAAGAAGTGCATGGAAGCTTCTTGTAGGGAAACCAGAGGGGAAATGCCCAGTTGGTAGACCAAGAATGAGGTAGGAGAATAACATTAATCATGATTTGAGGGAAGTAGATTATACAGGGATGATTGTAAAACATTATCTGAGGATAGGGATGCATAGAGAGCTTATGACCATGCTGCCATCAACTTAGGGTATGATAGTGCAAGGGGTTATTTATTTAATCATCTATGGATTGAGGTTTAAATTGTTTACATTTCATAAAGATGATTTTTATAAACTTTTAACTTGCTACGAGCTACTATATAAATTATTAATTTGTTCTATTAAGAGGGAGAAGTTATATAGTATGCTGCTGGAGTTCGGAATTCCTAAAAAGTTGGTTAGACTTATACGAATGTGTCTAAATGGCTCAAAGAGTAGGGTGCGTGTAGGCAAACAGTTTTCAGACACTTTTGAAATCCAGAATGGGTTGAAGCAAGGAGATGCACTATCTCCTCTACTATTTAATTTTGTACTAGAGCATGCCATTAAATCTTCAGAGAATGAGGAAGGCTTACAACTCAATGGTATTAATAAGCTGTTAGTTTATGCTGATGATGTAGTACTACTGGCCGATAGCGAGGAGATACTAAAGGCCAACATGCACACACTATTGAGTAACACTAAGAAATTGGGACTGGAAGTAAATATCAGTAAAACTAAATATATGGTCACACGTAGAAATTCAGTATATAATGGAAATGGACAGCTAATGACAAATGAGGGAAAATTTTGAGGAAGTGGCTGAATTCAAATACCTAGGAACAATAATCACAAATAGGAATGAGATGCACAAAGAAATTAAACATAGGCTCAATTCTGGAAATGCTTGCTATTATGCATTGCAGAGACTTTTGATGTCCCAACTCCTTTCAAAAAACGTTAAGCTGAAAATATATAAAACTATTATTCTACCAGTTATATTATATGGGTGCGAAACATGGACTCTTACTTTAAGGGAGGAAAGGAGATTACGAGTATTTGAGAATAAAGTTCTTAGGAAAATTTTTGGACCAAAGAGAGATCAACAGACAGGTGAATGGAGAAGACTACATAACAATGAACTACATGGTCTTTATAGGAAGCCAGATATAATAAGAACAGTTAAGTCTCGTAGACTGCGATGGGCAGGACATGTTGCACGTATGGGGAATGAAAGACGTGCATGGAAGCTTCTTGTAGGAAAGCCAGAGGGAAAACGCCCAGTTGGTAGGCCAAGAATGAGGTGGGAGAACAACATTAACTATGATTTGAGGGAAGTAGATTATACAGGGAATGATTGGAAAGCATTAGCTCAGGATAGGGATGTATAGAGAGCTTATGTCCGCGCGGCCATGAACCTACGGGTTCGATAGTGCCAGTGAGTAAGTAAGTAAGTAAGTTCTATTTTGATTCAAACAAACTTTTATTTTTCCTACATTCCTTGGAACATTGTAAAAAAAAGTTGTATAACTGATACCAGTAACCTATATTAGTTTGCTTCGGTCATCATTCTATTCAAAGTACAGTTTCTATACTTTTAAAATATAACATTGTAAATATAAATAAAATGCAAACTCCAAGTTTATTAAATTAGTAGGAGTTTACAAATGCACAAACTACAGTGATAAATTATAGTGGTCTGTTTTATAAAAACTGGATGATGTATGTTCCATCTTTGTCAGAGATAAACGAGGTGGAAGTTGTTTTTAACGAGCAGAATAAAGTTCTATATTTGTATTTTATTGGAAGTTTATTATTCTGTCCTATTTAAATAACTCAAACACTAAGTGTCTCGTTTCGTTCATACAGCTATTACAAAGGAAGGAAGAAATGTGTGTTCTTTTTGAGAAATAATTAAATCTAAACTGATATTATGCATTTTATTAGTATTGATTCTATATAGGTGTTTCTTTTGAGGCCAAAACAGGTCAACAAATTGACTAAATTCGTGATTGGACTACTAAATTCGTGATTGGACTACGATGATGATAATAATTCAATACTAACTTTTATGAATGATATGTAAAACTAATGGCGTTCATAAAACTTTAGGAGTGAAGGAAATAGTTTCGAAGATTCGAAATTCAATTTCATCAGTGTTTTTATGATTGTTGCTTTCCTGTTTGGGGCATGTAATTATATTAACTACCATAATATAAATACAAATATGTTTAATTAAATTTTATGAATTTGGAGACCTCATTTAGGTAAACAATATGAAATGGGAAATTAATATCAGAAAACTAACAAACTTTTCTTTTCTTTAAAATATGTTAACAATAATGCTCTTTTCAACAGGAAATTTACATTTGTATTTTGAATCAAGGTTAATATAATAAATGTTTAATAAACTTCATGTCGGGAATTTAGTTACGATGATTTTTATCAAGAGTCTACGAATATAAACTATTACATATGATTAATGCGAAGTCCACCGTTGTGGTCTCGAGGCAGCGTGCTGCCTTTTCACGCAGCGGGACCGGGTTAGATTCCCGGTCGGGACAGGCTCCTGCGTGAGGATATTTTTCGGAGTTTTTCCTCACCTGTAAGACAAATGTCAGGAAGCTTAGGGTCCAACGGTCCCCGAAAATCATCCGGTCATCATCATCATCCTTCACCGGTGTGGAAAGCAACGGGAAGCTACCACACCTACACAATTCCCTAGTAAAGCTGCAAAGCATAACATGAAAATACTATGATTGTAGTGAAAGACCTGCCTTCGGGGAGAATTAATATGGATGGATGGATGGATTAATGTGAAAGTAACATTTAATTCCTCGAAAAATGGAAATAAAGAAAGATAAAAATATAATATGAAATTGCCATTGATATAACAAAACCAGAGAAATATAATACTTGGAATACGAGCATTAACAATAAAGGTAAAAAAATGTAAAGTGATCCCTCTACAGGTCATAGGAGACCCTTGGGTTAGTAGGAGGCAGAGAGATGTGGAGGAGAATTACAATAGATTAATTGGGCGCAGGAAGATGTTCTTAAAGATTGTGAAATCTGCTGAATTAGAAATAATATACTGTCATAGCAGAAAGAAAGAAAGCCTTTGTGGATATAGCAATAATAAATTGTTTGTTAACCACTGAAAAATTAAATGTAGGCCTAGATATTACAAAAAAGAGTATACATTTTTTAAGTAAGTCTATTTAGGCTGTTTTTGTCACAACTCAAATCTTGTTAACCCTTAAATTAAAAATGTATCTTATTGGATACATTGATTTCATTTATTTAATATTGTATTTAGATCAATAGAAAGACAGACGAGTAAAAATTACTTACATTTATGTCAAATTACGCAATAATGTATAATAATAACACAGTTTAACATGAATTTATTTTCCTTGCGGTCCGGAACATTTACATAACTGGCACGAGAAAATATTATATTGACTATTTAACTCATGCCCCAAATGGGAGTCAATGACCAATCACGTTTCAATGATTTCTGTTTTACAACCAATCAGAGTCGTGTTTCACGAAATATTTATCAGTGTTAGGATTATCATATATTAAACAAAGCTCCTCCTTTTTAATATTCTGAACAGGTCTGACCGTTATTTTGCAGTGACTGAGCCTATAACAAATACGGCTACCAGATTGTATATAATAGTGCTTACATGTCAACATTTGTAGCAATTGATTATACCACCAAAAAAAGAAACCACTGTTTGCACTTTCTTAAATGTATTTTTTCCCAGGTAATAATCGAGAAAAATATAATTGTCATATTTACATCATACGACATCAAAAATGAATTAATATACAGATTGATGTGTTTCATTTTTTCTCCACTAGAGAGCATTCTTACAATATTGCGTTCCTTTGGCAATAAATAGTATGATCTGGTTGCAGTGATAAACAAAAGAAGCAGTAGAAGCGTACCTATCGTTTCTCATTTGTTTTCAAACATCGCCGTTTGCATTAAATATATAAATATTTTTAAATAACTATAGTTAAACAATGATTTGTGAGTAAACAGCTTAATTTTATTCGTTAAATAGTCCTAACAAATGCCACTCTTGATTTCCAAATTCTCTAGATAAATTCATAATTTGGAAATCACTCGTGGCATTACTTATGACAATTTAAGGGTTAAATGAATTTGACATATTTATCACACATGTAATTATAAAAAATTATAGAAGAAATAACAATCGGAAGACAAACACTGAGAGCACCTAACTAATTGACATTGCAACTCGTAAGATATGCAACATTCTCTAAAGCTAACCACATCTGAGAGCTATGTGAACCTTAGTTCATAACACCGTTTTCAACTTCTCATATATCCATTTAAATATCATATTGTACTTCATCATCATCATGATAGTACATTCACGAATTTAGGCCATTTGTTGACCTGTTTCGGCCTCAAGAGAAACACCATCCAGAAGTCTTTTGAGTGGACGTCCTGGTCTTCTTCTTCCTGCAGGTTGATATCTTAACATTTGTTTGGGTATTCTGTGATCTTCCATTCGATGAACATGTTGTATCCATCTTGACTTATAATCAGAAATTTTGTTTTCTAAAGATTCCATGTGTAATTCTTCTAAGATGTCTTCATTTTTTTTGTGATCTAGTAGTGTGTATCCTGCAGTCCTCCGAAGATATCTCATTTCAGCAGATCTAAGTCTCTGTATATCCTTCTGTTTCAACGTCCATACTTCGCTACCATACAAAAGAGTTGGAAGAGCCAGTGTTTTATACACTTCAGTCTTGAATGCTTTTGGACTAACTGTGGCTTGAAGATAGAATTTATTAACCCTAAAATTCTTAAAAATTTAGATATTTTTGCATTTACATCCTTTTCTTCTTCATATGAGATATTGCATCCTTGATATGTAAAATTATTCACCTGCTCCAAATTTTATTGTCCAGTACAATTTTACTTCTGACAGGATCTACACCTTGAAATGCCATAATTTTTTGTTTTTTTCTGTAGATATCTTTAATCCATATTCTTCTGTAATTTTGTTAAGTTCATACAGATCTTTCTGCAGATTATCTTCGGAATTTGCTATTATTATTTGGTCATCTGCAAACAATAGGGTGTTTAATTTTCTATTTTCTGATACTCTTATTCCAAATTTATATGTTTTGTTCCAGCAACATATTACTTCATTGATATAAATTGCAAAGAGTGTTGGGGATAGGGGGCAGCCTTGTCTCACACCACGATTTATAATTCATATTGTACTTAACTCAGGCTTTCTTAATGGACTTTTCCTTAGCGGTTTTCCAAAACAAACTTTGTGTTATAATTTTTGGCTATGTTAAGGATATGATTCACTATATTAATTTTAAAAAAATACTCCAAAAACAGGCAAATTACTGTTGAAGAATACAATCACCGACCTAAGGTATATATATCTTCTTCTTCTTCTTCTTCTTCCTTCCAAGTATTAGGCCAAGGCCTGATACGATCCTATAGAAAATTTTCCCTCCAGCGTTTGAGGGAAATTCTCGTATAAGACTTGAAAGCATAATAATAGTCCCTTCGATTGGTTGCTGGCCAAAAGAAGGCAAGACCAGTGATGGGGCTGCCATCTTATAGCCTCTGGCCAGGCTTTTCTGGAGAAGAAAATAAAATAAAGGAAAGAAGAAATGGAAGAAAGGAAAGACTCCCTAGCCCTCGGATGCCCTAATAGCATTGGGGTCGAAAAAACAAGAGTTAACCAAGAGAGGTTAGGTAGTAAAGTTAGAGTGCAAAACACAAGTAAGTGGAAGAAATGTTTTGCACAGCTTGGGCACCTTGTGGTCGCCATCCACATATCCCCTAGATGAGGACCCCTGAGGGGAAGTATATATATATATTATATATATATATATATATAGTATTACAGCTGTTTATAATTATATACCAAGAGGACGAAGATCACTGGGCCGTCCTATGAAACACTGGAGGAAAAAATTTCTATAGGATCGTAAAACACCTTGGCCTATTACTTGGAAGGAAGAAGAATAAGTATTTCTCGTTAAAAATGTATGAAAAATTGGGAGAAAAGTAATTATAATTCGACATAAAATACCTAAAAATCGTGATATAAAAATGTGAAATCTGCAAAGACAAGTTTAAATCATAGGAAAACGAATTTCCAAATATGAGAACACATATTCTTGTTAAATACCGGTCAACGGGATGCGGACTCGTGGTGTAATGATCCAAACATTAAAACATTAAAACACCAGATTACGTTTATATAACACTTTGGCTAGACCAGTGTTGACCTATGGTAGTGAAGCATGGACACTAAGAAAACAACATGAAAGCAGAATAACGGCTTGTGAAATGAGATTCATGCGCAGAACAGCGGGTTACACCAGATGGGATCGGAAAAGGAACACCGATATCTTAAAAGAATTGAAGACTACGCCAATTTTGGAATATATTAAACAGTGCCAACTAAATTGGAAACACCATCTTGAAAGAATGAGTTCAAATCGGATCCCCAAAGCTATTTATAATTATATACCAAGAGGACGAAGATCACTGGGCCGTCCTATGAAACGCCGAAGGGAAAATTTTCTATAGGATCGTAACAGGCCTTGGCCTAATACTTGGAAGGAAGAAGAAGAAGAAGACATTAAAACATAAATACTTTAAGTAAAATTTAATATCGTAAACTAAATATAGCCAATTCATCCAAATCCTAACATAAATTATCTAAATGTATCGAATCATAACGTAATGTAACGTATCATAAGTTAAGGTATTTTCCTCTACACACTTCTTATAGAAGAAAACCAATCAAATGACGAGACTGATCGGTACTTGGCATTTCACACGGATACATTCACTCCTGTTTTTCAGTCATGTTAACGATATGATGCTGATGAGTGATGACTAATTTTCCTAATATAAATACAAAACAATACTTTTAAATAAAATAAAAATAAAAATATGTCTTCTTAATAAAGGAGCCGCCATTTGCAAGTAGAAGCATGGCTTCACAGCATTTGGTTGACGGGAATTACAATGTATATAGAGAAAGATTTGCGTTTAGATCGGTACTTGCTCAGGTAGCTCAGTTGGTAGAGCACTTGGTCTAGAGAACCAAGGGTCCCGGGTTCAAGTCCCGGTCTGAGCGTATAATTTTTTTTCTCTTCAAATATGATTTATCCATCATTGAGATGTACGAAACCAATAATAAAAACATGGAAAAAGCCGTACTGGCTGTAATGTATAATTCCCAAATATGTCTTCTTAATAAAGGAGCCGCCATTTGCAAGTAGAAGCATGGCTTCACAGCATTTGGTGGACGGGAATTACAATGTATATAGAGAAAGATTTGCGTTTAGATCGGTACTTGCTCAGGTAGCTCAGTTGGTAGAGCACTTGGTCTAGAGAACCAAGGGTCCCGGGTTCAAGTCCCGGTCTGAGCGTATAATTTTTTTTCTCTTCAAATATGATTTATCCATCATTGGAGATGTACGAAACCAATAATAAAAACATGGAAAAAGCCGTACTGGCTGTAATGTATAATTCCCAAATATGTCTTCTTAATAAAGGAGCCGCCATTGCAAGTAGAAGCATGGCTTCACAGCATTTGGTGGACGGGAATTACAATGTATATAGAGAAAGATTTGCGTTTAGATCGGTACTTGCTCAGGTAGCTCAGTGTAGAGCACATGGTCTAGAGAACCAAGGGTCCCGGGTTCAAGTCCCGGTCTGAGCGTATAATTTTTTTTCTCTTCAAATATGATTTATCCATCATTGAGATGTACGAAACCAATAATAAAAACATGGAAAAGCCGTACTGGCTGTAATGTATAATTCCCAAATATGTCTTCTTAATAAAGGAGCCGCCATTTGCAAGTAGAAGCATGGCTTCATAGCATTTGGTTGACGGGAATTACAATGTATATAGAGAAAGATTTGCGTTTAGATCGGTACTTGCTCAGGTAGCTCAGTTGGTAGAGCACTTGGTCTAGAGAACCAAGGGTCCCGGGTTCAAGTCCCGGTCTGAGCGTATAATTTTTTTTCTCTTCAAATATGATTTATCCATCATTGAGATGTACGAAACCAATAATAAAAACATGGAAAAGCCGTACTGGCTGTAATGTATAATTCCCAAATATGTCTTCTTATAAAGGAGCCGCCATTTGCAAGATAGAAGCATGGCTTCACAGCATTTGGTGGACGGGAATTACAATGTATATAGAGGAAGATTTGCGTTTAGATCGGTACTTGCTCAGGTAGCTCAGTTGGTAGAGCACTTGGTCTGGAGAACCAAGGGTCCCGGGTTCAAGTCCCGGTCTGAGCGTATAATTTTTCTCTTCAAATAAGATTTATCCATCATTGAGATGTACGAAATCAATAATAAAACTTGGAAAAAGCCGTACTGGCTGTAATGTATAATTCCCAAATATGTCTTCTTAATAAAGGAGCCGCCATTTGCAAGATAGAAGCATGGCTTCACAGCATTTGGTGGACGGGAATTACAATGTATATAGAGGAAGATTTGCGTTTAGATCGGTACTTGCTCAGGTAGCTCAGTTGGTAGAGCACTTGGTCTGGAGAACCAAGGGTCCCGGGTTCAAGTCCCGGTCTGAGCGTATAATTTTTTTTCTCTTCAAGTATGATTTATCCATCATTGAGATGTACGAAACCAATAATAAAAACATGGAAAAAGCCGTACTGGCTGTAATGTATAATTCACAAATATGTCTTCTTAATAAAGGAGCCGCCATTTGCAAGTAGAAGCATGGCTTCATAGCATTTGGTTGACGGGAATATTACAATGTATATAGAGAAAGATTTGCGTTTAGATCGGTACTTGCTCAGGTAGCTCAGTTGGTAGAGCACTTGGTCTAGAGAACCAAGGGTCCCGGGTTCAAGTCCCGGTCTGAGCGTATAATTTTTTTTCTCTTCAAATATGATTTATCCATCATTGAGATGTACGAAACCAATAATAAAAACATGGAAAAAGCCGTACTGGCTGTAATGTATAATTCACAAATATGTCTTCTTAATAAAGGAGCCGCCATTTGCAAGTAGAAGCATGGCTTCATAGCATTTGGTTGACGGGAATTACAATGTATATAGAGAAAGATTTGCGTTTAGATCGGTACTTGCTCAGGTAGCTCAGTTGGTAGAGCACTTGGTCTAGAGAACCAAGGGTCCCGGGTTCAAGTCCCGGTCTGAGCGTATAATTTTTTTTCTCTTCAAATATGATTTATCCATCATTGAGATGTACGAAACCAATAATAAAAACATGGAAAAAGCCGTACTGGCTGTAATGTATAATTCCCAAATATGTCTTCTTAATAAAGGAGCCGCCATTTGCAAGATAGAAGCATGGCTTCATAGCATTTGGTTGACGGGAATTACAATGTATATAGAGAAAGATTTGCGTTTAGATCGGTACTTGCTCAGGTAGCTCAGTTGGTAGAGCACTTGGTCTAGAGAACCAAGGGTCCCGGGTTCAAGTCCCGGTCTGAGCGTATAATTTTTCTCTTCAAATATGATTTATCCATCATTGAGATGTACGAAACCAATAATAAAAAAATAGTTTTATTTGATTTTCATATTTATTATATAATTCAGTGACAGCTATTTCGGTACACTGTACCTTCCTCAGACATGTTAACAAATTATGAATTGTGTTCCAACTGATCTAAGCAACAATGCAACAATATTTATTTTAATTTTTTAATTTTTTAATTTAACAAAGAATTTAACAGTTTTTTACTACTTTTAAATTCATTAATTTATTAATTTCTACATTGAAAATTCAAAATATGCTAACCACCTATTCCAATTTAATCATTGTTTCGATCCAAATTTTGAAATTTTACATATTTGTGATAAGGGTAAGAAGTTAGATCTTTTGGAGGCTGTAGAAATTAATAAATTTAAAAGTAGTAAAAAACTGTTAAATTCTCAACTTGATTTGAATGAATCCCCTTTGTTAAATTTAAAAATTTAAATAAATATTGTTGTATTGTTGCTTAGATCAGTTGGAACACAATTCATAATTTGTTAACATGTCTGAAGAAGGTACAGTGTACCGAAACAGCTATCACTGAATTATATAATAAATATGAAAATCAAATAAAACTACGTTTTATTTTTATTTAATTAATATATATGGATTTTCATCAAGTAAACACCAACTCAATTGATTATTTAATACTTTTAAAAAACCGTTGAGGTTAATGTTAAATATTTAAAAGCTACAACTTTTATTGTTTTAAATATGAAACAATACTAGTTGCCACATTACAGAAAATTAACGATCTAGGTATGTAGTAACGATATATGTCGTTAAAGGATCGCATACAAGAACAAACATTTTGCTACGAAGAATGTACTCATTGATGTATTCCATAGCATTCGATATATTAATTTAAAACCTGTGGCCTTGTATAGTTCGTGCTCTGTGATCCGTTATAACTTGCATAGTGTATAATCTCTCTAACAGTGACCATCATTTCTACTATCACCCATTCGGAGAATGTCCATAACAATCTCATTGACTTAATACCCTCAGAAAATTTTAGGAAAACAATATAAATTAATTTTCCATTCTCAATCTCTTACGGGTCAAAATATTCATCTTAGGATCTTATTGAAAAATGTTTTTTTTAATCCTTATATTCTTCCATTAATTTAAGATAGACCACATTAATCAAGAATTATTTAAATTTTCAACTAAAAAATTTTTAGACAGATTTCTTATTCTCCTTAATATGATATGGGAAGGACAAGAACCACCACAAAGCTGGAACAAATCCATTGTAATACCAATCTTCAAAAAAGGAAGTCGCCAAATCAAAGATAACTATCGTGGAATTAGCTTGTTGAACTCTGGATATAAAATTTATGCTAATATTGTTAAGAATAAATTGAGGAAAATTTATGAAAATATAATTGGAGAAGAGCAGAATGGATTCAGAAAGGGTAGATCTTGTACAGATGGATTCTTTACTCTAAAACTACTATTAGAAAAGCACAAGGAATTCAATATAGAAACTCATATCGCCTTCGTTGACTTCATAAAGGCTTTTGACAAAGTAGACAGAAATATATTACTACAAATTTAGGCTGATGATAACGTTCCACAACAATATATTACTAATATCTTCAACATCTATAAAGATAATGAAATCTCTGTTAAACAAGATGGCAAATTATCTTCTTGGGAAAAATCAACACTGGAGTAAGACAGGGATGTGGACTTTCACCGGTGCTTTTCATTATATACATGAATAAATAAATGAATGGAGGAAGAAAAACACAACGAGGATATATACCCATCAATAGGAACCTCAAACTCGATGCTATTCTTTTTGCAGACGATTTAGCTCTCCTGGCACTTTCCGAAAATGATTTGCAACGATCAATTTATAATTTACAAAAAATAGGTGCCAAATTTAATATGGAAATATCAATTAACAAAACTAAAATTATGGCATTTCATGGGAAGGACCCCATACAAAGTAAAATCTGTCTCCAGAATAAAATTTTAGAGAGATCTAATCAATTTAAATATCTTGGATATTATCTCTCTATCTGGGATGAAAGGATATCCCTGAAAAAGTTACTAGTTATAATAAAAGTTTAGGAATTATTAATCAAGTTATGAAACCATCCCTTGTACAAAAAAAACACCAGATTACGTTTATATAACACTTTGGCTAGACCAGTGTTGACCTATGGTAGTGAAGCATGGACACTAAAAAAACAACATGAAAGCAGAATAACGGCTTGTGAAATGAGATTCATGCGCAGAACAGCGGGTTACACCAGATGGGATCGGAAAAGGAACACCGATATCTTAAAAGAATTGAAGACTACGCCAATTTTGGAATATATTAAACAGTACCAACTAAATTGGAAACACCATCTTGAAAGAATGAGTTCAAATCGGATCCCCAAAGCTGTTTATAATTATATACCAAGAGGACGAAGATCACAGGGCCGTCCTATGAAACGCTGGAGGGAAAATTTTCTATAGCATCGTAACAGGCCTTGGCCTAATACTTGGAAGGAAGAAGAAGAAGAAGATATAATTTTTCACACCTCTAGAGTATCATAGGCAAAAATGTCGCTTTATGTGTTGTAATCAGAATGTCTAAATACTTACTTACTTACTCACTCACTGGCACTATCGAACCCGCAGGTTCATGACCGCGCGGACATAAGCTCTCCATACATCCCTATCCTGAGCTAATGCTTGCCAATCATTCCCTGTATAGTCTACTTCCCTCAAATCATAGTTAATGTTGTTCTCCCATCTCATTCTTGGTCTACCAACTGGGCGTTTTCCCTCTGGCTTTCCTACAAGAAGCTTCCATGCACGTCTTTCATTCCCCATACGTGCAACATGTCCTACCCATCGCAGTCTAGGAGACTTAACTGTTTTTATTATATCTGGCTTCTTATAAAGACCATGTACTTCATTGTTATGTAGTCTTCTCCATTCACCTGTCTGTTAATCTCTCTTTGGTCCAACATTTTTCCTAAGTACTTTATTCTCAAATACTCGTAATTTCCTTTCCTCCCTTAAAGTAAGAGTCCATGTTTCGCACCCATATAATATAACTGGTAGAATAATAGTTTTATATATTTTCAGCTTGACGTTTTTTGAAAGCAGTTGCGACATCAAAAGTCTCTGCAATGCATAATAGCATGCATTTCCAGACTTGAGCCTATGTTTAATTTCTTTGTGCATCTCATTCCTATTTGTGATTATTGTTCCTAGGTATTTGAATTCAGCCACTTCCTCAAAATTTCCCTCATTTGTCATTAGCTGTCCATTTCCATTATATACTGAATTTGTACGTGTGACCATATTTTAATTTGACTGATATTTACTTCCAGTCGTAATTTCTTAGTGTTACTCAATAGTGTGTGCGTATTGTCCTTTAGTATCTCCTCGCTATCGGCCAGTAGTACTACATCATCAGCATAAACTAACAGCTTATTAATACCATTCAGATGTAAGCCTTCCTCATTCTCTAAAGATTTAATGGCTGCTCTAGTACAAAATTAAGTAGTTTTAATTGTTCTACACATACAATTAAATTTACTAAGTTTTTTTTTTTTAAATGGCCTTGTTTCTTAAAATAGAACATATCATAACTTCATGACAAATTCTGAAATTTTAATAAAGAAACCAAATTTAAGTAACATGTAAAGCTAGATCTATTATGCTAAAGGGTTCATACACAATTTTTAATCTTCTAAAACTAAACGTTACTAGTAAAATTCAATTGGTAATATTTTTATTTAACTATGATTTGAGGGAAGTAGATTATTCAGGGAATGATGGAAAATATTAGCTCAGGATAGGGATGTATGGAGAGGTTATGTCAACGCGGCGATGAACGTACGGGTTCGTTAGTGCACTTGAGTTAGTTAATATTTGTATCTAAACTGCGCTCTTTAACATTTCAGATATTAATATCGCAGTTGAAAATACTTGATCAGATTTCTCCTATTTGAGGTTGAGATTATTTTCCGATTGAGGGTCTTTCCACTTTTCAGCGGTTGCCCTTTTACCAGCCGGCTGCTGGCCCTTCACATCCACATGTGTCAATCACAGAGGTAGATGATCAACAGCCAGTGTAGGGGTGACATGTGGTTAGCATGTCGAGTCCCCCAGCCGTTATAGCTGGTTCCTCAACCTGGAGCCGCTACTTATTGTAGCTACCCAATTGCCTCACGATGCTGGGTGGGCACCGGTCCCATACTGGCCGAAATACCATGAGAAAATGTCTTCCCCCATGGAGACTCGAACCAGCGCAAGTCCCGCAGCTCTGCGCCAAGGCTTCCTACCTTAACCGCTCGGCTACGGCGCGGGACTGAGATTATTTTACATGCCGTAAATCTATGACATTTTATTTCCCTTCGAACGAAGCAATACCTAGCATAGTTACGCCATTATCTCCCGGTCGTGTTTGAACCGCGATCTAAAATCACAAATTAATATTAACAATAAAATAATAATTATAACTAAATAAAAGTATTTTCAAAAATAAGTAAAAAACATGGATTTTTTAAATCCATTCGTATAGGCTAATATTAACAACTTATGAGCTACAAGCCGGAGGGTCGAGGGTTCAAGTCCCGTTGGGGTCAGGATTTTTAAACTGACCCAAACCCTCTGGCGGCACTATGGCCCTGGGGTCGACTCAGCCTCTAACGTAAATGAGTACCTGCCGCTTGTTCTGGGGGTAAAGGCAGCCGTCACGCAGGGCTGACAACCCGGCTGACATAAAGTGTCGATTGTCTAGAAAAAGTGGGAGCATTAACCTCCTACTACCACAAGGGTCTCCGGGTCTGTTGTGGGAGCACTTTTTATATTCGGAACAGATGGTTTATCCATCTCCTTTTTTTTCCCCATATAGCATGTTAGTTTTTCTTGATACTTAAAGGATATTTCTTTTATATATTGGTTCATAGGTCAAACAGAACGTTGGAATGCACCATTTGAACTGGAGTTATGTTTCCCCACAACATTCATTCAGTTTATTTTACTGTTTGTGCTCTCCTCCAGTAACGTGAACCACTTTGACAAAGTTATATGGGAAAAGTTCTAAATTGTGAAAGAAACAAGTTCCAAACTTCCTCTTTAGTATTCGCTGTGAAGTTTATTTTATATTGTCCAAAATGGGGTTACATGTGACAGGATACTATTATATCTTTAAAATACAGAATTTGTGAATTTAATCATAGTAATCTTTATACTTTTAAATAAATAAAACGTCCATCTCTTCTTCTTCTTCGGCTTTCCCCCACTTATAGGTTTGCCGCCTTCAGTTTCCATTTATCTCTATCATTCCAATCTCCCTCTTCCAAATTCCTATCATCCATTATAGTTCTGACGTAGGTTTTCCATTTTCATCTTGGTCTGCCACGTTTATTTCTTCCAGGGGGTGACCATTGGTATATATTTTTTGGCCATCTTTCATTTTCCATTCTTTGTACATGGCCATACCATTTAAGTGTTTGATTTTCAATCCTCTTAACAACAGATGTGGTGACATTCATTTCTCTCCAAAGGAATTCATTTCTTATTTTATCCCGCGCCGTAGCCGAGCGGTTAAGGTAGGAAGCCTTGGCGCAGAGCTACGGGACTTGGGCTGGTTCGAGTCTCCATGGGGGAAGAAATTTTCTCATGGTATTTCGGTCAGTATGGGACCGGTGCCCACCCAGCATCGTGAGGCAATTGGGTAGCTACAATAAGTAGCGGCTCCAGGTTGAGGAACCAGCTATAACGGCTGGGGGACTCGACATGCTAACCACATGTCACCCCTACACTGGCTGTTGATCATCTACCTCTGTGATTGACACATGTGGATGTGAAGGGCCAGCAGCCGGCTGGTAAAAGGGCAACCGCTGAAAAGTGGAAATTCCCTCAATCGGATTTTATCCTGTCTTGTTTTTTGGAGGCTTCTTCTAAAATAATCAAATTCAACTGTTCTAATTTTGTTATTTTGTAATATAAAACGTTTATCAATAAATTTATTGTCTGAAATTCTCCTATTTAAAAACTATTTTTTTATTCAATGCTCCAGGTGGTCATCTCGACATTTCTGATGTTCAATCCCGGTATTGTCGTAATTCTAACCCACGTCTTAATGTGGGGCGCCTGGAAGACGGGGCACGGCTTTCCAGATAACATGATAGTTGATGATGATGATGATGATAGTGGTGCGCCAGGAGAGTTCTTGATCCTAAGCTTAATCTAAGACGAATATGAATGATGATGATTATGATTGTCATATGATGTTCGCGGACCGTTTGGGCCTTAAAGATTCCTCCATGTCTTACAAGTGAAGAAAAACACCGAAAAGCTCTCACCAGGAAACTTGTCCCGACCGGGGATTGAATTTGGACCCGCTGCATGACAAGGCAGCACGCTACCTCGAGACCACAGCGGTGGACACATGAATTTGTTTTTCCTAAAAAAAATTTACTTTTATGTTTTAGAAGGCGGATAATATTTTGTTTTTATTTTTCAATTCTGATGTTAATATTTACTTCACATTTCTTTTTTAGTCAGTAGGTGTCTGGCTACTAAATCAAAAGCTCCATGGCAGGACGAGGCCTAGAAGAGTCTAATTTTACCAGCTGATTCTGGCCTCATGGTCCAGAAGTGCATAATCATCTGCAATAAAGGTGACACCTGGTCACCATATCTGTTCCTCAAACTATTTTACTTATTTTTCTCGATCTGGAGCCTCCTCATGATTTTGGGTGGGTACCGGTTTCATGCAATAACCGTCATTTGATGACTATTTAACTCATGGCCCAAATGGGAGTCAATGACCAATCACGTTTCAATGATTTCTGTTTTACAACCAATCAGAGTCGTGTTTCACGAAATATTTATCAGTGTTATAATTACCATATTAAAGAAAGCTCCTCCTTTTTAATATTCTGAACAGGTCTGGCCATTATTTTGCTGTGACTGAGCCTGTAAGAAATACGGCTACCAGATTGTATATATAGTGCGTGAATGTCAACACATGCCGCATGCGGGAGTTGATATAAAAAATTTCTAGCAATTGATTATACCACCAAAAAAAGAAACCACTGTTTGCACTTTCTTAAATGTATTTTTCCCAGGTAACAATCCAGAAAAATATAATTGTCATATTTACATCATACGACATCAGAAATGAATTAATATACAGTTTGATGTGTTTCATTTTTTCTCCACTAGAGAGCATTCTTACAATACTGCGTTCCTTTAGCAATAAATAGTATGATCTGGTTGCAGTGATAAACAAAAGAAGCAGATGAAGCGTACCTATCGTTTCTCATTTGTTTTCAAACATCGCCGTTTACATTAAATATATACATATTTTAAAATAACTATAGTTAAATAATGATTTGTGAGTAAACAGCTTAATTTTATTCGTTAAATAGTCCTAACAAATGCCACTCTTGATTTCCAAATTCTCTAGATAAATTCACTCCTCACTTCGTGAGTCGTGAATTTATCGATGATTTGGAAATCACTCGTGGCATTACTTACGATAAACTTTGTTCTCCATGGGAAATCAATACAGCGCGTATCCGTATTACGTATTAACACATAAGTAGGGTGCTTAATCCAGTAGACCACGGTACCAGACATCAATGGTTAAAAAAAATCAATGTAGGTAATCCATTAAAAAAAAAGTGATCCCACAACAGGCCCAGAGGTCCTTGGGGTAGTAGGAGGTTAAGGCTCCCACTTTTTCTAGTCAATCGGCACTTTATGTCAGCCGGGTTGTCAGCTCTGCGTGACGGCCGCCTTTATACCCTAGAACAAGCGTCTGGTACTCATTTCCGTTAGAGGCTGAGTCGACCCCAGGGTTTGGGTCAGTTTTAAAATCCTGGCCCCAACGGGACTTGAACCCTCGACCCTCCGGCTTGTAGCTCAGTGCATTAACCACTACGCTATGGCGTGCCCCCGTAGGTAATCCATTTACCAAGAATATTTTATGCTGTTGTATAAAAGTGCCCCCACCAAGAAAACAAAAATTCATGAACTTGAAGACAAAATCGGAATTAAGATGTAGTTGTTCCATTCAAAGTTATAAATTACATTGAATTCATGCTAATTTTATAGGATATATATATATATATATATATATATATATATATATATATATATT
This sequence comes from Diploptera punctata, assembly GCA_030220185.1. Taxonomy (NCBI): domain Eukaryota; kingdom Metazoa; phylum Arthropoda; class Insecta; order Blattodea; family Blaberidae; genus Diploptera; species Diploptera punctata. The sequence continues at coordinate 253,698 of JASPKZ010007376.1, read as the reverse complement.
ATCTATATACAGAGTTTTATGTTTACGCATATTTCTGTGCCTAAAGTTTTATTTTTATTCTCCACTCGTCACTATCCATCCATTCCATGTCCTCCAGTCCTCTTGTTCTCATTCCTGTTCTTATTTATTGCATCCACGAGTTTCAAGGTCTTCCTTTCCTTCTTCTTCCAGGTGGACACCATTCCAATGTTTTTGTGGGTAACCATTCTTATGCGTCTGTTACAGCTGTAGTGACTGCAATTCTTACTTTTTCTCGGAACCAAGCTCGGAATTCGGTATCAGTTAAATAGATAAGGTGAATCGGACCAATAGAAGTGGGCGTTAATCTCTGAAACGAACATTTAAAAATCGCTCTAGCGGCATCAATTTTCGAGTTTTCGTAACGAACCTCGGCATATTGCATTTAAATAAAACAAGTAACATGCCAGTAAACTCCAAAAATTAGCGAGGTCTGAAAATATGAAGTGGAGCTTTACCAAAGAACCGACGTTTAAAATTCTCTTTTGTGTCCGCCATGTAGTTTTCTCGCAATAAACGAAACTCAATATAAAAAAAAAATATTTTTAATAAAGTCATGTGCCGTCAACTAGAATAATCTGATCATAAATCCGACTATAAGTAGCTTATTTTACGCAATTCCTGCGCGTAGGAAATTTTATCGTCATATACTCTTTTTACTCTAATTAACTCACTGGCACTATCGAACCCGTAGGTTTATAAGCTCTCCACACATCCCTATCCTGAGCTCAACTTTTTCAATCAATCTTTTGTATTATTCACTTCCTTCAAATCACGGTTAATGTTATTTTCCCACCTCATTCTTGGTCTATCAACTAGTAGTTTTCCTTCTGGTTTTCCTGCAAGAAGTGTCTTTCATTCCCCATTCGTGCCACATGTCCTGCCCAACGCAGTCTATGAGACTTAACTGTTCGTTTTATATAAAAATCAATCAATCTAGGTTTTGTTTTAATTCAGGAAGATCGAATCCAAAAGTGCGAATTTTAGTCACTCAACTAGTGGTAGCGACTATTTATTATCGATTATAAATATTTTTCTTCTTCTTCTGCTTCTTCTTCTTCACTTCACGGGCTAGGCAAATTCCCTGTTCCGCCTCACAGTTGTTCTGTCCATCTTTTCACAGGCCTTCCTACATTCCTTGAACCCCTTGGCTTGTAGTTGAATGCTGCTCTTGGTAATCTAGTTACATTCATTCTTTACACGTGTGTAAACCATTTCTCTCTATATTCTCTGATTTCTCATCCAATGGATATATTTTTAACTCTGTTCTTATATCTTCATTCCTTATCCGATCCAATCTTGTGCAGCCTTTTTGTTCTTCTAAGAAAGTTCATTTCTGCGCTTTGTATTCTACTTTGCAGTTTTTTGGTCATTACCCAAGTTTCGTTACCATAAAGTAATGCAGGAACTGCCAATGGTTTAGAAAACCGGCAAGCGCAGAAAGAGAGAGGAGGAGGAGGAGAAGGGAGGAGGAAGCGCAGCGGCAGCAGCGGCGGCAAGCAGCGGGCGGCAGCAGCAGCGGCAGCAGCGGCGGCAGCAGCAGCGGCAGCAGCAGCGGCAGCAGCAGCGGCAGCAGCAGCACGAGGAGCAGCGGCAGCAGCAGCACGAGCAGCAGAACGCGCAGGCAGCAGCAGCAGCAAGCAGGAGGGGGAGCAGGAGCAAGCAGGAGGAGGAGGAGGAGCAAGAAGGAGGAGGAGGGGGAGCAGGCATGAGGAGGAGTGAGGTAGCAGGAGCAGGAGCAGGAGCAGGAGCAGGAGGAGGAGAAGGCGGAGTAAGGAGGATGGAGAAGGAGGAGGAGGAGAAGGAGGAGGAGGAGCAGCGGCAGCAGCAGCAGGCAGCAGCAGCACGAGCAGCAGCACGGAGCAGCAGCAAGAGAGCAGCACCAGCAGCAGGACACGAGCAGCAGCAGCGAGCAGCAGCAAGCCGGAGGGTGAGGCAGCAGCAAGCAGGAGGGGGAGCAGGAGCAAGCAGGAGGAGGAGAGTGAGGAGGAGCAAGCAGGAGGAGGAGCAGGGAGGAGGGAGGAGGATGAGGAGCAGGACAGAGCAGTAGGCAGGAGCCGGAGCAGGCGCAGGAGCAGGAGCAGGAGCAGGAGCAGGAGCAGGAGAAGGATGAGGAGGAGGAGGAGAAGGAGGAGGAGAAGGAGGAGGAGTGAGCAGCGGCAGCAGCAGCAGCAGCACCAGCAGCACGAGCAGCAGCGGCAGCAGCAGCACGAGCAGCAGCAAGACCAGCAGCACCAGCAGCAGCGCGAGCCGCAGCAGCAAGCAGAGTGGAGCAGGAGCTATAGCAGGAGTAGGAGGAGGAGGAACAGGCAGGAGGAGGAGGAGCATGGAGCAGGAGCAGGAGCAGGGAGCAGGAGCAGGAGGAGGAGGAGGAGAGGAGGAGGAGGAGGAGGAGGAGTAGCAGGCGGCAGGAGTAGAGGAGCGCAGCAGCAGCAGCAGGACAGCAGCAGCAGCACGGAGCAGGAGGGGCTAGCAGCAGAAGCAGCAGCACGAGCAGGAGCAGCAGCAGGCAGAGGAGCAAGCAGGGGAGCAGGAGCAGGCGCATCAGGCGGAGCAGGCAGGAAGCAGGGAGTGGGAGCAGGAGCAAGCAGGAGGAGAGAGGAGCAAGCAGGAGGAGGAGGAGGAGCAAGCAGGAGGAGGAGGAGGAGCAGGCAGGAGGAGGAGGAGGCGCAAGCAGGAGGAGGAGCTGAGCAAGCAGAGAGGAGGATGAGCCAGTTCAGGAGGAGGAGGATGAGCAAGCAGTATTATGATGATGAGCAATCAGGAGGTATTATTAGGTATCAATCATTTATTATGAGTATCAATCATTTATATTATTATCATCTTATTATGTATATTATCTTATAATTATCATTATGCATTATTATTATTATCATTATCATTATCATTATCTTATCATTATTCATTATCATTATTATCCATTATCATTATCATTATCATTATCATTATCATCATTATTATTATTATTATTATTAGTATTATTATTATTATAGGCGAAGAATATAATATGACAGTAATAACAAGTGTTCATATTTTTACCATCTTTACACAAGTTCCTTTTCATACATTACTTATATTTCATAAAACGAACAAACTCTTTAAATATGCAAAGTGTATTTTGGGAATACAACATTTTGTTCATCGCAACAGGAAATGTGACATTTTATTGGCTGTTAAAAATTTATAACTAAGAGACGCAAACTACGGATGTAGATTCGGCGATAAAGCATTTCAGTTGAAATGAAATTTTCTCTACGTACGAAAGTAAACAGAATATTACTGGAAACATATATAGACATTGAATATACTTGATGAATTGTATTCTTCTATAATATTACTTCCTGGCTTCTGCTTTTCTTTGATAGACTACATTTCCAGTGACGTAGCTACTAATATTTAGTTCATGTTACATAAATATTAGGATTTCCGTTTAAAACTGACTTCAGCTATAATTTTAATGTTTCTTGGTTGAATGTTTATTTAACATTTATGTTTATTTATCTTATTCCAAAGGCGGCTCCATGGCGCAAGCTGTTAGACGCTCGCCTCTCACCTCTGGGGTCCCGAGATCGAGTCTCGGTCACTCCATGTGGATTTCGTGGTGGAAAAAACGGAGCTTGGGCAGGTTTTTCTCGGGGTTTCTCCCGTTTTCCCCTGCCACAATTTTTATTCGCCATTTATCACACTCATATTACCCATTTCGTTTCTGCCCCTATGATGGTGAGGCGTGTGCGGCCGGCACCCTTGTCATTCACAAACCTCTCTGTATAGGGGCTCATCTCATATCATCCCTCGACCCGACCCATAGTCGGATATGTGTTAAGGATATTTTATTTACCTTATTGAAATTAGAATTTGAAAGAATTGAGGAGAAGGAATTAAAATGGTTAGGACATGTCTTAAGAATGGAAGATGAGCGATGGCCGAAGCAACTATATGAATGGCATCCGAACAGAAAGAAGAAAAGAGGGAGACCAAGGTTAACATGGAAGGAAAACATGAAGACAGTAATGCAAGCTAGAGGGCTAAGCATCGAAGATGCCCAAGACCGTTCGTAGGCTTTGGAGGTTTGGCACGGGAAGACGGCAGCAGCTGTAAAAACCCAAAGATAGATAGAGAGATAGAGAAATTAGATCGTGCCTCTGTAAGGCCCTGGTGTCATGCTGCACGTAAAAGTACCTATAAGTAGGAGGTAAAACTGCGGTAATGGAATGGAATTGTAATTAAGGCCTTCTCTTTATTTAAATGAGTTGAACGTATATTGTTATTAAAAACAATAAAAGCCAAGAGGTTCAATGAACCTAGGAAGGCCAGTGAAAAGATGGACAGAGGCGGAACAACAAAATAAATATAATATCATCATCATCACCATCATCATAGTACATTCACGAATTTAGGCAATTTGTTGACCTGTTTCGATCTCAAGAGAAACACCATCCAGAAGTCTTTTGAGTGGACGTCCTGGTCTTCTTCTTCCTGCAGGTTGATATCTTAACATTAGTTTGGGTATTCTGTGATCTTCCATTCGATGAACATGTTGTACCCATCTTGACTTATAATCAGAAATTTTGTTTTCTAAAGATCCCATGTGTAATTCTTCTAAGATGTCTTCATTTTTTTTGTGATCTAGTAGTGTGTATCCTGCATAGAATATTATGAGAAAATAATATAAATAGCTAACTAAATAAAGCATTGACACTATGGAACTCTGAGTACTTTGGCCGCGCGGACATAAGCTCTTTATACACATACTTATCCTGAGAAGTTTTCCATTGATTCCTTGTATACTTCATCTCCTTATATCATGATTAATTTTATTCTCCCGCCTCATTCTTGGTATATCTACTATGCGCTTTCTCACTAGTTTTCCTAAAATAAATGACCATGCCCCTTTTTCATGCCACATGCCCTGCCCATCGGAACCTGCGACTAGACTAGACTAAGAGTTGGAAGAGCAGGACCTCTTTTTATGTACCCATACACTTTCTTCCACGACCGGCCGAGCGTACACTCAGTTTGACACACTTGGTAACCGAGCGAATTAACGTGCAGGGCCCGTGGCCTGTCCCTACCGGCTGTTTTTTAGCGATATTCCTGCCGCCGGTCGCAACTAGCCGTAGATTAGGAGACAAAAATCCAGTGGTCGGACATTAGCAAGTCTTGAAACGTTGGTCAAAGATTGATTATCTAAGTTGATGTTCTAGGTTGCCAAGGGGAAAACTGCAGCCGCCGCGGACGCCGCCAATCCCCGAAAGGACAGGATCGGGACGACTGTTGGCCAAACCAGAAACGGCTTCTTTCAGGTTAAGCTGATCTATTGCGGAATTTTGAATTTTAGAAATATTTTAGGGAGTTATAATTTACTGGTGGACTCTAGGGAACCCTCCGATATCCCTTAGCGCTAAGGGAAACCACCGAAAACCTTAGCAGAGTGGTTGGAATTTAGTGAAATATAATAAAAAAACAAACTGAAAATGTATAAAACTATTATTCTACCAGTTATATTATATGGATGCGAAACATGGACTCTTACTTTAAGAGAGGAAAGGAGATTACAAGTATTTGAGAATAAAGTACTTTGGAAAATTTTTGGACCAAAGAGAGATGAACAGACAGGTGAATGGAGAAGACTTCATAACAATGAACTACATGGTCTTTATAGGAAGCCAGATATAATAAGAACAGTTAAGTCTCGTAGACTGCGTTGGGCAGGTCATGTTGCACGTATGGGGAATGAAAGACTTGCATGGAAGCTTCTTGTAGGAAAGCCAGAGGGAAAACGCCCAGTTGGTAGACCAAGAATGAGGTGGGAGAATAACATTAACTATGATTTGAGGGAAGTAGATTATACAGGGAATGATTGGAAAGCGTTAGCTCAGGATAGGGATGTATGGAGAGCTTATGTCCGTGCGGCCATGAACCTACGGGTTCGATAGTGCCAGTGAGTAGGTAGGCCTAAGTAAGTATAATAAAAATAATTTGGAAGAAATAAATTAAAAGAAAAATACAAAAGTCGAAATGATCAGCATCTTCAGCTCTGTGGCGAAATAGCGGCGGAATCACCTTTTGGAGTTTACTTCATTGATACGTCTTGAGGTTTCAGAGATTTCAAAAAGTTTGAATCCTCTTATTCCTTTTGTCTATTGCTTCTATAGCAATTTGAATGCTAGTAGAAGCGTCTTTGGTTTCATGCACGAGGTTGGGCCCACATAGGTCCTCGACCTGCGAGGTCTTTATTTCCCGGGTTTTACTTGGTCCGGTACTTTTTTTAGTGCCTTTGACAGCTTGTAGTTTCGGGGAAGTATCAGACTGTAAAACGATAGGCTCTATTAGGCCTGAGCTGTTAGGTGAGTCAGCAGGAGCAAGCCCTACTGAGACTGCCTGTTCAATGTCATCGGATTGACCTGAATAACTTCTGGATTTCGCTCTCAGCGATTTGGGGTTTTCAAGCGCCGGTAAAATTCTATTTTCACCTTATAGTGATACAGTTTTCGAAGGTTCACTAACTCGCTAACGCCGAACCTATCCGCGAGGATAGTCACGGACATAGGTAGCGGTTTCTTAGTGCTTCCAGTGGCCATATTGACAAACTTCAAGGCTTTGAAACCGCTACCGTCTAGATCATCCCGAGTTTCGGAAGGATCGACGCAGGAGTCACCGGTGAAGGATGATGATGATAATGATAAGGATGGTGATCATGACCGGATGATTTTCGGGGACCGTTGGGCCCTAAGCTTCCTGACATTTGTCTTACAGGTGAGGAAAATCCCCGAAAAAAACTCACCCAGGAGCCTGACCCGACTGGGAATCGAACCCGGGTCCGCTGCGTGACTAGGCAGCGCGCTACCTCGAGACCACAGCAGTGGACTACATATATATACCCGAACGTTGACATGCCTGGTATTAACTGGCAAAAAAAAATACACGCAAAAAATTTTACCAAAATCGGTCCAGTTGTTTAGAAGGAGAAAAAAAATACTATAATCCGATCGCAGCGCCTACTACCGGGTCCAATTGTGAATCTAAACCATCCAGGGATCCACTCAAACACACACAAAACATTAATCAACAACGATCCAGTCGTTTAGGAGGAATTGAGTGACATATACACGTACAGAAATATGATATACATATATAAAGATATTACATGTCGCAATAAGCCTAGAAGATCTTTGGTCGACCAGTCAGCTAATGGATTGACAACAACGTGTATCCATCATTTGGCCCGTATAAGGGTAACACATATTAAGCATGATGGATGCCTCAGTCTTTATAGCTGGGTTCCTTAATCTGGATCAACATTTATCGTAGCTACTCAAATCCCTAAAGCGACTTAAACATTTTCTTCCTACAACTCTTAAAAGAATTTTAATCCAAACTTTAGTGATGCCGCATTTTGACTACTGTGACGTTCTACTAACTGACTTAAGTGACGGATTGTCGGACAAACTGCAGCGTGTCCATTATATGTGTATCAGATTCATATTTAATGTTCGAAAATACGATCACATTTCTCCATTATTCCACGAATTGTCATGGCTACATCTAAAAGAGAGAAGAAAATCGCACTGTCTAATTCTCCTATTTAAGATCCTACATACCTCGATTCCCAATTATTTATCATCCCGTTTCCAGTATCTATCCTCAAACTATAACTTAAACACAAGATCACAACATAGTCTCTTACTTAATATACCGCAACATAGGACATCACATCACTCCATGTCATATACCATCTCCACTTCTCGCAACTGGAATTCCCTACCACAAGAAATAAGGGGCTGCCGGACATTGGCAACTTTTAAAAGAAATCTAAATTTATATTTGCTCTAAACTCGACTTCATTATTATCCAGTGTAAGATATATATATTAATTGATGTTTCCCATATAATGTATCATATTATTATTATTATTATTATTATTATTATTATTATTATTATTATTATTATTATTATTATTATTATCGTATCATTATTGTTATTACCCTATAAAATGTTGTTTGTACATGATATTTACATTGCTACATTTATTGTATCTTTAACTGTTTATAATTAGTATAGTGTATATCTATATTTGTCAAATATTTATTTGTATTTATGCTGGTTGAGTGGAAGAGAGGGCCTTATGGCCTTAACTCTGCCAGAATAAATAAAGTATTATTATTATTATTATTATTATTATTATTATTATTATTATTATTATTATTCCTTAAGAAGTTGTGTGGGCACCGGTTCCATATACTGGCCGAAATTACATGAGAAAATATTATTTTTCCGTTGGGGACTCCAACCAATTTAGGTTCCGTATCTCTGTGCCAAGGTATAATACCTTAGAACCTTAGATCATGGTGCCATATTAGCTAAGAATGTTGATGAAACTTGGTACTATTTGAAACTTCAAATATAATAAATTGTTGATTTTTTAAGGAATGCCGTTAGTGGGATATCTGTTTTCAAATAACTCAATTTGTTTACGACAGATGTCGGTATTTTGACATAGTCTTATTTCAAGTCATCATCTTGTAAAGACAACTTTATCATAAGTAATGCTACGACCTATTTCTAATTTATCTAGAGTGTTTGGAAATCAAGAGTGGCATTTGTTAGGACTATTTAACGAATAAAATTAAGCTGTTTACTCACAAATCATTATTTAATTTTTTTTTTCAAATTCCCCAGGTTTGTCTTTCGACATTCCTGGTTTCTCTCCTGACATGGCGTAATTGTAACCCACTTCTGAGTTTGGGGCGCCTGGAAGGCGGGGTTACGTTGCCCCGATGGTATGATGGATGATGATAATGGTGAGCCAGGAGAGTCCCTAATCCTAAGCTTAATCTAAGATGAATATGAATGATGATGATTGCGATGGCCATATGATTTCGGGGACTGTTTGGGCCTTAAAGTTTTCCTGGCATTTGTCTTACAGGTGAGGAAAAACCCCGATAAAAACCTCACCCAGAAAAACTGTCCCGACCGGAGACCGAACCCGGGCCCGCTGCATGACAAGGCAGCACGCTACCCCGAGACCACAGCGGTGGACTATTTAAATACAATTATATTAAAACATTTATTTATTTAATGTAAACGGCGATGTTTGAAAACAAATGAGAAAGAAAACAAATGTTTAATTTTTCATCACTGCAACTTGATCATACTATTTATTACCAAATAGGATCGCAATATTTTAAGAATGCATCCTAATGGAGAAAATGTGAAACACATCAAATTGTTTACTATAACCAACATTATAGGTTATTAATTATTTTTTCGGAAACAACTCAGTAAAATCTTATGCATTGCAGAGACTTTTGATGTCTCAACTCCTTTCAAAAAACGTTATGCTGAAAATATATAAAACTATTATTCTACCAGTTATATTATATGGGTGCGAAACATGGACTCTTACTTTAAGGGAGGAAAGGATATTACGAGTATTTGAGAATAAAGTTCTTAGGAAAAATTTTGGACCAAAGAGAGATGAACAGACAGGTGAATGGAGAAGACTACATAACAATGAACTACATGGTCTTTATAGGAAGCCAGATATAATAAGAATAGTTAAGTCTCATAGACTGCGATGGGCAGGGCATGTTGCGCGTATGGGGAATGAAAGACGTGCATGGAAACTTCTTGTAGGAAAGCCAGAAGGAAATACCCAGTTCGTAGACCAAGAATGAGGTGGGAGAAAAACATCAACTATGATTTGAGGGAAGCAGATTATACAGGGAATGATTGGAAAGCATTAGCTCAGGATAGGGATGTTTGGAGAGCTTATGTCCGCGCGGCTATGAACCTACGGGTTCGATAGTGCCAGTGAGTAAGTAAGTAAGTAACTCAGTAAAATCAGTACTTAAAAACACAATTATTGAACACACAATTATCAAATGTGTAGGTCGAAGTAATCTGTTCATTATTTCTATAGGCCTATATTCAACTTATTTGTTCGAGAGTCAGTCACTGCAAAATAATGCTCTGATCTGTTTAGAATATTAGAAACGAGGAGCTTTCTTTATTTTGGTAATCAAAATTCAATAATTATCGAGGTGAAACACAACTGTGAATGGTCGTAAAACTAAATTAATTTGAACGTGATTGGTCATTGACTGCGATTTGGGCCATGAGTTAAATAGTCATTCATTGAAAATATCAATTGTCCGTTTAACTTCATGATAGTTTTGATTCCTACAATTTCTAATGTTAAATCTAAATGAGTCTTTCTAGGTCTTCCTCCTATTTTTTACCCGAAAATGTTTACTTAATTTTAAAGGAAGTTATTGTGCTAGAGCATATAGCTAAAAAAGGATATTTTCTACAACTGATTTTGAAGATTTATGTAATGCTAATTTCAAATCAAAAACAAAGATTGTGTGGAAATTAATTCAGCTAACATCGATTGGATTTATACTAAGGATCTGACATCTGGAAAGTTCGTTAAAATGTATTATTGACAATCTTTAAATAAAGTGAAACTTGGAATCAATTTTCGGGGTAACTTATTTTCGGAAATTCTTTTAGCTATAAATTAATTTATTTTTATTATTATTTTTACTATTATTTTTATTATTATAATTATTTATTTATTATTGTTATTACCTCCTGGAGTAAGGGAATATGTTTATATATGAAGGAGAAACATCTACAACCAGGAGATTGGATGGACCGACAAAATTGGCTATTGGGAATTGGACGATGTCAAAGACATTAATCAACCGATGATCTATCTATCTATCTATCTATCTATTATTATTATTATTATTATTGTTATTATTAGTTTGCACGTTTATAAGTTTAAGTTTATTTTCTTTTTAGCTATTTTTCGAGAGAATATTAATTTCTACATTTTTCTTAATTTTGGGATGTATTTTGAAAATGTCGAATTTAGGATATACTGCGCTCTCTAAAAGGTGAATGAGAGTGCAAGATGTGAGTTAAATTCTGCTACGCTTGTAATTTGCTTAGCTCCTCTCACGAAAATCACTTGGTATCGAACGATGCCACAAATTGGATTTCAAAATGAGAAAACATTAAAGAGTATGTACGTTTGGGGTTGTAACGAGGCGTTATTAAATCAAACCAGAGCCTGCGAGTTTCCCTCGCATAATTTATCTTCCCTGTGGAAAATTGGTGAACTAATTTCTACTCAATTTCATAGTTAAATACGTTGTACGCTTCAAATGTTATTTATAATACATTAATAATATTACAGCTTCTAACTGCACGCAACTTTTAATATAATCAAATAGAGTCTATATACTAATTACTTGTTACTATCTCAACGGATTCGTGCCATAATTATAGATCAATACAGGGCAAGTCAAAATGTTGTGCAGGTTTTCAGAAATTTTATTATGTGAAATGTAATGAACATATAATATTGTGAGACATATTGTATGAAAGGTAAACTCTCAAAGTTTTTTTTAAATATTCACAGATGTTCTATGTGAGCGCCTTTTGTTACACGACAGATGTCAAGCCGATATTCAATCTCCTGCCAAACTTTCTGTAGCAGTCCGCGGTCGATATCAGCAATGGCTGCTGTGATGCGGGCACGCAGTTCATGCAGTGTTGTTGGAAGTGGTGGTACGTAAACATGATCCTTTACAAGACCCCACATGAAGAAATCACACGGGGTTAGATCTGGTGAACGAGGTGGCCAATGAATGAGTTGTTGATCACCCTGAGATGCACGGCCTATCTAGCGTTGTGGTAAAGCCGTATTCAAATGGTCTCGAACACTGCCATGGTAATGTGGAGGGGCACCATCCAACTGCAGAATGAAATCTGGACTATCCGCTTCAAGCTGCGGAAGGAGCCATTGTTGTAGCATATCAAGGAAAACATGTCCGTTCACAGTACGTTCATGAAAGAAAATGGGCCCATAAACCTTTGCATGGGAAATGGCACAAAAGACATTCACTTTCGGAGAATCGCGTTGATGTTCCAGAGTTGCATGGGGGTTACCAGTTCCCCAAATCCTTACATTGTGTCTATTCACTTTTCCTGAAAGGTGGAAGGAAAGTCGCTTCATCACTGTAAACTACCCTCTCATGGAACTCATTCTCTTCCATTAATGCGAGAAAATCAACACAGAAGGACGCTCGCAAAGCATAATCGGCGGGTTTTAAGGCTTGAACCAGTTGCAAGTGGTAGGGTTTCATCTGTAAACGTTTCCGGAGAATCCGCCATACAGTTTTTTGTGGTAGTTGAAGTTCTGTCGCTCCCAGGTAGGTGGATTTCTGTGGACTCCGCACGAAGCATGTGCGAACGCGTTCGACTGTCTCTTCACTCGTCGACGGACGGCCAGTCGATTTTCGTTTACAGATACAGCCTGAATCCCTAAATTGTGTGTACCACTTACGAATGGATCTCCCCATCCGGCAGGTCTTTATCGTATCTGGTACGGAAATGTCGTTGAACACTAGTCACAGAGTTGTTTACATGGTAATCAAGCACACAGAAAGACTTCTGATCCCCAGTCAACGCCATTTTCCTTTACTGCTCTGCTGTTGACATCTTGCGGGTGAACGCGGAACTTTAGAAGTGGACAACTAAACTTTGAGAGTTTACCTTTCATACAATATGTCTCACGATATTATATGTTCATTACATTTCACATAATAAATTTCTGAAAACCTGCACAACATTTTGACTTGCCCTGTATAATAACATAAGGAGGCCGAGCGTCTAAGCCTGTCTGTCTGAATGCATTCTACCTAATAATGACACTTTCAACCATTCAGTGATGAAACATAATCTGTTATTTTAACACAATTCCAATAATGGATCATGTTATAATGACATTCCGAGGAACAAATTATGGGAAGTATTGGAGAAATACAATATTCACAGAAACCTAATAGAAATTATTAAACAAATCTATAAAGATAACTCCGCTTATGTTAAAATGGGAAATATAATGTCTAATCCTATAAAAACCACAAAGCGATTGAAACAAGGGTGCAGTCTATCACTAATTTTATTTAATATTTATGTAGAATTTATATTAACGAAATGGAAACAAAGCTGCAAAGGTATGGGGATCCCAATGGGCAACATATTTTTGCTGACATTACAATTTGCCGATGATCAACTGCTTTTAGCGCAAGAAAAATTTGATATGGAATTCATGATAAAAAGGTTGAAAAACACATATGAATCATGGGGTCTCATAGTAAATTTACAAAAAAAACAGAATATCTGGCAATAAATAGCAATGAAAGACAAAACTTAATATTGGAAGAAGGAATCCAAATAAAGCAAGTGAAACAAACTAAATATTTGGGAATGATTATGGATAACATCGAAGCTATAGGCAAAGAGAACATAAAACATAGAATTGAATTGAGTAGCAAAATAATATCATTGTTAAATTCCATATGGTGGGATAAGCATATTTGGAAAGACACAAAAAAATATATTGCTAAAACATTGGTGGAATCTGTTGCAATGTACGGAAGTGAGGTATGGACAATCAATAAGTACTACAAGAAGAGACTAATAGCTCTAGAAATGGATTATTTACGAAGAAGTGCCAGAAAGTCTAAATTAGAACATGTCACAAATAAGGAAATTAGAAACATAACGGAAGCAGAAGAAAGCATAATTGAAAGAATTGAGGAGAAGGAATTAAAGTGGTTAGGACATGTTTTAAGAAAGGAAGATGAGCGATGGCCGAAGCAACTATATGAATGGCATCCGAAAAGAAAGAAGAAAAGAGGAAGACCAAGGTTAAGATGGAAGGAAAACATGAAGACAGTAATGCAAGCTAGAGGGCTAAGCATCAAAGATGCCCAAGATCGTAGGCTTTGGAGGTTTGGCACGGGAAGACGGCAGCAGCTGTAAAAACCCGAAGATAGATAGATAATGACATTGTGAAAAAAAATGTCTGAACCAGGAATCCAACCGTGAATCTCTAGTTCTCCACACTAGTGTGCAGCCCACTACACCATTCCAGATCTGGCACAAACATTAACAATTCTTTTCATATATACAAATCTATAATTCTCGTTTCGTCCGCTGTAGGTAGGTATCACAACCATCGCCAACGGCCGGCTTCGTTTAGAAGTATCCATATTTGAGAATTTTACACCACCACTTTTATAAGCAGTAAACGATGTTATTTAACATTTTCCAATACTGTTATTTTAACACAGTTCCAATTATGGATCATATTTTAATATAATAATGACATTTAGAAAAGAAATATTAACGTCTAAACCAGGAATCGAACCGTGACCTCTAGTTCTCCACACTAGTGCGCAGTCCACTATACCATTCCAGACCTGGCATAAACATTAACAATTCTTTTCACATATACAAATCTATAATTCTCGTTTCGTCCGCTGATACTTCTAAACGAAGCCGGCCGTTGGCGATGGTTGTGACACCTACCTGACAGCCAGACAAAACGAGAATGATAGATTTGTATATGTGAAAAGAATTGTTAATGTTTGTGCCAGGTCTGGAATGGTGTAGTGGGTTGCACACTAGTCTTGAGAACTAGAGGTCCACGGTTCGATTCCTTGTTCAGACATTAATTCTTCTTTTCACAATGTCATTATAATATTATATCTTTAAATTTCTCCCAGAGAAGCGTTGTGAAGTGTCAAGGCCGTATCCGAAATGTTATCGGCCGCTTTTAACTGCTAGGCACTGAAATCCAGCACCAAATCCCTCATTTAAAGCACAGGCAAGAAATACAGCTCCTGACTTGATGCAGTGGATAACCTAACAACCTGCCGACCACCGCGTCCCAGAAAGATAAAAAAAAAGTAATATTAATGTAAGCTAGGAAGAAAACTTCAACCAACTATTTCACTCCACTCTTCTCTTCTGAAGGAGAGACGTCCATTTGGTTCGAACAATAGGTTGCCATTGCAGGATTCTGGCTTCAATTTCTGTGCTTTGGAGTTAAAAGTGGCAGTTTTTTTTTTCATCAAAAAGCTTCTCTGGGAGATATCTGAAGGTAGGTTAAGGCATGCAATGGTTGACAGTTGCCTTGTAAGCTACAATGTAATACTGGTTGTATATAAATAAAAGTTTGTTCGATTAAATGTCTTATTTAATTCTAGATTTATAGAAAAAATACAATTTATCTTAAATAAATGTACAAAATAAAATGAAGATGATTTGCAGAGATCAGTGTTTAAATTGCAGAATACCCTGGAAAAATACAACATGAAAATATCTGAAAATAAAACCAAATTCATGACAATCACTGGAAAGGGACTTTCGAGAGTAAAAATAATAATAAATAATAAACCAATAGAACAAGTAACACACTTTAATTATTTAGGTAATAATATATCACAATTTCATAATCAAAAATATGTGGAAACAAATTTAGAAAAATACAACAGATTAAATGGTATAATTAGGAGAAATTTTGGAAAACAAATGAGGAAAGAAATCCAATTGAGATTTCATAATGCCATAGCCAAACCTGCTCTACTATATGGAAGTGAATGCTGGACACATCGAGCAAAAGATAAATCTCGAATTAATAGTTCACAAATAAGATTCCTCCGATCACTAACTGCAATAACATTAAGGGATAGAATGAAAAGTGATGAGATAAGGATGCAGTGGAATAGTAGGGAAATGGTTGAACATATACAAAAATTATCAGATTAAATGGTTCCAACACGTCCAGAGAATGTCAAATTCCCGTTTACCAAAGATGATTTACCACCTCAACCCTAAAGGCAAAAGAGACCTCGGAAGACCCTTCAACCGATGGAAAGATCAGTTTTTGTAGTCGCAGAACGGGCATCATCGCCCAATACTTCATTCGGAAGCAGAAGAAGAATAAAATGTATAACTTAATACATGTGGAACTCTTTTTGGAATTTTCCTCATCAGTGAGACAAATATCAGGAAACTTAAGATTCAAATTGTTTCCCATCACCATTATGGCCATCGTAGTAACCATATCATATTTGCCTCTTTTTAATATTATTGTATGACTGAACTGGAGGCTGTAAGGTCACTATTATCAGAGGAAAACTTGGAGTAACAAGTTTAAATGAAGATATACAAAGATACCAACAAGAATGGAAAAATCATCTGAGGAGAATGGCAAGAAATAGACTTCCAAAATTGGCATTCCAATATACCCCAACTGGACATAGGGACCAAGGAAGACCAAAACATCGGTGGAAAGATCGATACCATCTTCGCTGGGTTTACCGTACAGTCCACATGGCCTAAAACGAATTTGTTCATGATGATGATGATGATTGACTTGTCTTAAATGTTCGTGATGTCTCAAAGTCGACTTAGCATTGAGTGTAGATCACTCATCCGGAGGGACCTTCAAGTCCATGTAGTAAATACAGTGTTAGGCCTATATGGTACAAAGTTAATGATGCTCTCCAGACGATTAGTAAGTAGTAAGAAAGGCCGAGAGTCGCGGGGGGTGGACTTAAATGTACATAAATAGAAACAGTTTAAACTAAGGCAAAATATAGAAAATAAGAGATAAAACAAAGGGAATCTTTAATAGCTTTTAACCATAAAATGACTTTTTGGCCCTAGGTTTTTCAACGAAGTTATATCTTAATTCCCAAACAGACCAATTTTCTAAATCCATCATCACCGCGAGCTTCAAGGATTGAATCACTTCATCCTTTCCGTCTTCACAATTTATAGCTGTTCTACATCGCTTTCTTGGTATTCCAATTCTTGGTTTACCCTGTGGTATGCATCTATATGACTCCAATGGAATGGTTGCATGCGTTGTAAATAGAAATGTCAGTTTTGACCATTATTCGTCAATAATATCTAATATATTACCGATATTTAGTTATTGATGAATAGATTCGTTTCTTTTATGGTCAAGGAGAGAGTATCCTGCAAGAGATCTAAGTAATTTCATCTCTGCTGCTTTATTTCATCAGTTGACTTTGTCCAAAGTCTTGTGTAATGTTTTAGGCATTTATGTTCAGATATTGGTTTAAATTTTAAATTATGTTTTCGATTTAGTTTAGGTCCTTAATAATTCTGTATATATTTAACTGCGGTCCATGGGGACCAAGTTCAATTTTACTTACATAAGTTTCCCAAGATTGTCTCTTCACCATTGCGGCCAATCTTTTATATTCTATTTTATTCGTTTCAGAATGTGTTCACAAATACTTAAAGTAAGCTTTCTTCTTAGTTTATATCAACCCTTTAATTTCATCATTCCATATTATTAAATATACGTGTGATTATAAAGTCCCAGTACATTTTGTGGATAACGTAGCGCAAATAAAACAAAAATTATAAGGTAGTTCTACTATCAAGTTAGTGTTCAACATAACCTCCATCAATCTCAAAACATGTTTCCCAACGACGCACCGTCGCCCGGAAAACATGCACCAACATATCCTCTGTAATCACTTCACTCGCTTGGCGTATGCGTTCTTTCAGCACTTGCAGAGTAGGAAACTTGGTTCTTTACACCTGTTGCTTGATGAACCCCCAAGCAAAAAAGTCCAGGAGTGCGAGGTCTGGCGAACGAGGTGCCCAGATACGAGGAGATGCCCTTCCAATCCACCTGTAGGGATGGCTGTCATTGAGATACCCGCGTATAGCCAGAGCAAAGTGTGGTGGTGCTCCATCTTGTTGCAACACCACTGTATCAATGATACCATCTTGCTGTAACTGTGGCTATAAGAAAAGTTGCAACATATCAAGATACACGTCTCCCGTGAGAGTTTCCTTTGGAATCTGTCTCTAACTTATTCGTACGACTGGCCTCTTAAACTCGCAGCAACAATCTCTATCCGCTCTTCAATGGTGAACATATTTTGTATATTTCGAATGGATGTAACAGAAATACGATATGTAAGCGATTTCTTTAAAATGTACTGGGACTTTACAATCACACTGTATTTTATTTCTTCTTTTCTTTCTCTTGCCTAAGGCCTCGGTTGCTGCTTGTAGTAATGTACGTTTTATAGTTTGCCATTCTTCATTAATGTTATGGCTACAAGGTGACCGTCTTATCTGATATAAGAATTTTATACTAGTGTCTTCCAATAATTGTACTCGAAATGTTTCCTCTTGGTGTGTAGCCTTTTTGGAAGGTCTATTCCATTTCTGTGGTATATTTATTTTGGAAATTAATAACAAGTGATCTGATGAAACTTCAGATCGTCTAAAGACTCTAGTTTCTCTTACTGGAGATGATAATTTATTGTTTTTTAAAATGTAATCTATAATGGATCTATAACCTCTGGAGCTCCATGTCATTTATGGATTTATTTAAGTCTGAAAAATGTGTTAGTTATTTTTAGTTTATTTAATGATGCAAAGTCCTTTCACTTAATTAATTATTATTGATGGTTATTTCGACGTTTGTGCCAAGTATTCCATCTATAGGTACATTTCCAACTCGTACATTGTAATCTCTTGTAACAATAATATAATCATTTTTATTAATTTTGTCTATCTGATCTTAAGAGTCTCATAAAATGCATCGGTTGGTTCCATTTTTCCTTTCTCAAGAATATAAACTGTTAATAATGTTAAATATCTTCCTTGAAACATATATCTCATTTAAATAATTATTTCATTTATAAGTGTGAAGCTATGTATTCCCTTTTTAAATCCATATTACCATTATTGCTACGCTAGCTGCAGCTCTATTATTTGCAGGGACACCACTGTACAGTTGAATGTAGTATTCTAATTCTTGTGATCCCTTCAATTTCCTTTTTTGTTTCTTGTATGATTGCTATATCTACTTCTGCTTTTTTAAAAATTCCTGCTGAAGTATTTTCTCTTTGCTAGAAAGACCTCTTACATTCCAAATATCTATTTTCAATTTACCTGTTTTCATTTGCCTATGTCTCGCTTTACTCATCGTTGTTGAATCAGTCCGGCTATTCTTCTGGGGATTTCGAGTTTATTGAAATGTCCTCAGGGTGGATAACCAGTCCATCGCTGAGTACGTTCAGTAGTAATTAGCCTTACGGCCTCCAAACCTGCCCGCGTTTCTTTAGGGGTGTGCTTCATTAGCCGAAAGTGACAGTTTGTAGGCGTTGAGAACTTGTCTGCATCCGCTTCCCTCTGCTACAACAAAAGTTGCATTGCCCAGGGATCACGAACGTGGACACGAGAAGTCGGATTTTCTGGCAGAGCTGACTGATATTATATCAGATGAAGATTTGTGGGAATCATCCATCGGCATCGATGATGCCTCTTGTGACCATTGCCAGACTTTCATCCCCTTTTTTAATTGATTTTCTAAATCCATTAATTAAAAAGTATTAAAATATATACATTTTTTTAAATATTGAAATTAATAGACTATATAAAACATATTCAAAAAGATTTTTACGTGCAAATACCCTTTTGCCATAAGGTTAGTATAGTTGCCTCACAGAGCGGTCCCTTGTTCAATCCAACCGGATTAAATTTCCTAGTTAAAGTTTTATCAAGGTTTTATTAAACTGTAATGGGATATACAAGTACAATTGGGAGCCACAGGGTCTGAGAAATGAACTATAACACAACAATCATCATTCATAATAAACTATATACACGGTATTAAAATATATATGTAGTCAATATGCCCATTTCACCAATTAATGTTTTAAAATGGTCAACAAGTTTCTACAGCCAAGCTGTCATTCTCAAGACCAGATATTGACTCAGTCAATATCTGGTCTTGAGAATGACAGCTTGGCTGTAGAAACTTGTTGACCATTTTAAAACATTAATTGGTGAAATGGGCATATTGACTACATATATATTTTAATATTATATCACCAAGAAGATCACTTGTGTATTAAATATATACACGGTGATTCAAAATTGACTTTACAATTTTACAAGCTTATAGAAATTTATTTAGAAGACCTACAGAATTGGTTTTAATGTCATATGATAGCACAACTCATCAAGTTTTCACCGACATAGTTTTATAGTACCTAGTTCTCTCACCGCGTGCGCTAACGTAGTTCATATCAAAATGGCTGCTTTCACAGATGCCGAGCGTGCTCGTTGTGTGTTTTTGTTCGAAGAAACTAAATCTGCGACAATTGTTCAGCGTAGATTTCGTACCCAGTATGGTAAGGATCCTCCTAGCAGGCCAACAATTTATTCTTGGCACCAAACATTTGTTAGGACTTACTGTTCTGTTAGTCATTCCAAGCATACTGCCGTCCACATACGGCTGAAGCTGTTCTTCAAGAAGTGAGGGATAGCTTTGCTCGGAGCCCTAGCGCACGCGGTGAGAGAACTAGGTACTATAAAACTATGTCGATGAAAACTTGATGAGTTGTACTATCATATGTCATTAAAACCAATTCTGTAGGTCTTCTAAATACATTTCTATAAGCTTGTAAAGTTGTAAAGTCAATTTTGAATATAGACAATAGAACCGTCTAGTTCACAATAATAGAACCAAAATATATTTTTTCAAAGACACGAGACAACGTCTACCACGAGAAAGTTGAAATGTACAGCACAACCCGTAGGTACAATGTGTCAGACGAGTTTGTAAGTTTTAAGAATTCGTTCATCCACCGGATGTCATGACACCGAGAGGGCTCTGACCCAGACGCCCGCCTGGAGCAAGAACTATTAAGATCAGACAGAAAAATAAACAAATTCAAGAGATATTAAAGTTGGTATAATTTATTGGCAGGTCCTACAGTATTGTTGCGATATGACCACTGCAGTTAAAGCGACTATAAGTAACGAGGAATAAAATAGCTACGTATCTCAAAATTTAATCGGCCGCGGTGGACTAGTGGTTATGCTCCTTGCCTCTGGTCCCGAGGGTCGCGGGTTCAAACCCGGCCGGGGTCGATGGGGTTTTTAGGACGGAAAAATCCAAGGAGCAAGTCCTCCGGGAGGGACTTTATGCCGTGGGTCCCGAGTCTGAAGATTTTCAGGCTCGTAAAAAATCCTTAAGGCTGAATAAAAAAGGCCTCTAAGCAAAATTTACCGAATGTCCCCGTCCTAGTACTACGTTAGTTTCCCAGATGTCAGTACGAGGCGGAACGCTGACCACGGTACCACTCAAAAATGACATCTTTACGAAAACAAGTGTAACTACATAATATAGTTCAAATGCTTCCCTGTAGGGGGAGAGCGCTTAAATCTCTGTAAAGGGGAAACATGGACATACAATACAAAAAAAAATCAAAATTTGATTTTCATCAAAAGGATAGTTAATTCTTTTTATAGAATGAATAAATTAGTATGATAATAATTATTAAAATGCATAAAATTACTCAATATATAATACTGCAATTTTGTTGTATGTAGTTATTGATTAAACATTTATTTATACGTGAATTTATTATAAGTGACTTTAATTTATATTGGATTTTAATGATGTATAAAGAAATTTGTAGACTGCACGTCACAATTTATAGCTTTATACCAATTTTTTAAAATTTACTTATGTGAAGATTATTATTGTGCAAGTCCCACACAAACATACCTGTATACCCACAGGACAAGTTAATATGTAGCCCTATAAATATATAAATAAATGCATACATTTTATTCAACCATAAATTGGTTAACACTAATATATCATGCTAGTTGTTTAGATGAATCGGATCGCAGTGAAAATAAAATAATTAATTAAATAAAAATAAAACGTAGTTTTATTTGATTTTCATATTTATTATATAATTCAGTGACAGCTGTTTCGGTACACTGTACCTTCTTCAGACATGTTAAATTATGAATTGTGTTCCAACTGATCTAAGCAACAATACAACAATATTTATTTAAATTTTTAAAATTAACAAAGGGGATTCATTCAAATCATGTTGAGAATTTAACAGTTTTTTACTACTTTTAAATTTATTAATTTCTACAGCCTCCAAAAGATCTAACTTCTTACCCTTATCACAAATATGTAAAATTTCAAAATTTGGATCGAAACAATGATTAAATTGGAATAGGTGGTTAGCATATTTTGAATTTTCTAAATTTCTGTTATATGCTCTCATGTGTTCCTTTATCCGAGAGATAAAAGGTCTACCAGTTTATCCTATATAGACATTGTCACATGTGCCACACTTCAATTTATATACACCTGATAATTTTTCTTTTTTTGTTTTGGTTTTATTGTTTTTTTATTATATTTTGTAGAGTTTTATTAGTTTTAAATGCCACATTAATGTTCAACTTTTTAAAGTGTTTAGATATTTTATTTGAAAGTGGGCCTATGTATGACATTACGACATATTTCTTTATGTTTTCTTTGGGTAAAGGAAAAACTTTGTTAATTGCTTTTTTGTAATGAACCTTCTTAATTAAACATTCTATAATTTCAGGGTCGTAGCCATTATTAACAGCCAATTGTCTATGCCTATGTCTAAGCTCTTCTTCTCCTTCTTCTACACTTCATGGGCTAGGCAAATTGCCTTGTTCCGCCTCACAGTTGTTCTGTCCATCTTTTCACTGGCCTTTCTATATTCCTTGAACCTCTTGGCTTGTAGTTAAATGCTGATTTTGGTAATCTTGTTACATTCATTTTTTTCTAATGTCTAAATCATTTGATCCCTATTAGGTTCGTCTTCTGGGCATATAGGCCGTGGTCCAGTCGTTCTTCTACTCGACGTTTCGTCTACTGCTGCGGTAGACATCTTCAGGAGATACTGCGTGCTCTCTGTGAACTCCTCAACAGTCGGCTGCAGACTGGCTGGTCGTTGGAAACTCCCTCCCTATTTATAGGCACGCCCCTGGTGGAGAGGCGGTTTTCTGCGCGGTCCGTGTTGCGTGCTGTTTTGTCCAGGCTGTCGCTAGCAGAATTCATAGGCTTCGTTGTCGTATTGTGCAATGCCGGGATCCAGATTTTGTTTATCTTCATGGTTTCTTCTTTTTTGTTAAAGGAATTTTTGTGTTTATATATTTCAATGGCTTCTCTGTACAGTCTGGTGTAATAATGTGATGTTTGGGACAATACCTGTGTTTCTTCGAATCTTATTATATGTTCTTGGTTGTTCATCCAGTGTTCCGCTACGGCTGATTTTTCCTTTTGTTTTAGTCTGCAATGCCTCTTGTGTTCTTGCAATCTTGTGGTAACCATTCTTTTTGTTGTGCCGATATACACTTCTCCACAACTGCAAGGGATGCGATATAGTTGCAGTTGTGGAGAAGTGTATATCGGCACAACAAAAAGAATGGTTACCACAAGATTGCAAGAACACAAGAGGCATTGCAGACTAAAACAAAAGGAAAAATCAGCCGTAGCGGAACACTGGATGAACAACCAAGAACATATAATAAGATTCGAAGAAACACAGGTATTGTCCCAAACATCACATTATTACACCAGACTGTACAGAGAAGCCATTGAAATATATAAACACAAAAATTCCTTTATCAAAAAAGAAGAAACCATGAAGATAAACAAAATCTGGATCCCGGCATTGCACAATACGACAACGAAGCCTATGACTTCTGCTAGCGACAGCCTGGACAAAACAGCACGCAACACGGACCGCGCAGAAAACCGCCTCTCCACCAGGGGCGTGCCTATAAATAGGGAGGGAGTTTCCAACGACCAGCCAGTCTGCAGCCGACTGTTGAGGAGTTCACAGAGAGCACGCAGTATCTCCTGAAGATGTCTACCGCAGCAGTAGACGAAACGTCGAGTAGAAGAACGACTGGACCACGGCCTATATGCCCGGAAGACGAACCTAATAGGGATCAAGACGCCGGCCGTGAAAGCCTACAGTTATATCTAAATCATTTTTCTCTATATTCTTTGATTTTATCATTCAATTGATATATATATATATATATATATATATATATAACTCTGTTCTTATATCTTCACTCTTTATCCGATATCTCTTAAGTTATTACTGTATATTATGTAATTGGACACTAATTTAAGTAAATAATACTTACTCGTTTTTATTGTTTCATTAAAATATTAAATAAATAATCAATGAATGTTATAGGAAACATTACCAATTTAAGGGTTAAAATAATACATATATAACTACAGTACATTAATTAAGGGGGCACACCGTAGCGTAGTGGTTAAGGCACTGAGCTACAAGCCGGAGGGTCGAGGGTTTAAGTCCCGTTGGGGTCAGGATTTTTAAACTGGCCCAAACCCTCTGGCGGCACTATGGCCCTGGGTTCGACTCAGCCTCTAACGGAAATGAGTACCAGACGCTTGTTCTGGGGTAAAGGCGGCCGTCACACAGGGCTGACAACCCGGCTGACATAAAGTGCCGATTGTCTAGAAAAAGTGGGAGCCTTAACCTCCTACTACCCCAAGGGCCTCCTGAGCCTGTTGTGGGATCACTTTACTTCACTTTACATTGATTTATATATGAAAAAATAAATATGTCCACATAACAGGCCATTAAGAGCCATAGAGGCAAGCTCATAAGGATCTGTGATTCTTAGCCAATGGCGTGATGAGGAAACAGGAAAGCTCACCTTAGGCTCCGGAAGATTTTACCTCCAAGGAAGTACCTGGTACTCACTCTATAAAGGACGAGCGAAACCCTGGAACAATCAAAACACGAATATGTAAAAACAATTTCCAACTCATCGCTGCAAACCCCTTTGAAATATGCATCATTCTCGCCTAAGTTACTTGTTCCATAATTTAAACATTAAAAAATATTCTGCCTTAAATATTCTTTCGGACGAGATATGCTATAATAGCGCAAATATATATGGGGCAGGCCGTAGCGTGGTGGTTAAGGTACTGCGCTACAAGCCAGAAGGTCGGGGGTTCAAGTCCCGGTGGGGTCAGGATTTTTAAACTGACCCAAACTTTCTGGCGGCACTATGGCCCTGGGGTCGACTCAGCCTCTAACGGATATTACTACCAGACGCTTGTTCTGGGGGTAAAGGCGGCCGTCACGCAGGGCTACAACCCGGCTGACATCAAGTGCCGATAGTCTAGAAAGAAGTGGGAACCTTAACCTCCTACTACCCCAAAGGCCTCCTGAGACCTGTCGTGGGACCACTTTATATATATATATATATGGTATGATAAGAAAAATAAATGCCTGGACGGGATTCGAACCCGGATCTTTGAGTCTGTACCTCAGCGTGATATTCATTACACTACCAGGCGAATCCAATTCAAACACTTATGTTTCTTATATATGTATTATATTCTCCATTATTACTAGATGTCGCGAGAACTCGGTCTTCACTGCCATCTAGCAGCTGACTATAACAAGTAAGCAAATTAAAGAGAATATTTATTTGACCTTATAGCAGTGACGCTTTATCGATGTTATAATTAAATGTTTAAAATTGAGCAATGCAAGCTCAATATGGTATGATAAGAAAAATAAATGCCTGAACGGTATTCGAACCCGGATCTCTGATATCTCGGATATCAACAATCTTGGATTAATATAATGCAAGATTGTAACATACAATTTTAAATAAAAAAATAATAAAGTTATTGGAGACCAGATTCATGAGCTTGTGGTCAGAGCTTCTGACTACAATTCATGGTTTCGATACCCGGTCAGACCAAAGGGATTTTTTTCCTGTAGTCGCTCATGGTCTAGAGATATGTCATTATCATTTAACACTATCATATCATCGGGATAACGTAACTTCGTTTTCCAGGCACCCCAATTTAAGATGTGGATTGCAATTCCACCAATGGCAGGAGAGAATTGCAGAAATTTCATAAAGATAACCTAGTGGCATTAGTTAAAGAAATACATATGTGTATTAGAAAACGCAACAATTGTTGACACGAATATCTTAAAATCGTAGCCAACTACAGTCTAGATATTATATAAATAGAAAAGTGAAGCAAACCATCAAAAGAATCATCTTTCCCTTTATGGGTACTTAATACCAAGGCTGTTCTAACATCAATCAATTTTCGGAAGAAAGCAATGACGTTTATTTTACTGTTTGTATCCGCTTTCTCTAAATAAATATCAATAAAACTAAATATATGGTCACACATAAATATACATTATATAATGGAAATGGACAGCTAATGATAAATGAGAGAAATTTTGAGGAAGTGGCTGAATTCAAATACCTAGGAACAATAATCACAAAAAGGAATGAGATGCACAAGGAAATTAAACATAGGCTCAATTCTGGATATGCATGTTATTATGCATTACAGAGATTCTTGACTTCCCAACTCCTTTCAAAAAACGTTAAACTGAAAATATATAAAACTATTATTCTAGCAGTTATATTATATGGATGCGAAACATGGACTCTTACTTTAAGGCAGAAAAAGAGATTACGAGTATATAAGAATAAAGTTCTTAGGACATTTTTTGGACCAAAGAGAGATGAACAGACAGGTGAATGGAGAAGACTGCATAACAGTGAATTACATGGTCTTTATAGGAAGCCAGAACAGTTAATTCTCGTAGACTACGATGGGCAGTACATGTGGCACGAATGGGGAATGAAACACGTGCATGGAGGATTCTTGTAGGAAAACCAGAGTGAAAACGCCCAGTTGGTAGACCAAGAATGAGGTAGGAGAATAACATTAACTATGATTTGAGGGAAGTAGATTATACAGACTCAGGATATGGATATATGGAGAGCTTATGTCCGCTCGGCCATGAACCTACGGTTTCGATAGTGCCAGTGAGTTAGTTAGTTATCCGCTTTCTCTTTGTATAAATAGACTATAGATAGGAAGAATGAATCTCCGATGTAGACAATGACAAACACTAGGTTTGGATAGTTTACCTGGAACTTTGTCGTAGAATTTAATTAAAAAGTAAGCTTACACTAGTAGCAATGAATCACTGCATACAACACTATCCAGGAAATTAACTAGATTAATTCTCAGCGACCCAATTAAACGAGATACATTCTCCATTAAAAAAACTTGAATTTCTGAAAATGTAATGGTTAATTTAAAGTTATATAAAAGTCATCCATGCTATAAAAACCACAAAGGGATTGAAACAAGGGTGCAGTCTATCACCAATTTTATTTAATATTTATGTAGAATTTATATGAATGAAATGGAAACAAAGCTGCAAAGGTATGGGTATCCCAATAGGCAACAGATTTTTGCTGACATTACAATTTGCCGATGATCAACTGGTTTTAGCGCAAGACAAATTTGATATGGAATTCATGATAAAAATGTTGAAAAACACATATGAATCACGGGGTCTCACGGCAAATTTACAAAAAGCAGAATATCTGGCAGTAAATAGCAACGAAAGGGAAAATTTAATATTGGAGGAAGGAATCCAAATAAAGCAAGTGAAACAAACTAAATATTTGGGAATAATTATGGATAACACTGAAGGTATAGGCAAAGAGAATATAAAACAGATATTATAATTGAGTAGCAAAATAATATGATCGTTAAATTCCATATGGTGATATGTTGAGATAAGCATATTTGAAAAGACACAAAAAAATATATTGGTAACACATTGGTGGAATCTATTGCAATGTACGGAAGTGAGGTATGGACAATCAATAAGTACTACAAGAATAGACTAATGACTCTTGAAATGGATTATTTACGAAGAAGTGCCAGAAAGTCAAAATTAGAACATGTCACAAATAAGGAAATTAGAAACATAATGGAAGCAGAAGAAAGCATAATTGGAAGAATTGAGGAGAAGGAATTAAAGTGGACATGTTTTAAGAATGGAAGATGAGCGATGGCGAAAGTAACTATATCAATGTCATCCGACCAGAAGGAGGAAGAGAGGGAGACCGAAGTTAACATAAAAGGAAAACATGAAGTCATTAATGCAAGGCTAAGCATTGACGATGCCCAAGATCGTAGGCTTTGGAGGTTTGGAACGGAAAGACGGCAGCAGCTGTAAAAACCCGAAGATAGATAGACAAAAGTCATCCCCGCTATAGGGTTTATGAGGCCTGGTGTAGTAGGGGGCTAAGTTTCCCGCTTTTTTTAGACAGTCGGCACGAGTTATCGTCCTGTATGGCGCCCATCTTTACCCCTAGAACAAGAGTCTGGTACTCATTTCGATTAGAGGCCGAGTCGACTTCAGAGCCATGGTACCGCTAAAAGGTTTGCGACAGTTTAAAAATCAGATCCAACAGGTACTCCTAACCCCCAATCTTCCGGTTTGTAGCGTATTGTCTTAACAAACTACGCTATATGCTGGAGATAATGACTGTCTCTTGTTTTGCATTCTTAATGAGCATTATAATTAAGTTACCTTTACAAAAACAATCAATATTGTCATTGTAACTTCAAGTTATGGGTAGTGTCACTCATTTGTTTTCTTTCATTCTTACTAATAGAACTTTGATGTTTACTGTCAAATCACGTATTTGATTGTTGGGTGAATCCAGTAGACCGTGTTTATATTAATCTGTTTGTCAAATGTTTTCTCTGTAAGTTAATTGATTCAATGTTAATGGTATTACGAAATGGCGATTATAATAAAATAGGTTACAACAATAAAATTCCAACCACTTCATTTGTTTTAAAGGAAGTAAAACAGGAAAAGAAACCCTGTTACTGTAGTTGCCCGGATATTTCAATCTGGCAATTCTCGAACACGAATCACTAACGCTACTGCCAAGATCAACACGCTGTTTTTTTTAATACCCCAGGTTTGTAATTTTGGACAATTCTGGTGTTCTCTTCTGGCATTGGCGTAATTGTAATCCATTTCTGAGGTTGTGGCGCCTAAAAGGCAGGGTTACGTTGCCCCGATGACATGATGGATGATGATGCACCAGGAGAGTCCTTAATCCTAACCTTATTCTAAGATGAATATGAATGATGATGATTGCGATGGTCATATTATGTTCGGGGACCGTTTGGGCCTTAAAGTTTCCTAAAATTTGTCTTACAGGTGAGAAAAACCCCGATAAAATCCTCACCCAGGAAACTGTCCCTACCGGGGATCGAACCCGGGCCCGATCTCCCGACCTACGGCCGGGCTAGTGGGAAAAGCGCATGCGGCCGCTGAGTCCTCAATCGCGTCACGTGGCAGAGCTACTACACGGCTCTTTTCATACTTCTTTCACTTAGTTCGTGCATTATCATGAAAACAGCGAAAATAAGTTGAATTACGTTATGACAGGAGATGTTGAAAAGGTTCTCCGCCTACTTCCACACATGTTTGGCACCTTGCTGGCAAGCCCTCATTCACAAACATTAGTTGCTGTTCTATTATTGAGTTTATACCTCTCCTCATATAATATTTCAGATCGTTTAATGTGTAGGGGTTTCGTGCATACACTTTATTTTTTATGCATCCCCACAAATGAAAATCGCAAACACTTAAATATGCAGACCGTGATAGCCACAACCCCGCACTAATAACTCGATCTTCAAAAATTTCACTAATTGATTTTAACGAGTCGTCAGCTGTTTGTGCAGTTGAAGAGTCTTGTCGAAAATATCCATTTTGACAGTTATTATCAATCATGGTTACAATATGTCATCTTTGCATCTTTGTGCATTAATTATGTTAATAAAAGAAATAGATGATCTACAACGTTCACTCCACTATTTTCACCAAATTGCAATAAACTACAACATGGAAATCTCAACAGAAAAATCTAAAGTCATGGCTTTCCTAGGAAAACACCCAGTTCGCAGTAAAATTGTTATTAATAATACAATATTAGAACAAACCAACACATTTAACTATCTCGGATACCAAGTTACATACGAAGAAGAAAAAGATTTTAGTCAAACAATTATAAAATTTAACAGAGTAACAGGAATTATAAATAATATTTTCAAGCCAAACACAGTACAGCAACACACACGAACTAGAATTTATAAAACACTAGCCAGACCCATATTATGTTACGGCAGTGAGGCCTGGACAATTCGCAGTGTAGATGAACAAAGACTAACTGCGGCAGAAATGAAATCTATGAGACGTACTGCTGGCTATTCAAGGACAGACCATAAAAGGAATTCTGACATTCTCAAAGAATTACACACAGAATCAGTCATGGAATATGTACAAAAATATAGAAACAACTGGAAATCTCACGTACGAAGAACGAGCAGAACACGAATACCACGTCAGATCTTAAATTACCAGCCACCAGGCAAGATATCTTTGGGCAGACCCTTCAAACGTTGGATTGAGACCTTAACAGACTACTAGGTCTATCACATGAAAGGAGGAAGAAGAGAAGAAAAAGAAGAATAAAATAAATGGTCCTATAATTCTGTGAATGCTTATTCACCGCTCACTATCCGTTCGTAATTCAAGGGCATTTCAAGTATGCGATGGGGGTTTTGCTGGCTCCAATACCTGCTTTTCTGCGACTAAACATACCCATTTAAGTGGAACCTGGCTTTGACTTAGAACCATATTAACCCATTCGCCTCAAAAGACGAGGTAGACTCGCCGTCATTTAAATGACCTTGAATTCAGAAGACGAGGTACACCCACTAAACTCTGTTATATATTTTGCAATATTTTGCACACCCCTTGGCAGGGTAATGTTTTGTTAACATTTTTTAATAGCAGAGGAATGTGTTTTGGACTTCGCCCTTATTGTGATCTGAAGTACCGTTATCTTTTGTTTGTTTTGAATATATGAAAATAGACAATATTATTTACGGTAACTTAAATTCGGTTTCTGGGGAAAATCATTGAACATTTAAACCTGAATCGAATGGGTTAAACACGGATCAATTATTCCAATGTTAACGTTTTGCAACATCAGACTACAAAAACGCAACAGCATTTCTTGTTCACGTGGCTCAAGTTCGTGAATTGCAGTTATTCTGTTTGGTTTCAAATGTAAAAGTTTTGTAGCTCGCAACGGTGACGCCTCAGAAACACCAGTCGTCTTTGGGATTTTGTTGGCGTATATTCTAATATTTCTCCTATATCATCTAATTTTTCCTCAGTAAGCACACATTTTTCTACCTTTGATTTCTTATCGAGCACAGAACCGTTTCTCTAAATTTGTTTACAAGTTGTCGAACTTACTTACTTACTCACTGGCACTATCGAACCCGAAGGTTCATGGCTGCACGGACATAAGCTCTCCATACATCCCTATCCTGAGCTAATGTTTTCCAATCATTCCCTGTATAATCTACTTCCCTCAAATCATAGTTAATGTTATTCTGCCACTTCATTCTTGATCTACCAACTAGGCGTTTTCCCTCTGGGTTTCCTACAAGAAGCTTCCATGCACCTCTTTAATTCCCCATACGTGCAACATGTCCTGCCCATCTCAGTCTACGAGACTTAACTGTTCTTATTATATCTGGCTTCCTATAAAGACCATGTAGTTCATTGTTATGTAGTCTTCTCCATTCACCTGTCTCTTCATCTCTCTTTGGTCTAAACATTTTCCTAAGTACTTTATTCTCAAATACTTTTAATCTCCTTTCCTCCCTTAAAATAAGAGTCCATGTTTCGCATCCATATAATATAACTGGTAGAATAATAGTTTTATATATTTTCAGTTTAACTTTTTTGAAAGGAGTTGGGACATCAAGAGTCTCTGCAATGCATAATAGCACGCATTTCCAGAATTGAGCCTATGTTTAATTTCTTTGTGCATCTCATTCCTATTTGTGATTATTGTTCCTAGGTATTTGAATTCAGCCAGTTCCTCAAAATTTCCCTCATTTGTCATTAGCTGTCCATTTCCATTATATAATGTGTTTCTACGTGTGACCATATATTTAGTTTTATTGATATTTACTTCCAGTCCTAATTTCTTAGTGTTACTCAACATTGTGTGCGTGTTGTCCTGACAATTTGTCGAACAGTATCTCTACTTGGAGTTGTATACGAAATCGTCTAAAGTTTCTGTTTTCACAAAATGATCGTACATAAATACCCTATACTGTAATGTAAACACAGATCGAAGAATAATAACTATGAACTAAGACCACTAATACGAGAATACACAACACGCATTTCACCTTACAAGCATGTAACTCAACTGCCTCTCCAGGCGGATCGGTTTCATTATCTCGGAGGCGAGCGGCGCGAGTTTATGACTCACAGTGAGCCGTGCAGTTCCTATGTCGCGTGACGCGAAGTGAGGACTCAAGGGCCGCATGCGCAAAGTCCCGCTAGCCCGGCTATAGGTCGGGAGATTCTCTCCGTACATATTTAATTACTTGACCTTATATTATATGAACTTAAACACATCATAAGGTTTACTATTTATATATCCTAAAGGTGGGTTGCTGGGTGTGATGTCCCAAGTTGTAGATTTGTGATTGTAATAATTTGAATCACTTTAATTCTGCCACGGCACTAATAACTCCCGTCAGGGGAATGAGGAAAAGTTTCTTACACAAAAAACTAACGACACTTTATTTAACAGTTAAACTAAAAGTTATTTTATTAAATCTCTCACTTCAGTTAAGATGAATCTTGTAGATTAATAATTCAAAAGACTCCGGCTTAGGTTAATACTTTTCACTTATAGAAGATTACCATTTTATGTATATAATGGATGACGACTTCTAACGGTCAATCCTTCAAGTATTATACTTTATTTCCACTTATGGACTATTTGTATTCAAGATGGATGAATTTTATATCACTATATGATCTTCCAAAACTTTAACACTAGGCCTATTCTTTCAGCTAATATCAAGAAAATAAACCACTATTCTCTTATTTCTTGAGAAGCAGTTGCTTAATGTGACTGACCTTCTTCAAGTATTGTAGCCATCTTGTTATTCTGTTATAACCTCGAGGTTCTGATTGGTTCAACTGAAAAGGAAGGAGTACTCCTAGTTGACTCCTATCCAATTCGTCCAATCCCATTTATTTCTTTATAAAAAAATATCAATTTGAATATTTAAAATATTTTACATATATTGCATCAGTTAGAAAAACATCTAACTGTATTAACAGTTTATATTGACCAGTTTGAATTTTTTTTATGTACTTATAAAAAATTTGAATTCTCTAAATCAATCTTATGTCATTCTTAATATAAATAAATATAATCATATTTAAATATTAAATAAACAAAACAAAAATCCTTATTATTATTATATGGGGATAAATATCCGGTTTTAATCCCCATCTTGTCGTTTTATCCAAGAGCCTCTGATGATTAGGAAAGTCTGTGTTTGGTTATATTGTGGTTGGATAGTAGTTGACTTACAGTTTAAAACAGGTGCATGGGAGAAGACATGGATTCAGAGAACTCCAGATTTCACGTAAAAATATTTGCTTCGATTACTGTAACGACATTTTTAGCAGTTGAGAATCTATAACAATGAGGTTTTCAATCTTCACTAATGGACCTGTTAGCCCAGCGACATCGAAGTATCGCATTCTTAAGATCATGAAGCCAGTCACGGGGACAGGTTATCAGATTTAGGACAACGACCAAATGAACATCAGGAAGGGCGCGTGAACATAAGATTATAATTGGCAATGGGAGAGGAAATCAGAAGTGAACCAAAGCTAGAGATAATATGATGTAATCTACAGTTTTACAAAAACTTACATTTATTTTGTATAGACCTACAGTTTTTATAAAAATGATATGCATTGTGCAATATATAATATTATCAGCCATCACTGGTACATGACCTTAACTCCACCAACAGAATTAAAATTGAAAAAAAAATCGCGATGGCAAGTATGATATTCCAACATAATTTACTGATATGTTATTTGAATTACCGAATGAACTTACTGACCCATATATTTTTATGGCATGAATCTCACAGCCATTAACTATCCATCCAAGGAAAGCTGCCTCTTAATTTCGATTACTCAAACCAATTAATCGATATTGACATAGTTCAATCCGTTCATATTTTCATAAGTAATGCCACGAGTGATTTCCAAATTATCGATAAATTCACGACTCACGAAGTGAGGAGTGAATTTATCTAGAGAATTTGGAAATCAAGAGTGGCATTTGTTAGGACTATTTAACGAATAAAATTAAGCTGTTTACTCACAAATCATTATTTAAATATAGTTATTTTAAAATATGTATATATTTAATGTAAACGGCGATGTTTGAAAACAAATGAGACGCGTTAGGTACGCTTCATCTGCTTCTCTTGTTTATCACTGCAACCAGATCATACTATTTATTGCCAAAGGAACGCAATATTGTAAGAATGCTCTCTAGTGGAAAAAAAATTAAACACATCAAACTGTATATTAATTCATTTCTGATGTCGTATGATGTAAATATGACAATTATATTTTTCTGGATTGTTACCTGGGAAAAAATACATTTAAGAAAGTGTAAACAGTGGTTTCTTTTTGGGTGGTATAATCAATTGCTACAAATGTTTTTATATTAACTCCCGCATGCGGCATGTGTTGACATCCATGCACTATATATATAATCTGGTAGCCGTATTTCTCACGGGCTCAGTCACTGCAAAATAATGGTCAGACCTGTTCAGAATATTAAATAGGAGGAGCCTTCTTTAATACGGTAATTATAACACTGATAAATATTTCGTGAAACATGACTCTGATTGGTTGTAAAACAGAAATCATTGAAACGTGATTGGCCATTGACTCCCATTTGGGGCATGAGTTAAATAGTCATTGTAATTATATTTATTTTCTACGTCTGTTGTATAAAACATTTTCTTTTAATTAAAGACTTCAGGTTAAAAGAAATATATACATGCACAAATTACTTTCGAAAGGCAAAATAATGAGTTTTGTAATAAAACTATTTTATTGCTACATCTCAACCCATAAATATTTACGTTTGTTTTCTCTTCTTTTATTGCTGCATTGTCTAGTATAATGTAACACGGACTTTTCTTGACATTCTACATATTATAATGTTTTCTGTAAAATTTAAATTGTGCAATAAACTACGCATTGAAATGGAAAATATTTGTTCTAACAAAGCCAATCTGCCTCAGGTCTATTTTATAAACTTGACTGATATATATTGCGGTGTGTGTGTGAAACCTTCCTTCACATGGATGTCTCAGTGCGATAAGGATGAGAATGTAGAATATTTCAGTCATGGAAGTTGCATTTTGAATAAGATTAAAATATTAATTCAATATCATTATCCTACTGAAATTTCCAATATTATCATCTATCTGTAAAAATCACATTCTTAGGAAATTTTATCCAAGAGTCAAAGCTAAAGTTATATGATAATTTTGTTTCACAAAAATTAAAGAAAATAACAAATTTTATTACACCTGTCCACTTTATATTAATAATAATAATAATAATAATAATAATAACTATTATTATTATTATTTTATTATTATTACCGTATTATTATTATTATTATTATTATTACACCGAAGAATATAAGTATTTGGGAATTAAAATGACTAAAGATGAAAACAAGAAACAGAGATAAGAAACAGGATCAATATAGGAAAGTATGCTATATCTGCCCTAAATGGAATAGTATGGGACAAACATATCTTCAAAGAAACAAAAAAAAACATACAATAATTAGAAGCATTATTACCTATGGGGCTGATGTGTGGGCTTTAAATGCCCAAATAAAAAAAAATTACTCGCCACTGAAATGGACTACTGGAGACGTGCTGCAAGAATATCCAGGAAGGATAAAATCAGAAATTCATATATAAAAGAAAAAATGCAGGTACAATATTCAATATTAGATTTTATAAAATAAACAATTAAATTGGTACGGACACATTAGAAGGATGGAAGAAGGAAGACTACCTAAGATAATCATGGATTGGGAACCACAGGGAAGGAAAAAGAAGGATAGACCAAATATTACGTGGATTCAGGGAATCAATGAAACTAAGAGGGAATGGGAAATAGAAGAAGATATATGGATGAACAGACAAGAATGGAAAAATATGTTGAAACAAATGTGTAGTTAACTGTGAACATGGGTACCGGAAAAATGTATATTCATTGTAAAAGCCGGAATAAAAAAATTATTATTATTATTATTATTATTATTATTATTATTATTATTATTATAGCCTTATTTACTATTTAATTTTGTACTAGAGCATGCCATCAAATCTTTAGAGAATGAGGAAGGCTTACAACTGAATGGTATTAATAAGCTGTTAGTTTATGCTGATGATGTAATACTACTGGCCGATAGCGAGGAGATACTAAAGGACAACACGCACACGCTTCTGAATAACACTAAGAAATTGGGACTGGAAGTAAATATCAGTAAAACCAAATATATGGTCACATATAGAAATTCAGTATATAATGGAAATGGACAGCTAATGACAAATGAGGGAAATTTTGAGGAAGTGGCTGAATTCAAATACCTAGGAACAATAATTACAAATAGGAATGAGATGCAAAAATAAATTAAACATAGGCTCAATTCTGGAAATGCGTGCTATTATGCATTGCAGAGACTTTTGATGTCCCAACTCCTTTCAAAAAACGTTAAGCTGAAAATATATAAAACAATTATTCTACCACTTATATTATATGGGTGCGAAACATGGACTCTTACTTTAAGGGAGGAAATGAGATTACAAGTATTTGAGAATAAAGTTCTTAGGAAAATTTTTGGACCAAAGAGAGATGAACAGACAGGTGAATGGAGAAGACTACTTAACAATGAACTACATGGTCTTTATAGGAAGCCAGATATAATAAGAACAGTTAAGTCTCGTAGACTGCGATGGGCAGGACATGTTGCACGTATGGGGAATGAAAGACTTGCATGGAAGCTTCTTGTAGGAAAGTCAGAGGGAAAACGCCCAGTTGGTAGACCAAGAATGAGGTGGGAGAACAACATTAACTATGATTTGAGGGAAGTAGATTATACAGGGAATGATTGGAAAGCATTAGCTCAGGATAGGGATGTATGGAGAGCTTATTTCCGCGCGGCCATGAATCTACGGGTTCGATAGTGCCAGTGAGTAAGTAAGTAAGTAAGTAAGTATTTAAAGTCAGAGAGTGAAGCCTACAAGGCCTTATCATCCGTTCAACCAGTAGAGTTAGTTATAGAGTTATAGAAGGATTAAGATGGAATAATTGTTTTATTCTTATGAATATTCAAAAGATTGCTCCATTAATATTATTTTAATATACAATTAATTTTAATGGATTTATTGTGTTCAAAAATATGTTTATACATTGTAACTGAAGCTTGAACCAATATAAAAATCTAAAATGAAAATGCACAAAATATAACTTAGGCTGGGACTATCGAACTATGAAGGCTGTGCGGATATAAGCTCACCATACATCCCTATCCTCAGGTACTAATTTCCAATCATCTCCTATATAATTCATCTTCTTCTAATCGAGGCTATTATTATTCTCCTACCTCATTCTGAGTCTATCCACTGGACGTTTTCACTCTTGTTTTCCTACTAGACGTTTCTGTGTTTCTATTTCATTCCCTGATCACATCATATGTCCTGCCCATCAGAGACTACGAAATTTAACTGTTCTCTTTACATCTGGTTTCCCATGAAAATCATATAGCTTACTGTTGTAGAAAAAGTTAGTTAGACTACTACGAATGTGTCTAAATGGCTCAAAGAGTAGGATATGTGTAGGCAAACAGTTTTCAGACACTTTTGAAATCCAGAATGGGTTGAAGCAAGGAGATGCACTATCTCCTCTACTATTTAATTTTGTATTAGAGGATGCCATTAAGTCTTTAGAGGATGCCATTAAGTCTTTAGAGAATGAGGAGGGCTTACAACTCAATGGTATTAATAAGCTGTTAATTTATGCTGATGATGTTGTACTACTGGCCGATAGCGAGGAGATACTAAAGGCCAACACGCACACACTATTGAGTAACACTAATAAATTAGGACTGGAAGTAAATATCAGTAAAACTAAATATATGGTCACACGTAGAAATTCAGTATATAATGGAAATGGACACCTAATGACAAATGTGGGAAATTTTGAGGAAGTGGCTGAATTCAAATACCTAGGAACAATAATCACAAATAGGAATGAGATGCAAAAATAAATTAAACATAGGCTCAATTCTGGAAATGCGTGCTATTATGCATTGCAGAGACTTTTGATGTCCCAACTCCTTTCAAAAAACGTTAAGCTGAAAATATAAAACTATTATTCTACCAGTTATATTATATGGGTGCGAAACATGGACTCTTACTTTAAGGGAGGAAAGGAGATTACAGGTATTTGAGAATAAAGTACTTAGGAAAATTTTTGGACCAAAGAGAGATGAACAGACAGGTGAATGGAGAAGACTTCATAACAATGAACTACATGGTCTTTATGGAAGCCAGATATAATAAGAACAGTTAAGTCTCGTAGACTGCGATGGGCAGGACATATCGCGCGTATGGGGAATGAAAGACGTGCATGGAAGCTTCTTGTATGAAAGCCAGGGGGAAAACGCCCAGTTAGTAGACCAAGAATGAGGTGGGAGAACAACATTAACTATGATTTGAGGGAAGTAGATTATACGGGGAATGATTGGAAAGCATTAGCTCAGGATAGGGATGTATGGAGAGCTTATGTCCGCGCGGCCATGAACCTACGGGTTCGATAGTGCCAGTGAGTGAGTAAGTAAGTTACTGTTGTAGTCTTGTACATTCATCTGTCTGTTCGTCTGTTTGGTCCAAAACTTTTCCTGATAACTTTATTCTCAAATACTCATAATCTTTTCTCCTCTCTTAAAGTAATGGGCCATTTTTCACATATAACTGGAAGAACAACCGTTTTATACATTTTTAGTTTATAGGTAAATGTTATGCACAGTATTGACACCCGAATGCGCAAGTGCTCGTGCTCAGTTCAGTTAAAGAAATAATACAAATATTGCGTTTAGTAGCTAAGTGCTGCAAGCTATATTTTTTCGCAAAAATAGTTTGGCGCTTAATTACATTCTTGAAGCATAATTACATTCTTGAAGCATAATTACATTCTTGAAGCATAATTACATTCTTGAAGCATAATTACATTCTTGAAGCATAATTACATTCTTGAAGCATAATTACATTCTTGAAGCATAATTACATTCTTGAAGCATAATTACATTCTTGAAGCATAATTACATTCTTGAAGCATAATTACATTCTTGAAGCATAATTACATTCTTGAAGCATAATTACATTCTTGAAGCATAATTACATTCTTGAAGCATAATTACATTCTTGAAGCATAATTACATTCTTGAAGCATAATTACATTCTTGAAGCATAATTACATTCTTGAAGCATAATTACATTCTTGAAGCATAATTACATTCTTGAAGCATAATTACATTCTTGAAGCATAATTACATTCTTGAAGCATAATTACATTCTTGAAGCATAATTACATTCTTGAAGCATAATTACATTCTTGAAGCATAATTACATTCTTGAAGCATAATTACATTCTTGAAGCATAATTACATTCTTGAAGCATAATTACATTCTTGAAGCATAATTACATTCTTGAAGCATAATTACATTCTTGAAGCATAATTACATTCTTGAAGCATAATTACATTCTTGAAGCATAATTACATTCTTGAAGCATAATTACATTCTTGAAGCATAATTACATTCTTGAAGCATAATTACATTCTTGAAGCATAATTACATTCTTGAAGCATAATTACATTCTTGAAGCATAATTACATTCTTGAAGCATAATTACATTCTTGAAGCATAATTACATTCTTGAAGCATAATTACATTCTTGAAGCATAATTACATTCTTGAAGCATAATTACATTCTTGAAGCATAATTACATTCTTGAAGCATAATTACATTCTTGAAGCATAATTACATTCTTGAAGCATAATTACATTCTTGAAGCATAATTACATTCTTGAAGCATAATTACATTCTTGAAGCATAATTACATTCTTGAAGCATAATTACATTCTTGAAGCATAATTACATTCTTGAAGCATAATTACATTCTTGAAGCATAATTACATTCTTGAAGCATAATTACATTCTTGAAGCATAATTACATTCTTGAAGCATAATTACATTCTTGAAGCATAATTACATTCTTGAAGCATAATTACATTCTTGAAGCATAATTACATTCTTGAAGCATAATTACATTCTTGAAGCATAATTA
The DNA here is from genome assembly GCA_030220185.1 of Diploptera punctata. Lineage (NCBI taxonomy): Eukaryota > Metazoa > Arthropoda > Insecta > Blattodea > Blaberidae > Diploptera > Diploptera punctata. Next base: position 213,747 of record JASPKZ010007376.1, on the reverse strand, counting down.
CATTCTTGAAGCATAATTACATTCTTGAAGCATAATTACATTCTTGAAGCATAATTACATTCTTGAAGCATAATTACATTCTTGAAGCATAATTACATTCTTGAAGCATAATTACATTCTTGAAGCATAATTACATTCTTGAAGCATAATTACATTCTTGAAGCATAATTACATTCTTGAAGCATAATTACATTCTTGAAGCATAATTACATTCTTGAAGCATAATTACATTCTTGAAGCATAATTACATTCTTGAAGCATAATTACATTCTTGAAGCATAATTGCATTCTTGAAGCATAATTAAATTCTTGAAGCATAATTACATTCTTGAAGCATAATTTTATTTGTTTACAAAGGAATATGCGTTAGGAGTAGGTAAAGTGAAATTGTTATAATTTTCAATTACCCATTATTTATTTATACAAATTCAACTTTAAACCTGTTTTCTCAATATTGTAGAACTTGCACGTGCATCACATTGTTTGTAACAACCTCAAATAGAATATGTATTATACATTGAAAAGTTTTAGTTAAAAGGAAAGGCAAAACAATATATAAAATATATTCTATCACATACAGAAATAATACCAAGAAAAATAAAATAAAGAAAACAATATAGAATAGTTTAGTCCACCGCTGTAGTCTCGAGGTAGCGAGCTGCCTTATCACGCAGCGGGCCCGGGTGAAGTTTCTATTGGGGTTTTTCCTCAACTGTAAGACAAATGCCAGGAAAACTTTAAGGCCCAAACGGTCTTCGAAATCATATGGCCATCGGAATCATCATCATTCACATTCATCTTAGATTAATCTTAGAATTAAGGACTCTCCTGGCGCACCACTATCATCATCATCACTCATCTTATCATCGGAGCCACGTAACCCCGCCTTCCAGGTGCCCCAACCTCAGAAGTGGGTTGCAAGTATGCTATGCCAGGAGAGAACACCAGGAATGTCGAAAGACAACCTGGGCATTTGCAAAAAAATAGATATATAGAATAAATTAATGCCAGACAGAAGGCGGATAGGAAGCTTCTAATCTACTAACGGTTAGATGAAAATATTCAATGGATACATTTTTAAGAGTATTGAGTATTGGAAGATGGAGATATGAGTGAGGACAACAGAGATGGCAGGCAGGCCAAAATAGGCCTACTATTGATTATAAATGGCATCTAGGTATCACTAAAAGATTGGATCGCTCGGTATAATCAAAACATTTTGTTTTTAGTTTGTTGCCTGAAACCCAATTAAATTGGAGCCAGGTCTCGTATATGAGAATCTGTTTTTTATGTTGCAACCAATATTGGACAAATTCCTGACATTTCTGACAGAAAACAAATTCCCCCAATAAGTGAACTGCAAAATGTGGGGTAATGTCACTGGCTTTTTGTCAAAAATTACTTAGATTTTATTTTAAATTACATAAACTTTTCATTCAATTCTTATTTACAGATACTTTAACATGTAAAGTTATATTGCCTCCACAATCATCAGGTTTAACAATCCGTGTGTTGCTATTCTGTACTTGTAAACATTTTTATCAAAATATGAATTTATTATTATATTAGTGATGTTATAAGTTGTGGATCAGGAAAAAAAGGTGATAACATCCTAACCTAACGCTTATCTTAACCTTTACACTGCTACGAACGGGTATACCCGTTGGCAAAGAAAATGCTTGCCGTGCTATGGGTGATATATCCGTTCTCAACTCCAAACGCCTGCTAGTTATATAATACGTATTGCATTGCTTTCAAACTAAGCAGGCACATACTGCCATCTCTTAGGAACCTAAATAAACTTTTTCCATAATTCTCCCTACATTAAGCAAGGAGGGTTTAAAATGCTGGAAATATCTCAGCAGTGAAAATGTTAAGGATTAAGGAAAACCTGAGAAATTACCTCAATCAGATTTTTGAAATTGAGTGTGACAAGAGATCTCCCGAATACCAAGTCTCAAATGCTTAGTTTCACAAAAAAAAAACCTTTTTACCAACAATTGCGCAATCAATTATACATCAGTGCAGGGGTTATTATAATGAAGATCTACTTACTTACATACTTACTCACTGGCACTATCGAACCCGCAGGTTCATGGCCGCGTGGACATAAGCTCTCCATACATCCCTATCCTGAGCTAATGCTTTCCAATCATGCCCTGTATAATCTACTTCCCTCAAATGATGATTAATATTATTCTCCCACCTCATTCTTGGTCTACAACTGGGCGTTATCCCTCTGGTGTTCCTACAAGAAGCTTCCATGCACGCCTTTCATTCCCCATCCGTGCCACATGTCCTGCCCATTGCAGTCTACGAGACTTAACTGTTCTTATTATATCTGGCTTCCTATAAAGGCCATGTAGTTCATTGTTATGTAGTCTTCTCCATTCACCTGTTTCTTCATCTCTATTTGGTCCAAAAATGTTCCTAAGTACTTTATTCTCAAATACTTGTAACCTCATTTCCTCCCTTAAAGAGTCCATGTTTCGCATCCATATAATATAACTGGCAGAATAATAGTTGTATATATTTTCAGTTTAACGTTTTTTGAAAGGAGTTGGTACATCGAGAGTTTCGCAATGCATAATAGCACGAATTACCAGAATTGAGCCTATGTTTAATTTCTTTGTGCATCTCATTTATATTCGTGATTATTGTTTCTAGGCAGATCTACATTATTGTAAATTCGATATATATTCAACCAATATTTAGACTTACGTAAAAATTGGATTATGTAATATGATTGGCATAACCACATATTTATAACTTCGCCGTTATAAATGTATAATTCACATAATATTAAAATGTTATTAATAAAATTCAGTATCCTATGATAAGCGTTAGATTAGATTGTTACATGAAATAAATAATTAAAATATTGATTATTTATTCACACACTCACACATATATAGGTCATCGGTTGATTAATGTTTTAGACACCGTCCGATTCCCAATAGCCAATTTTGTCGGTCTATCCAATCTCCTGGTTGTAGATGTTTCTCCTTCATGTATAAACATATTTCCGTACTCCAGGAGATTTTAGGTCTTCCTCTGCTTCGTCTTCCCTCAAGTTTCCATTCCAAAACAGATTTTGGTAGCCGAACCTCTTCCATTCGCTGGACGTGTCCGTACCATCTTAATTGCTGATTTTTAATATAATCTAAAATAGTGTCTTCAATCTTCATTTTCTCCCTTTTAACTGAGTTCCTATTTTGCTTCTCTTCTTGAAATTCTTGCTGCCCTTCACATAAAATCAATTTCCGTTGTCAAAATATACTTATTTGCTTTTGTTGTTAATGGCCAAAGTTCTGCTCCATAAGTAATGATGCTTTTAACAATTGTATGCTATATATTCATTTTATTTTTATGACATATTTTTATCCCACAATATCCCATTGAGGCAAGCAATTGCAGATTTTCCTTTATTATTTCTATTTCTTATTTCTTCTTCATAACTCCCATTTTTTATTTATTTTAATTCCTAAATATGTGATCTCATTAAAAGATATATATATATATAACTCATAAAATAAGTATTTCGTAATTACATAATGGCACGCCGGTGTCTAGTGGTTAAGGCACTGCGCTACAAACCGGAATGTTGAGTGTTCGAGTCCGTGTGAGGTCAGGATTTTTAAACTGACCCAAAACTTCTGGTGCACCATGGTCCTGAGGTCGACTCAGCCTCTAATGGAAATGCGTACCAGATGCTTGTTCTGGGGGTAAAAGCGGCCGTCACGCAGAGCTGAAAACCCAGCTGACATCAAGTTCCGATTGTCTGGAAAAAATGGAAGCCTTAACCTCTTACTACCCCAAAGTTCTTCTATGGGCTGTAGTAGGATCGCTTTACCTTCACTTTAATTACAAAATGATAAGACATAAGTAACCTGTATTTAATTCCCTATATGAATATTCACTATATTTCGGGGAAGTATTAAATTATTTGAGAAAGGAATATATTACGTGACGTTAGTACTACTACTTACTTACTTCGAAACCGTAGGTTCATGCCCGCGCGGACATAATCTCTCCATGCATCCCTATCCTGAGCTAATGCTTTCCAGTCATTCCCTGTAAAATCTACTTCCCTCAAATCATAGTTAATGTTATTCTCCCACCTCATTCTTGGTCTACCAACTGGGCGTTTCCCTCTGGCTTTCCTACAAGAAGCTTCCATGCAAGTCTTTCATTCCCCATACGTGCAACATGTCCTGCCCATCGCAGTCTACGAGACTTAACTGTTCTTATTATATCTGGCTTTCTATAAAGACCATGTAGTTCATTGTTATGTAGTCTTCTCCATTCACCTGTCTGTTCATCTCTCTTTGGTCCAAAAATTTTCCTAAGTACTTTAATCTCAAATACCTGTAATCTCCTTTCCTCCCCTAAAGTAAGAGTCAATGTATCGCACCCATATAATATAACTGGTAGAATAATAGTTTTATATATTTTCAGTTTAACGTTTTTTGAAAGGAGTTGGGACGTCAAGAGTCTCTGCAATGCATAATAGTACGCATTTCCAGAATTGAGCCTATGTTTAAATTTTTCGTGCATCTCATTCCTATTTGTGATTATTGTTTCTAGGTATTTGAATTCAGCCACTTCCTCAAAATTTCCCTCATTTGTCATTAGCTGTCCATTTCCATTATATAATGTATTTCTACGTGTGACCATATATTTAGTTTTATTGATATTTACTTCCAGTCCTAATTTCTTAGTGTTACTCAATAGTGTGTGCGTGTTGTCCTTTAGTATCTCCTCGCTATCAGTCAATAATACTACATCATCAGCATAAACTAACAGCATAATAGCTACTACTACTACTACTACTATATAAAATTAATATGATTTGTAATAATGAAGATTTTGATTATAATGTTAAACCCGGATATTTTGCTTGCTATGTAAAATAATTAATTAATTAATCTTATCGTTATATTAGCTATTTTATTGACTATCTCATTACTCTACATACTATCATATTTATCACATTAACGATAACATATACAAACAATGTATCTCAGATTTTATTTGTTAATAAAGTCAAATGATAAAACAAATATACACGATACATGTTTATCTTAATCCTTAGCAGTGAAACGTAAAAAAAAATTAAAAAATTATAAAAATTAATAAAAAATGGAATAAATCCATTTTGACATTCCATAAGGAACTCTTAGTTCAAAACTCTTAAATATATTGGAAGACAGAAATATGCCAAATTTACTTCGGCAGAGCATACAAAATATTTCCAAAGACAACACCATGAAGATTAAATTAAATAACAGATTTTCTGAAGAAGGAATTATAAATCGTGGTGTGAGACAAGGCTGCCCCCTATCTCCAACACTTTTTGCAATTTATATCAATGAAGTAATATGTTGCTGGAACAAAAAATATAAATTTGGAATAAGAATATCAGAAAATAGAAAATTAAACACCATATTGTTTGCAGATGACTAAATAATAATCGCAAATTCCGAAGATAATCTACAGAAAGGTCTGTATGAACTTAACAAAATTACAGAAGAATATGGATTAAAGATATCTACAGAAAAAACAAAAAATATGGCATTTCAAGGTGTAGATCCTGTCAGAAGTAAAATTGTACTGGACAATAACATTTTGTAGCAGGTGAATAATTTCACATATCTAGGATGCAATATCTCATATGAAGAAGAAAAAGATGTAAATGCAAAAATATCTAAATTTTTAAGAATTTTAGAGTTAATAAATTTTATCTTCAAGCCACAGTTAGTCCAAAAGCATTCTAGACTTAAAGTGTATAAAACACTGGCTCTTCCAACTATTTTGTATGGTAGCGAAGTATGGACGTTGAAACAGAAGGATATACAGAGACTTAGATCTGCTGAAATGAGATATCTTCGGAGGACTGCAGGATACACACTACTAGATCACAAAAAAATGAAGACATCTTGGAAGAATTACACATGGAATCTTTAGAAAACAAAATTTCTGATTATAAGTCAAGATGGATGCAACATGTTCATCGAATGGAAGATCACAGAATACCCAAACAAATGTTAAGATATCAACCTGCAGGAAGAAGAAGACCAGGACGTCCACTCAAAAGACTTTTGGATGGTGTTTCTCTTGAGGCCGAAACAGGTCAACAAATGGCCTAAATTCTTGAATGTACTATGATGATGATGATGATGATAAATTAAAACATATCGGCCTCTTCCTAAAATAAGTATCTAATGTAAAAAAATGAATGTTTGTTTGTTCGTACTTTATGCGCGGTCATACCGTTGATCCGGTTGGGATAAGGCTTTTTGTAAAATGTTCAGGAGATTCCTGGGATATCATAGGATATAAGAGAGTTGTGATACTCAACTCCTACGCCCTTAAAAATCTCCCTTTGTAGTGCAAAACGTAAAAAAGTAGCTCTTTGGACGCTTAAATGGCTTACGTTGCCTAAACCATAACAAATACACAAAATTAATGTACACAGAATTGAATATCTCAAAACACTCTAAAAAAAAGTCCGCGACAGCATATGTTTATCTCTTACCGATAACTTAAAATAACCATTTTTGTCTTTCATTGATGCCGAGAATATTGAGACAAGTACGTAGATTCCTGTGCAAGCATAGCAGCACATGGCGGTTATTCGTTTATAGATAACTCACAATAACGAATTTTGTCTTTTAGCTCATTTATGCCAAGAGGATCGAGGTAAGTAGATTCCCGGGCAACACCGGGTAATCAACACGGGGAATCTTATAATAATTACGATATACATTTATAATTATTTTTCATTTTACTTATTCAACTATTGAAAGAAGTACATTAATTTTTTACTTTCAGCTCATTTATTCCAAGAAGATCGGAATGAGTAGATTCCCGGACAACGCCGGGTAAATTGCACGGGGTATCTAAACATAATTACGATATAAATGTTTCCATATGAAAATAAAATCTCGGAATGCAGACCAATTAATCAAGGAGTTAGACAAGGATGTGGTCTTTCACCTATGCTCTATACATGAACTCAATTATTAAAAATGGAGACTACAACCACATGGCAGTATACCACTTAATAGATTATATAATTTAGACACTCTATTATTTGCAGATGACATTGTGTTTATAGCGAATTCAGAAGATGACCTACAACGTTCAGTCCACTCTTTTCAGCAAATTGCAATAAACTACAACATGGAAATCTCAACAGAAAAATATAAAGTCATGGCTTTCCTAGGAAAAGACCCCAGTTTGCAGTAAAATTCTTATTAATAATAATATATTAGAACAAACCAACAAATTTTAACTATCTCGGATACCAAGTTACATACGAAGAAGAAAAAGATTTTAGTCAAAAAATTATAACATTTAACAGAGTAACATGAATTATAAATCATATTTTCAAGCCAAACACAGTACAGCAACACACACGAACTAGAATTTATAAAACACTGGCCAGACCCATATTATGTTACGGCAGTGAGGCCTGGACAATTCGCAGTGTAGATGAAAAAAAGACTAACTGCGGCAGAAATGAAATTTATGAGACGTACTGCGGGCTATTCAAGAACAGACCATAAAAGGAATTCTGACATTCTCAAATAATTACAAACAGAATCAGTCATGGAATATGTACAAAAATACAGAAACAACTGGAAATCTCACGTACGAAGAATGAGCAGAACAAGAATACCACGTCAGATCTTAAATTACCAGCCACCAGGCAAGAGATCTTTGGGCAGATCCTTCAAACGTTGGATTGAGACCGTAACAGACCACTAGGTCTATCACATGAAAGGAAGAAGAAGAAGAAGGTGTTTCCAATTACTTATTTAACTAAACATAAAACACATTAATTTTCGTATTTCAGCTCATTTGTATCAAGGATATCGGGGTAAGTAGATTCCCGGGCAACGCCGGACAATCAGCACGGGGTATAAAAAAATTAAATTTATAATTATTTTTCCCTCTACTTATTCAACTAAACAAGCACATTAATTTAGGGGTAGCAGCGACGCCGGGTATTAGCTAGTAACATATAAAAATCACATAGATAAATCGTATATCCCAGGATAATGCACAGACGAAATATGTCACAAAGCATCAGAGATACAGATATATATAAAACCCACGACAATTCGCATTTTTCATTCCGGAAAGAATGTAAAAAATCCTTGTAACAACCTACTTGTTTCTAAGTTAAATAAATAATAGTTTTAAAAAACTAAAAGAACACGCTTTATTAGAAAACTAAAAAATGAAAAATAATTTTAATTTACAATACGCTTGGGATAAAATAAAGTGGTCAACAAAAAAATCATCTCCAACACATGTAGAATAAAATTAGAGTTATCAACAAAAAAGAAAATAATTTTACCATCAAAAGCGTGGGGTGCTCTATATCAATTAATATATTTGATAATAAACAGATATTGGTAAAAGTAAGCTCTCTAAGAAGAAAATGTAAATATCATAAAAAGCACCCCACGCTTTTGATGGTAAAATTATTTTCTTTTTTGTTGATAACTCTAATTTTATTCTATATGTGTTGGAGATGATTTTTTTGTTGATCACTTTATTTTATCCCAAGCGTGTTGGAAATTAAAATTATTTTTAATTTTTTAGTTCGGTTTTCTAATAAAGCGTGTTCTTTTAGTTTTTTAAAACTATTATTTATTTTTTATTTTTTAGTTTTAATATTTTACAGAATAAGATAAAAATGTAAATATCTTTAAATTCGATTCTATTGTAGTATGAGCTAAAAGTAATACTCTTCTATGAAAAAACCCTCCCAGCCGGATTTGAACCAGCGACGTATGGATTACTGAAATTCTATACCACTAAGGCCCAGTTTCACCAACAGAGGTAACCGTATTACGCCAGTTTTCCCCATGTATAATGCATAGCTTAAACTGGCGTAATACAGTTACCTCTGTTGGTGAAACTGGCCCTAAGAGTTCACTGCTCTACCAACTGAGCTCTTACAACGATTGACTAAAAACTCGACAAGTCCGCAACCTATTATACCAGTTTTCAGTTTTTTGATTTTCGGATGATTCTGGCCAGGATTTTAGAAACAAAATATGAAATTATTGTATTGTCACGGGTCCTCTACACGTACACAAAGTTTCAACTCGATCCGATGTTTCTAAGTGGGTGAAAATCGCGTTGAAAGATTCCGTTACATTGATACAAAAACACTTTTTTTGATTTTCTGATGATTGTGGCCAGGATTTTAGAAACAAAATATGAAATTATTGTATTGTCACGGGTCCTCTACACGTATACAAAGTTTCAAGTCGATCCAATGTTTCTAAGTGGGTGAAAATCGCGTTGAAAGATTCCGTTACATTGATACAAAAACACTTTTTTTGATTTTCTGATGATTCTGGCCAGGATTTTAGAAAATAAATATGAAATTATTGTATTGTCACGGGTCCTCTACAAGTATAAAAAGTTTCAAGTCAATCCAGTGTTTCTAAGTGGGTGAAAATCGCGTTTAAAGATTCCGTTGCATTGATACAAATACACTTGTTTTGATTTTCTGATGATTCTGGCCAGCATTTTAGAAACAAAATATGAAATTATTGTATTGTCACGGGTCCTCTACACGTATACAAATTTTCAAGTCGATTCTATGTTTCTAAGTGGATCAAAATCGCGTTGAAAGATTCCGTTACATTGATACAAAAACACTTTTTTTTTTATTTTCTGATGATTATGACCAGGATTATAGTACATAAATATGAAATTATTGTATTGTCACGGGTCCTCTACAAGTATACAAAGTTTCAAGTCGATCCGATGATTTTAAGTGGGTGAAAATAGCGTTGAAAGATTCCGTTAGATAGATATATAGATAGATAGATAGATAGATACAGGTCAAGCTAATATAAAGGATGTAAAAATATTCCGATTGACGTTTTACATTTTAAATATTTGCCGCTTTTGTATCCTTTAATGACAAATTACATTCGCAGAATTTCTCATTTGAAGAAGATTTATGATAATTTATTATTTTAATTGTTCCTATTAGCTGCTTCTTACAAAGAGAAAACATTATATTTCTGTAAGTACGAAACAAACTGTTTCAAACAGACAAACCTTTGTTTATCCCATATTTCTGTTTCAGACATTTCATAATTATTTAGAGAACGAATAAGCTTTCTGTAACTAATTGAATATCCTTTCATTAATTTGAACGTTTGCATGTCTACAATAAAATGTATATGATTATATTGGAGACTTTGAACAGAGGCATTAAAGAGAGAAATACAGCATTGCAATGGATCGAGAGAAATAGGAGTTTTCCAATGTTTCCTCAGCACTTCTCTCGCCTGATGAGAGAAACGAATTAACGAATCTAATGGAAGTGCCCTGTTTTTGTACTGAAGATGTATACACTATCTCAGTAATTTATAGCTTTCAGTTTTTGTCCACACATATGAACTTGGCCACTGAAATAATATATTATTATATTGACATAGGCAAGTGAGATTATAATATATATACTTTTTTAAATCCTCACGTAATGCTTGAAGTGTTTTTTTAATTACCAGCTATACATATGTTCCATTAGAATATAAAATTAAATTAATAGCCAATAGATATAATTGTAAAATATCAATAAATAAGTCAAAAGTAATGGCATTTATTGGTAAATATGGAATTAGGCCGAAAATTGTACTGGATAACAAAATAATAGAACAAGTATCACATTTCCAATATTTAGGATGTGATATAACTTATAGAGAAAATAAAGATATAGAAAATAAAGTAAATAAATTTCAGGCTATTTGTGGAACCATAAAAAGAACCTTAGGTCGGAAAACAAGGAAAGATACGAAACTTAAATTATATAAAACAATGGCTGTTCCTTTGTTGTTGTATGGAAGTGAAAATTCGATAATGAAATCAAGGGATAAAAGCAGGATACAGACTGCGGAAATGCTGTTTTTACGTAATGTGAAAGGATGCACAAGAGCGGATAGAATAAGGAATGAAACTATACTAGAAAAATTAAATATATATAAAATTGAAGATAAAATCAGGGAAAATAATAAGAAATGGACAGAACACTTAATGAGAATGAACAACGAAAGAATACCAAAAAGAACCTTCCTGTATAATCCCAGAGGAACAAGAGATGTTGGCCGACCACGTAGAAGATGGACTCCACTTTTAACTTCGCCGGAACAGGCTGCATAGCCTAAACCTTGTAGTAGAAGAAGAAGAAGAAGACATATGTTCCATGTCATAACACTCATCTATATCTCAGTGAATTTCTACGTTTTCAAGTGCACAGTGTACGAATATATTCATGAAAGTGCTGAATGTGCTCTAGTTTTTATGATTTTTGCGTATCTTGTATCTTAAACAGTAAACGGCTTGTTACTAATAAAATTTATGTTTCAAGTCATGATTTCATTTCTGCGAATTTTTTTCGCGTATACAAATATCACGTGATCCCCACTCTCACACCCCTCACTCCGCACATTGACCGTGACCTCAGTTATTTGTCAAAATTAAAGTACTCACGACGTGCATCTGGATATGATAAAACAATTCATTAAGGCGTTGGACAAGGAAATAAAATGTTTCAAATACATTTGTATAAAATTTCCTAAGTTCAGTATCCATCCATAGTAATTCTGCCCGAAGGCAGGTCCTTCACAGCAATCATAGCATTTTCATGCTGTGCTTGCAGCTTTACTAGGGAATTGTGTAGGTGTGGCAGCTTCCCGTTGCTTTCCACACCGGTTAAGGATGATGATGATGATGATGATGATGATAAAGATGATGGCCATATGATTTCGGGGACCGTTTGGGCCTTAAAGTTTTCCTGACATTTGTCTTACAGGTGAGGAAAACCCCCGATAAAAACCTCACCCAGAAAAACTGTCCCGACCAGGGATCGAACCCGGGCCCGCTGCGTGACAAGGCTGCACGCTACCTCGAGACCACAGCGGTGGACTAAGTTCAGTATGTAAAAGTTAAAAGGCGGAATATCGGATGGTCCTGAAATTCGGCAATTGATGAAAGATGCAAATTTTATCAAAGTTATGACTGTTCCGGAAAGTGAAGCTTGGAAGGGTTTTTTATTGGTAGTAGAAAATTTCCCAGATAACTATAAAGCACCGAATTATAAAGAAATTGTGGAAAACATGTTGATAAGCTTCAAGATTCTGTTAGCAAATATGAGTATAAAGTTACACATTCTCCACAGTCACCTGGATAGATTTCCGGATAATTTAGGAAATTATAGCGACGAACAGGGAGTCCGCTTTCACTAGGATCTAAAAGTAATGGAGGAAAGGTATCAGGGTAGATGGGACCGTCACATGTTGGCAGATTACTGCTAATCTTTAAAAAGAGATTGTCCCCTAAAAAATAATAGAAGAAAATCTTATAAAAGGCAATTTCACTGAAGTATAACATAGATATTTTTCTTTCTATTTACGTCGGTGTATACTATTTTTTTTAAAACAATTGATATTATAAATATATATGTTATGTTTTTTCATATTTTCCGATTTTTGTATTGTAAAATGAAAATAAAGATTTTAAAAAAAACAGAGCAAATCTTTAAAAATCATTGATAGTTTCATGAATTGTGAGCTTAAATTATATTTCCGAAATTAATCTTACATCAAGGGCAACAAAACCACTGTTGACCAGTATTATTTAATGTACCGTCTTCTTACAATATGTTTTCTGTAAATCAAAACAATTTATGTGCAACAATACACATTTTGTTATCCTAAAGTGATATAATTAATTACTTACAATAATTTAACTGGATAACAAAATAAGAGAACAAGTATCACATTTCCAATATTTAGGATGTGATATAACTTATAGAGAAAATAAAGATATAGAAAATAAAGTAAATAAATTTCAGGCTATTTGTGGAACCATAAAAAGAACCTTAGGTTGGAAAACAAGGAAAGATACGAAACTTGAATTATATAAAACAATGGCTGTTCCTTTGTTGTTGTATGGAAGTGAAAATTGGATAATGAAATCAAGGGATAAAAGCAGGATACAGACTGCGGAAATGCTGTTTTCACGTAATGTGAAAGGATGCACAAGAACGGATAGAATAAGGAATGAAACTATACTAGAAGAATTAAATATATATAAAATTGAAGATAAAATCAGCGAAAATAATAAGAAATGGACAGAACACTTAATGAGAATGAACAACGAAAGAATACCAAAAATAACCTTCCTGTATAATCCGAGAGGAACAAGAGATGTTGGCCGACCACGTAGAAGATGGACTCCACTTTTAACTTCGCCGGAACACGCCGCATAGCCTAAACCTTGTAGTAGAAGAAGAAGAAGAAGACATATGTTCCATGTCATAACACTCATTTATTACAGCTGTACAATTTTTGTTGTTGCCCTGGATATCTCAGTGAATTTCTACGTTTTCAAGTGCACAGTTTACGGATATATTCATGAAAGTGCTGAATGTGCACTAGTATTTATGATTTTTGCGTATCTTGTATCTTAAACAGTAAACGGCTTGTTACTAATAAAATTTATGTTTCAAGTCATGATTTCATTTCTGCGAATTTTTTTCGCGTATACAAACATCATGTGATCCCCACTCTCACACCCCTCACTCCGCACATCGGCCGAGATCTCGGTTATTTGACAAAATTAAGGTACCCACGACGTGCATCAGGATATGATAAAACAATTCGTCAAAGCGTTGGACAAGGAATGAAAATGTTTCAAATACATTTGTATAAAATTTCGTAAGTTCAGTATGTAAAAGTTAAAAGGCGGAATATTTGATGGTCCTCAAATTCGGCAGTTGATGAAGGATTTTGTCAAAGTTATGACTGTTACGGAAAGTGAAGCTTCGAAGGGTTTTTTTATTGGTAGTAGAACATTTCCTAGATAACTATAAAGCACTAAATTATAAACAAAATATGCAAAACATCTTAATAAGCTTCAAGATTCTGGGAGCAAATATGTGTATAAAGTTACACTCTCTCCACAGTCACCTGGATAGATTTCCGGATAATTCAGGAAATTATAGCGACGAACAGGGAGTGCACATTCACCAGGATCTAAAAGTAATGGAGTAAAGGTATCAGGGTAGATGAGACCGTCACATGATGGCAGATTACTGCTGGTCTTTAAAAAGAGATTGTCCCCTAAAAATAATAGAAGAAAATCTTATGAAAGGCGTGTCACTGAAGTATAACATAGATTTTCGATATTTTTCTTTCTATTTACGTCGGTGTATACTAATGTTTAAAACAACAATTGACATTATAAATATATAGTATGTTATGTTTTTTTTTCATATTTTCCGAATGTTGTAGTGTAAAATGAAAATAAAGATAAAAAAACAGAGCAAATCTTAAAAAAGCATTAATAGTTTCATCAATTGTGAGCTTACATTATATTTTCGAAATTAATCTTACATCAAGGGCAACAAAACCACTGTTGACCAGTGTTATTTAATGTACCGTCTTCTTACAATATATTTTCTGTAAATCAAAACAATTTATGTGCAAAAAAAAAAAGTGATCCCACTACAGGCCTCAGGAGGCCCTTGGGGTACTAGGAGGTTAAGGCTCCCACTTTTTCTAGACAATCGGCACTTTATGTCAGCCGGGTTGTCAGCCCTGCGTGACGGCCGCCTTTACCCCCAGAACAAGCGTCTGGTACTCATTTCAGTTAGAGGCTGAGTCGACCCCAGGGCCATAGTGCCGCCAGAGGGCTTTGGGTCAGTTTAAAAATCCTGACCCCAACGGGACTTGAACCCTCGACCCTCCGGCTTTTAGCTCAGTACTTTAACCACTACGCTACGGCGTGCTACAATACACATTTTGTTATCCTAAACTGACATAATTAATTAGTTACAATAATTTAACTAACTCACTGACACTAACAGACCGTGAGGTTCAAGGCCGCTCAGCACATGCTCTCCATATATCCCAACCCTGTGTTAATAACATATTTTCCAATTATTCTCTGTATAATTCAGCTCCTTCAGACTATGGTATTTTTTACTCTCTCACCTCATTCTTCGTCTACATACTGTGGTATTTCGCTCTGGTTTTCCTTCATGAAGTTTCCATGCATTTCTTTCATTGTCCATTTGTGACACTTCTCTTGCCCATCGCAGTATATGAAAATGAATTGTACTTATTACAACTGATTTTCCATATAGGGAATATAGCTCAGTGTCTTTATTCACCTGGCTCTCCGTTTCATTTTGGTTCATACATTTTCCTAACACTTTACTCTCAAACACTCCTAATTTTTCCCTTCTCCTACATTACGGTACCATGTTTTGCATCCATACAAAATAATTGAAAGAAACTCTGTTTTTTATACACCCTATCTCTAAAGGAAGTAATATAGTTTAATACATTTACTATTCAAACACTGTATTATCTAAACTGACAATTGAAGGCTCATATATATTGGACATTAAGGTATTGTATTAGAGCAAGTTAATTCATTTAAATACTTAGGATATAATCTAACTTATAATGAGGAATGTGATATATCCTTTAAAATACAAAACTATAATAAAGCTTTAAGAATTATCAACCAAGTTTTTAAACCATCAAAAGTGCAGAGACACACAAGAATGAAAATGTATAAAATTCTCGCTAGACCCATAATCTGTTATGGCATTGAAGCTTGGACCATCAGAACTCAGGATGATCGCCATATTACAGCCACGGAGATGAAATTTCTGCGACGAACTGCAGGTTATAGCCTTCTAGACCACCAAAGAAATTCAACAATAGCCAGAGAGTTAAACATCGTACCTATATCTAAATACCTCCAAGAATATAGAAACAATTGGCTAGCCCATATTCAGCGCATGGATCGTCACAGAATACCAAAACAAATTCTTCACTACATTCCTCGAGGCAGAAGATCTGTGGGTCGACCTTTTCGGAGATGGCGGGAGACCGTAACGGGCCACTGGGCATGATACTTGAAAGGACGATGATGATGATGATTAAGGTATTGTGAGGCATTGCATAACAGTGCCGTAATGTGGGTGCAGTGTATAATGAGACTAACATCGATGCAGTAGTTCAATTCACGCCAGAATCTGAACAACATACCAAGTGTGAAAGTAGCTGAGCTTTCGTAAATCCTCATTTTAAGTTCGCTTAGGTCGCATGGTTGCTTTATAAAACACTGCAGAAAAAATTCACATGGTGTTGAATTTGGAGATCGAGGAGCCCATTTCGTAAGAGAGTTGTCAAGAGGTCCTTGTTCGTCCAACCTAACGTTCTGGAAGCACCCAAATAAAACAGTCGTGAACTTGGAAATTATAATGCGGCGGTTTTCTCTTTTGTTCGAACTGAGAATCTCTTGAATGCTCATTCGGTTGTGGAATTAACCAAAGTTCGAGAATGTCAAATTAAGATATTCTATCGATAGCGTCAGTTGTAAAGGATAAACGTACAGCTTAGGATGCGACATGATATAGAAAATATTAAAATTAAATTAATTTAATTCATACTTGATGATTATTCGTGGATTCTCGGTTCCCCAAAATAGCTTTCCTTCTTCTTCTTCTTCTTGTAAGCCCATGTTTCTCTTAACAGAGATTTAGGCGCTCTCCTCCTACAGAGAAGAATTTGAACCATACTAATTTAGTTATACTTCTTTTCGTATAGATGTCATTGGAGTGGCCCGAGGTCAACGTTCCGCCTCATACTGATATCTAGGAAACCAAGGTAGTACTAAGACGGGAAAAGTCGGTAAATTTTGCTTAGAGACCTTTTCATTCAGGCTTAAGGACCTTTTACGAGCCTGAAAATCTTCAGATGCCGAAACGTCGGTATCAGTGGCCAGAGGCCGAACTTGAATCCAAGACCTCAAGGGTCCTCATCTAGGGGATATGTGGATGGCGACCACAAGGTGCCCAAGCTGTGCAAAACATTTCTTCCACTTACTTGTGTTTTGCACTCTTTTAACTTTACTATCTAACCTCTCTTGATTAACTCTTGTTTTTTTGACCCCGACGCTATTAGGGCATCCGAGGGCTAGGGAGTCTTTCCTTTCTTCCATTTCTTCTTTCCTTTATTTTCTTTTCTTCTCCAGAAAAGCCTGACCAGAGGCTATAAGATGGCAGCCCCATCACTGGTCTTACCTTCCTTTCCAGAAACCAATCGAAGGGACTATTATTATGCTTTCAAGTCTTATACGAGAATTTCCCGGAAAGATCAAACTATTTACGCTGGAGGGAAAATTTTCTATAGGATCGTAACAGGCCTTGGCCTAATACTTAGAAGGAAGAAGAAGAAGAAGAAGAAGAAAATCTTCAAACTCGGGACCCACGGCTTAAAGTCCCTCCCGGAGAACTTGCTCCTTGGATTTTCCCATCCTAAAAAAATCCATCGACCCCGGCCGGATTTGAACTCGCGACTACTAATGTGAAATGTTGCCTCATAGCTGAAAATTATGCGCTCCGTAAATCTAACAATCTCTTGAAAACGACTTGAAAAGCAAAATCTTTCATCTCTATCCACATCCGTAAGCTTCTTATGCAGTTAAAATTTGTAAGGTATTACAAGCAACCTTTTCCTCATCACACTCCAAACTGTCTGATGCGACATTCCCAGCTCACAAGAAACTTTTTGCAAGGACTTATTAAGGTTATGTTGGAATATCTTTAGTTCTTTATTCAGACTGCGAGAGCAGGTTGCTCTAAGTACCATGATCTGAAGGGTCTATTGCGCTATCCCAGTATTATGGAGATGAATAGAATGGAAGTTCAAAGTACGGTGTTATGCACGTTGTAGGTCGTCTTCTAGGTCCACACACCAGCTTATTTCCCTATAACCAATATCTCGATTTTTTGTTGGGCCATTGGTCAATAGGGGAGATTATACCCTCCTTTAGCCCCTTCTGCCTACTTTTATTGATCAGGTTCGGAGCCTTGAAGAAGCACCCTGTTCCTCGCAACCACATATTTTCAACATCTGTGGATTGTCATCCAAACTATTTATTCCCTAACATGAGATGAGGTGAAAGATGGTCATCATCATCATCACTCCAGGGATTAGGCAATTGCCCGTTCCGACTTCATAATGCATCAGCCCAACGTCTTCTATGTCTTCCAACATCACGTCTTCCTCTTACTTGATAATTTCTTGCTAACAATGGATATCTCTCCTTACTCATTCCATTCACGTGATCAATCCATTTCTGTCTGTAATTCGTGACTTTATCCAATAAAGGCTGTGCTTTCAATTCTTCTCTTATATCCTCATTTCTTATTTTATCAAGTCTTGTACATCCTTTTACTTGTCTTAGGAACCGCATCTCCGCCGTCTGTATTCTATCCTTCTGTCTTTTCACTGGAGGCCAAGTTTCACATCCATACAATATTGTGGGAACCGTCATAACATTATACATTTTTATCTAAAAGATGGTATGAAATTAATTAATGATAAATGAAATGAAATGAAGAGGATGAAAGGTGGAATGGAAAGAGTTGGTGGGATGAAATTCAGGGAACGGGAGAACCCTGAGAAAAAACAGAAAAGTTTGAGTATACCCACTACCAATACGTATCTGGAACCGTCTGGATTCGAACCTGGGATCCCTTTGCAGGCAGCCGTGCGCGCTAGTTCGCGTCTATCAAGATAAGATCTCCCTTACATGCTTAACACGTTCATCGGATACGGTTGAACATCCACTTATTTTCTGTAAAATATAAACTAGGTAGGCCTAGCTGTTGTGACAATCTGTTGATGCCTGTTCTCTGTCAACTTATGGAGGAAGCCTGCTATTCATTCGTAGTCCAAAAGAAATGTTGCACCAGCGTAGCACGATGATTTTTATCGAAATGTAGAGCAAATATGATGATGTTATTATTAAGTGGATGTAATCGATGTTTCACTAATTGCAAACATTTGATTCGTCAAGATACCCTCAAATCTCTCTAAAATATTTCTTTTGTCGTTTTTACTGCTTATCCGAACATAGAGTTCTTTTACTAATGTTACATTAATGTACATTGTTTGGCGTTAAAGACAATCAATGTGGCGCTCAGAGATGTGTGGTTTGGTTTTGTGGAGAGCTTTGACAACTTGCTAGTCAACAATGCGCCGGAAATATTCTGCATAATAATATTCATTGTTTTTAGTATATAATGGAAATGGACGGCTAAGGACAAATTAGGGATATTTTGAGGAAGTGGCTGAATTCAAATACCTAGGAACAATAATCACAAATAGGAATGAGATGCACAAAGAAATTAAACATAGGCTCAATTCTGGAAATGCGTGCTGTTATGCATTGCAGAGACTCTTGATGTCCCAACTCCTTTCAAAAAACGTTAAACTGAAAATATATAAAACTATTATTCTACCAGTTATATTATATGGGTGCGAAACATGGACTCTTACTTTAAGGGAGGAAAGGAGATTACGAGTATTTGAGAATAAAGTTCTAAGGAAAATTTTTGGACCAAATAGAGATGAACAGACAGGTGAATAGAGAAGACTACTTAACAATGAACTACATGGTCTTTATAGGAAGCCAGATATAATAAGAACAGTTAAGTCTCGTAGACTGCGATGGGCAGGATATGTTGCCCGTATGGGGAATGAAAGACGTGCATGGAAACTTCTTGTAGGAAAGCCAGAAGGAAAACGCCCAGTTGGTAGACCAAGAATGAGGTGGGAGAACAACATTAACTATGATTTGAGGGAAGTAGATTATACAGGGAATGATTGGAAAGCATTAGCTCAACATAGGGATGTATGAAGAGCTTATGTCCGCGCGGCCATGAACCTACGGGTTCGATAGTGCCAATGAGTAAATAAGTAAGTTATAGCAGAGCCGGTATAAAAACCGGTAGCGAATCGCACGACGGATTTTGATTCGCTGACTACTTGCTGCACTAACACTGGTTGTCAAGGTTACGGGACAAGAGACACACATCACGTTTACAGAATGTGTTATGGTATTGCCAAGTCTACCCATGCACTACTACCAGGGTTCTCACGTTCTTTTCTGAAATAATCTCTGACGTTGAGAATTGATTCTCTGGTTTGCGAACTGACAGTCTACCGACTGCTCCGCGACATTATAACGCTTAAATTCACAGTCAACACCACTCCAATTGATTGTCTACAACACAAGACAGTACTGACTTAACAACGCTGCTTCGTTTTGTAAACCACGGGCAGCGGTCCCGCAAAAATCGGTTAGGTGTGGTCACGTCTGATTTTAGAACGGCTCGGATGTAGGTAAGAAGTTTAAGTTGCGCCATTAAGAAGCCTTTTTCGTGTATAAATCAACTTTGGGGAAAAAAACTTACAGCTGTGTTCTCGCCGACTATTCAATTGTATGTGTGTATGTAATTAGTAATACGTACTTGAAGTAAAATAAATGTAGACTAAACGGTCTTAAGTTTATTTCATGTAAAATTTATTATTATTATTATTATTATTATTATTAACAGTACTAGTAGTAGTGGTAGCAGTAATAAGTTTATTTATATTATGGTACGGACAATCTTGAGAGTTTTATTTAGCTTCGTAGAAATAAGACTATCTGTCGTCCTCTTCCTGCCACCAACCAGGAAACTATAGTATAAAAGATACAACTCAGCTGATATGCCAGAACATAATATGTATACATTATTTTTACATGATAAGAGTTTTCATTTTCAAAGCTTTGGTAATCTAGCCTATAGTATATTTATTCTCCTGACCTGAATATTTCTCGGAAAATGTTGGTTACTTCGTTAGGCAGACGGATATTCAGTACTCCGAGGACCCGTGTGTTTGCAAATCAAATTAATTTAACCGTTATATTTGGCGAAACTTTAATTTTTCTTGCCAAGTAGGGTAAATCCGTGTAATTTGGGCGGACGTGTAATTTGGGCTTTTTAAAATTTTGATATTTCTAAGTTTGTTTACCCCTTGATTGTAACGGGATTAGCAAGGCTATTAGCAGTACTTCACCCCCTTAAACTTGTTTTATTGTATTCCTCAAGGTTTCGAGGCAACGAAGAAAATACTATATCGTCCATTTTAACTAAAAGGTTTCAGTTCAAAGTGGAAGAGTTTTTGGAAGCTTGTTTCTAAGTCAAGTGTGTGTGTATTTTTAGTTAAACTGCTGCAAATATTCAAAGCGACGTTTTATTAATATTTCAATATCGTGTTTACTATAATTTTTATGATACATAATTTTTTTAGTTAATCGATACATGGTGTGTAATTTGGGCCTCATGAGAGTGTGTAATTTGGGCCCCGTCTCGAGTTCGCAATCTGTATCTGAGATAGAGCACTAAATGTTTTTCTTAGTTATATATATTATTATTATTATTATTATTATTATTATTATTATTATTATTATAATATTAATATTATTATTATTATTATTATTATTATTGATAATAATAATAGTATTAATAATAATCATAATAGTAATAATGATAATCATAATAATAATAATTATTATTATTATTATCATCATCATCATTATTAATACCAAATAAAATCTTCCATTATTTTCCAAGAGGAAGAAGAGATGTCGGACGTCCTCGGAAGAGATGGTCTTAGATCTATTACTGAAAACGGAACAGGCAACTCTTGCCTAAACCAGGAAGTGAAGAAGAAAATTATTATTAATCAAATTATTTCTACTATAATAATTAACATAACTAAAATCATTTTATTTTATTTTATTTTTATTATTAAAATTAATTTACTACCAACTAAGTCACTGGCTCGTAGAACCCGTAGGCTAATGGCCGCTCGGACATAAGGTTATTTTATTAATATAATTATTATTTTAGTTCTTATTATTCCTACTATTTCTAACATTATTAAATTTAGTATTAGAAAAAGTTTATATTGTTTAGTGCACGTTAATAATCTCTTATGATTATTTTAATTAATCGGTTAATTTTGTGTTCGACAATAAGTTAGTTCAACTATGGCCCACTTTTATTGCTGTTATTATTACTATTATTATTATTATTATTATTATTAATTTATTATCATTAATTATTATTATTATTATATCATTTAATATATTTTCGAGGCCCTTGGCCTACCATACAGCTGCTGGCATCACATCCACATGTATTAATCACAGAGGTAGACAATCATCCATCCAGTGTAGGGGTGACATGTGGCAGCATGTAGGGACCCCAGCTGTTATAGCTGGTTTTCTCAACCTGGAGTTGCTACTTATTGTAGAGATTCCTCACTATGCTGGATGAACACCGGTTCCATACTGACCGAAATTCCATGATAACATTTCTTCCCCATGCAGACTCGAACCAGCGCAAGTCCGTAACTCTGCGCCTAGGCATCTTGATTTAACCACTCGGCTACAGCGCGGGACGCCTCAATAAAAATACCATCCAAAAGTATTTTGAGTGGACGTCCTGGTTTACTTCTACCTACAGGTTGATAGCTTAACATCTGCTTGGGTATCCTATAATTCTCCATTCGGAGAACATGTTGCATCAATCTTGACTTAATCAGAAATTTAGTTTTCTAAAGGTTCCATATGCGTGCTTAAATGATCCTGAGAGCTATGCCGGCGGTAGCATTGCTGCCGATAGGGTTACCCATGCCGGACTGGTCGAAAGTGATAAGCCAGACAAAAAAATATCTTGGTCGAAAGAGTGACGATCTTTCACCGTAAAAATACAACCGTCAAGAAATGCGGACATGGGTTCAACTGGGGAAAAATTTCCAGAGGTCAAATAGTCCCCCATTCGGTTCTCCGGGCAGGGACTACTTCAGGGAACCCATGCCTAATGGAGAGCTATGTCCGCGCGGCCATGAACCTACGGGTTCGATAATGCCAGTGAGTAAGTAAATATATTTTCGACTTTCAATCTTTAAAATGTATTTCTTTGATGACCTGACATTGTGAATCCAAGAAGTGATCTCAAAAATTACGTATGTTCATTATTTATGTACGTGTATTTATTTCTTGTGTTTCGATAATTTTTTTATGTTCCCTATCTTGTTTTCAGAAACACAAATGAGGATAGACTGCACTACAAATTTATAAATCCCGAAAAGAGAGAAAGTGCTATAATGGATTCTCTTACTTATATTTTTGAAATAAATCACTTAAAAAGTAATACGAGTAAATATATTTACATGTACAACCTATAAGACATCAGACCAAATTACACGATTCCCCGGCCCAAATTACACGCAATCATTATTTATGTAAACATAATTTTTAAACTATTTCTGGAAGTTATTATAATTCGTAATTATCATAAAATCAATCTGTACTGTGTACTGTTCATCATTTATTAAATCCATAATTTTCTAAATAGGATTAAAGGCGTTACTCGAATTTTAAGTTAAGTGGCCCAAAATACACGACCTTCCCCTACATATTTAAATATGTCGAACAGCAGAGAAAATTAAATCTTGTAAAAGTGTAAGTTCTTAATTTGTATATTGTGTAATTCATCTCGACGTACATTATTACACTTCTAGAATATGACATTCATTAAAAGTTATTCTTTCCTCCATTATATATAAATTAAAAGTGACAACTTCTCTGTGTGTTTCTTTATATCAGATAAACGTGATTTGCAACACTTAATCTTTGTAGGCCGTAACTTTTACAATAGTTGCGTTCATTCTAATGCTCTATTAATTAAGATTATCATTTCAGACGCCACCTTCAACTTTGCAATTAACCATTATGTAATGAATATGCCATAAAATTACAAATATAAATTTATTCATCTCCAAAAAAAGTGTGCAATACACCCTATTTCGATCTAAAAACCTTCAACTATCCCTATGTCTTTTTCTTCCTTTCTGGCTTACTCTTCCAAGATTCTTCTCCTAGACAATTGGTGGATTTCCTTTAAATTGAGGGTTCTGTCAATAGCATCCTGAGTTTTTCTAAGAATATGGCCAATGAATCTTAATTTCTTCGTTTTTATTTGGGTGTCAACGGGTCTTCATTTCTTTGTTTCCTACATTTTTATTTCAAATAATATTTGGTAAAAAATGTGAAAGATCTTACTGAGACATATGATTAAGAAGACATGCAGGCTTCTTGTTATCTCGTCAGTCCTTTACATATTTCACATGCATCTAATGGTACTGACTTCACATTAGACCTGAAAATGCGGTGTCTGTTCGTTGTTGCAATTCCTCTGGAATTGTACATATTATTTAATTGGATAAAACTGCATTTATCTAAAGAATTATTGATTTTACATCACCAGTTTCTCCTCCTTCCTAAGATTCATTACTCCTAATATAGTAAACTTTGTTTCTTCTTCTATGTAGACACCGTTTACCAGTATATTCCACCGCTCCCTTGTGTTAGCCTTCATAAAATTCGCTGAGTTCACTTTCAAGCAAATATTCTAACTATAGATACTACAAAAATCATTATGATCTGGAAGACAGAGAGGTTATTCGGTTAACGCTCGGTGCTAGCGACACAACTCCTAAATTTACTGCTCATGCTCTTCAGAACTGTAACAAAATTCTAGTTTCTGGCAGTGAAAGCCATTAAAGGTTCACTCGCCATCTTAAAGGATCTTCTTTATGATAATAGTATTTGTTTTACTTTTACCAAATCTGCAAATATTTTATAATCAATTCAGTTGGTGTTTACTTGATGAAAATTCATATTTATTAATTAAATAAAAATAGAACGTAGTTTTATTTGATTTTCATATTTATTATATAATTCAGTGACAGCTGTTTCGGTACACTGTACCTTCTTCAGACATGTTAACAAATTATGAATTGTTTTCCAACTGATCTAAGCAACAATACAACAATATTTATTTAATTTTTTTTAAATTTAACAAAGGGGATTCATTCAAATAAAGTTGAGAATTTAACAGTTTTGTACTACTTTTTAAATGTATTAATTTCTACAGCCTCCAAAAGATCTAACTTCTTACCCTTATCACAAATATGTAAAATTTCAAAACTTGGATCGAAACAATGATTAAATTGGAATAGGTGGTTAGCATATTTTGAATTTTCTAAATTTCTGTTATATGCTCTCATGTGTTCCTTTATCCGAGAGATAAAAGGTCTACCAGTTTGTCCTATATAGACATTGTCACATGTGCCACACTTCAATTTATATACACCTGATAATTTTTCTTTTTCTTTTTTTTTTGGTTTTATTGCTTTTTTATTATATTTTGTAGAGTTTTATTAGTTTTAAATGCCACATTAATGTTCAACTTTTTAAAGTGTTTAGATATTTTATTTGAAAATGGGCCTATGTATGACATTACGACATATTTCTTTATGTTTTCTTTGGGTGAAGGAAAAACTTTGTTAATTGCTTGTTTGTAATGAACCTTCTTAATTAAACATTCTATAATTTCAGGGTCGCAGCCATTATTAACAGCCAATTGTTTAATAATATTCAATTCATTATTATATTCCAAGGGTGAAAGAGGGATGTTTAAAAGTCTATGAATGTAACTATTAAAGGCTGCCATCTAATGAGTATATGGGTTAAGAGAAGAACTATGGATTTATTATTATTGGTTTTATTTTTACAAAATCTGCAAATATTTTATTTCTTCTGTTTGATTAAATTCTCTAAACGATTCAATTTTAATTATTTCCCTTGTTTTTTGTCTTTCAGTCATCCCTTCAAATAGCGGAAGTTTTGAAAATATACATAAACAAATACTAATGGATATGTTACAATATCATTGTAATATTATAGAATACTCTTTTATACGTAAGAAATGTTGGTTTTTCGACAATATTTCTCTTAAATGTTTTCTGAGAAGAAATTAAACTTCTCTTCAAATTAGAAGCCAGCACATTCTATGCTCTTGAGACATCTTTCTCCAATGTTAATTATCCCCCAACGGTATCAGTCTCTGATTTTTGATGCGAAGAATTCGTTGAGGCCAACTTCCATAGCTTCAATGGTTTCGATATTTCACACAAGAAATAGGCGAAATGGACCATTGATCGAAACAGATGGTAATATGAAGGCGCAAGTTCAGGGCTTGAGTGTTGTATCAGTTCGATTCCGCTCAATTCCTGGATTTTATCATTTTTATCAGAGGGTCCGGTCGGTTTCAACCGGCGACTCTCAACATTTCATGAACTGGCTCCAGTTGTTAATATAAAATATCCGCATCGACTGTCCGTTTGGAACAAACTCCCAGTGAATGACACTTCACAATTCACCAGACACACGCATTACATTAAAAAGCGACATTACGTATGAGACAGCCTAATTTATGGCTATTTTTATTTTTATTATTTAGATACTAGATAACGTTTTTTATATGTGATCTAATTGCGTGCACGGGACGTGGCTTGACATGCCGAAGGTTATATATATATATATATATATATAAATGGAAATTAAAAATAGAATCGCACAAACAAAACAAGCAATACATGCCTTAAACTCTGTTTGGTGGAGGAAAATATTACAAAAAATAGAAAATTACAAATATATCAAACAATAATTCAGAGCATTTTAACATATGGTACTGAAGTCTGGCAAATTCCTACCAGGGAAATGAAAATAATTTTAAGTACAGAAATAGATATTTTAAGAAGATCAGCTGGAAAATGTAGAATGGATAGAATACGAAATAAAGAAATAAGGGAAATTATGGGTGTACAAGAGGAGCCGGACATCATAGACATCATAGAAAAGAAAAGATTACAGTGGTATGGTCATGTCAAACGAATGCCAGAGCAAAGATTGCCAAAAATTGTTATGGAATGGATCCCAATGGAAAGGAAGAAGAGAGGAAGACCGAAGAAAAACTTGGATAGAAGGGGTACAAGCAGCTATGAATATCAGAGGAATGGAGGAAGATCAATGGATTGATAGAGAGGAATGGCTTTTTGTTTTGAGGAAGACGGCGGCAGCTGCCATGATACCTGATTATGATGATATATATATATATATATATATATATATATTATTTATAGCTCTATAAATATGAAAGAATCAAGTATTAAATAATAAAATTTAAATAACCATTACTTAAAAAGTCCATATTAATGGACGAGAAGTAATTTTTAAAACCATCTGATTTTGTAAATAGCTGGCTTTTACTGAAAGTGCCAGATACACAGTTGTGGAACATTATTTGTTAATTAAAGCTTTTAAGTAAATATTTTGATAACGTAAATGTATAATACATTAAACCTCTTACCATTTTGTGATTAACACATTCAAACAAGCTATAATGCAATCCACTTGTACTGATATTTGCATCTAGAACTCAAAATATGAACTTTACGCATTGTAAAAACTGTAACTGTTTCATATTACTAATTTATAAAATGGGACGTTACAGCACCGAACGAATTGACTAAAAGGTATCGTTGAGGTCTAATATTCTGGGGAAAAATTATGGGTAATTGAAAGAGATGTGGTAATCAAATTAATTAAGCAAGAATAAGAAATCTATTATTATTATTATTATTATTAATTATTATTATTATTATTATTATTATTAAAATATATATGCAGTCAATATGCCCATTTCACCAATTAACGTTTTAAAATGGTCAACAAGTTTCTACAGCCAAGCTGTCATTCTCAAGACCAGATATTGACTGAAGACAAAATTGATAATAAATAAATAAACCAATTCAGTTAAAAACAAACTACGTCACATGACGCAATCATTCATAAGTAAACAATAAAACATAATAAAACTAATCCTCTTTTGTTTCAATTAAAGAAAAGAGGGCGCTGTACGGAATAGGGCCCTTGTCTTTATTCATTATTTTATCCTTATTTTTATAAATTTCCAAACTTTCAAGGACGTCAAGGAATTTGAAATCAATGACCGAACGAATCAGCCTAAGGTTACTTTTATTGATAGCATATTTCTGATTACGGTCATGCTATCAATAAACGTAACCTTAGGCTGATTCGTTCGGTCATTGATTTCAAATTCCTTGACGTCCTCGAAAGTTTGGAAATTTATAAAAATAAGGATAAAATAATGAATAAAGACAAGGGCCCTATTCCGTACAGCGCCCTCTTTTCTTTAATTGAAACAAAAGAGGATTAGTTTTATTATGTTTTATTGTTTACTTATGAATGATTGCGTCATGTGACGTAGTTTGTTTTTAACTGAATTGGTTTATTTATTTATTATCAATTTTGTCTTCAGTCAATATCTGGTCTTGAGAATGACAGCTTGGCTGTAGAAACTTGTTGACCATTTTAAAACATTAATTGGTGAAATGGGCATATTGACTGCATATATATTTTAATATTTCATCACCAAGAAGATCACTTGTGTATTAAATTATTATTATTATTATTATTATTATTATTATTATTATTATTATTATATTATTATTATTATTATTATTATTATTATTATTATTATTATTATTGTAAAACTAAATATATGGTCACACGTAGAAATTCAATATATAATGGAAATGGACAGCTAATGACAAATGAGGGAAATTTCAGGAAGTGGCTGAATTCAAATACCTAGGAACAATAATCACAAATAGGAATGAGATGCACAAAGAAATTAAACATAGGCTCAATTCTGGAAATGCATGCTATTATGCATTGCAGAGACTTTTGATGTCTCAACTCCTTTCAAAAACGTTAAGCTGAAAATATATAAAACTATTATTCTACCAGTTATATTATATGGGTGCGAAACATGGACTCTTACTTTAAGAGAGGAAAGGAGATTACGAGTATTTGAGAATAAAGTTCTTAGGAATTTTTTTGGACAAAGAGAGATGAACAGACATGTGAATGGAGAAGACTTCATAACAATGAACTACATGGTTTTTATAGGAAGCCAGATATAATAAGAACAGTCAAGTCTCGTAGACCGCGATGGGCAGGACATGTTGCACGTATGGGGAATGAAAGAGGTGCATGGAAGCTTCTTGTAGGAAAGCCAGAGGGAAAACGCCCAGTTGGTAGACCAAGAATGAGGTGGGAGAACAACATTAACTATGAATTGAGGGAAGTAGATTATACAGGGACTGATTGGAAAGCATTAGCTCAGGATAGGGATGTATGGAGAGCTTATGTCCGCGCGGCCATGAACCTACGGGTTCGATAGTGCCAGTGAGTAAGTAAGTAAGTGAGGTCTAATATTCTGGGGGAAAAATTATGGGCAATTGAAAGAGATGTGGTAATCAAATTAAATAAGCAAAAATAATAAATCTATTATTATTATATTTTATTATTATTATTATTATTATTATTATTATTATTATTATTAATAGTAGTAGTAGCAGTAGTAGTTGTAATAGTATTAACCTAACAGGTATTTGTCGTAGTTTGTATGCGTTCTAAATGTTAATACTGCATTATAATTAACTATCATGATCCATTAGCTCAGGATAGGGATGTATGGAGAGCTTATGTCCGTGCGGCCATGAACCTACGGGTTCGATAGTGCCAGTGAGTAAGTAAGTAAGATCCATTCCACCTTAAAAAAATTTTATATTTTAGAAAAACCTTATTTTATTTATTAAATGTTCAGGTACGTTATACATACATACATATATATATATATATATATATATATATATGTACTTTATACAACTTACATTTTGCAGATGATCAATTGTTATTTGCAGAAGATTATGAAGATTTAGAATATATGACTAGAAAAGTAATAGAGGAATATGAAAAATGGGGTTTAAATTTAAACATGAAAAAAAACTAAATATCTATCAATTGGTGAACCAGAACAAAATTTAATTTTGGAGACTGGAGAAACAATAAAATTATGTTGTAGTGAGATCACATATTTAGGAATTAAAATAAATAAAAATGGGAGTTATGAAGAGGAAGTAAGAAATAGAAATAATAAAAGAAAATTTGCAATTGCTTGCCTCAATGGAATATTGTGGGATAAAAATATAAGTAATAAAAATAAAATGAATATATATCATACAATTGTTAAAAGCATCATTACTTATGGAGCAGAACTTTGGCCATTAACAACAAAAACAAATAAGTACCTTTTGGCAACGGAAATGGATTTTATACGAAGGGCCGCAAGAATTTCAAGAAGAGAAAAAATTAGAAACTCAGCTATTAGGGAGAAAATGAAGATTGAAGACACTATTTTAGATTATATTAAAACTCAGCAATTAAGATGGTACGGACATGTCCAGCGAATGGAAGAGGATCGACTACCAAAATCTGTTTTGGAATGGAAACCTGAGGGAAGACGAAGCAGAGGAAGACCTAAAACCTCCTGGAGTCAGGGGATATGTTTATATATGAAGGAGAAACATGTATAACCAGGAGATTGGATGGACCGACAAAATTGGCTATTAGGAATCGGACGATGCCAAAGACATTAATCAACCGATGATCTATCATTCTATCTATCTATATATATATGTATAATCATATACCTTATAAAAAGCCAGTAAAAATTAATTAAGATCTTAAAACCAGTAAAAGGGGCACGCCGTAGCGTAGTGGTTAAGGCACTGAGCTACAAGCCGGAGGGTCGAGGGTTCAAGTCCCGTTGGGGTCAGGATTTTTAAACTGACCCAAACCCTCTGGCGGCACCATGGCCCTGGGGTCGACTCAGCCTCTAACGGAAATGAGTACCAGACGCTTGTTCTGGGGGTAAAGGCGGCCGTCACGCAGGGCTGACAACCCGGCTGACATAAAGTGCCGATTGTCTAGAAAAAGTGGGAGCCTTAACCTCCTACTACCCCAAGGGCCCCCGGTCTGTTGTGGGATCACTTTACTTTACTTTACTTAAAACCAGTAAAAAGTAATATTATTGACGCCGCACCAGTCACACTCCCCAAGAACAATATGTACGTCACTGGTATAGAAATGAAAATAATTTACGCGATATGAATATTATAAAATTAAACCGTCTTATAATAAAATATAAATGGTTAATATTACAAAATTGAACATGATCATATCACTTTTCTGGTATTTAAGATCAATTCTCTTTCTCAATACGCCGCCTTTTTTTAGGAGTAACCGATTGTTTTTTTTTTCTTTCAACCCTGTTACAAATACATAAATAATGTCTAAATGATTACTCCAACCCACAACACTAGAAATGCACAGTCAATTGGTTTACAAGTTTAACTTTATATAAATGAACATAGGCGTACGGAAACTTGCAATGGAATATGGAAGATAACTAAGAACAGTTTTGAATGGGTTCCTTCGGTGTGGAAAAGGATATTAAGCCTGAAAATACACAGCTGCAGGGCATACGGAAAGCAAAAAGAAAATTAATGGAGATAAATTGTTGGAGGTAAAGGATATTACTATAAAAAGTAGCCATAGGCCTATCATTTGTGTTATGCTTTGTAAACTTATAATAATAATAATAATAATAATAATAATAATAATACTCTTACTCACTGGCACTATCGAACCTGTAGGTTCATGGCCGCGCGGGCATAAGCTCTCCATACATCCCTATCCTGAGTCAATGCCTTCCAATCATTCCCTGTGTAATCTACTTCCCTCAAATCATAGTTAATGTTGTTCTCCCATCTCATTCTTGGTCTACCAACTGGGCGTTTTCCCTCTGGCTTCCCTACAAGAAGCTTCCATGCAAGTCTTTCATTCCCCATACGTGCAACATGTCCTGCCCATCGCAGTCTACGAGAGTTAACTGTTCTTATTATATCTGGCTTCCTATAAAGGCCATGTAGTTCATTGTTATGTAGTCTTCTCCATTTAATAATAACAATAATAATAATAATAATAATAATAAATAATAATAATAATAATAATAATAGTAATAATAATAATAATAATAATGTGTTAAGACTGAGCGAGTTGGCTCAGGTAGTAACATTTGAGACTCATATTTAGAAAGTCCGGGATCTCAAACCGATATCGGAAATTCTTACTAGTTTTCTTTAATTGCCTAAGCAAATGGGTTGAAAATGCATTTCCATAACTCATTCCAGTTTTCATTTGCTAATAATAATAATAATAATAATAATAATAATAATAATAATAATAATAATAATAATAATAATAATAATAATTTATTTTATTTATTATTCCGGCTTTTACAATGAATATACATTTTTCCGGTACCCATGTTCACAGTTAACAACACATTTGTTTCAACACGTTTTTCCATTCTTGTCTGTTCATCCATATATCTTCTTATATTCCCCATTCCCTCTTAGTTTCATTGATTCCCTGAATCCACGTAATAGTTGTTCTAACCTTCTTTTTCCTTCCCTGTGGTTCCCAATCCATGATTATCTTAGGTAGTCTTCCTTCTTCCATTCTTCTAATGTGTCGGTACCAATTTAATTCTTTCTTCTTAAAAAATCTAATATTGAATATTGTACCAGCATTTTTTCTTTTATATATGAATTTCTGATTTTATCCTTCCTGGATATTCTTGCAGCACGTCTCCAGTAGTCCATTTCAGTGGCGAGCAATTTTTTTTTATTTGTGCATTTAACGCCCACACTTCAGCTCCTTAGGTAATAATGCTTCTGATTATTGTATTAATAATAATAATAATAATAATAATAATAATAATAATAATAATAATAATAATAATAATAATAATAATAATAATAATAATAATAATAATAATAATAGAATAAGAACTATTTTAATCTGTTGAAGACGACTGATATTTCAGGTAGAAATTTTATATTTCAACTTTTTATATTATATTACAAAAAACAAATTCAGTTCTGTTATTCAGAAAAACACATGACAAACACAAAATAGGAAAATATAATCTAGTTGTTAACCCTTAAATTCGTAATGTATCCTTTTGGATACATCAGTTGGTTTATTTAATTTAATATTTTAAATAAATCAAAAGAAAACGAACAAAAGTAACCACTTAAATGTGTGTCTAATTATACAATATACCTAATAATAAGAGTTATACAAGATTCCGTTTTCACTGCGGTCCGCCACATTTAAATATCTAACAGAAGAAATTTGTGTTTTGCCAATTTAAGGGTTAAATATAAAGATCGTAGATGCGATGTTAAAGACCTTAGATGTTAAAGAGTCTATAAATAATAATTCAACAATGCTAAGATTATTAATTCCTTTAAATTAGAACGAAAGAAATTCATTATAAGTTAGGGCGAACAGGCAGTAAAATGTAGACTAGTTATTTATTGTTTGGATGGAGTCTATTGTCCTGACCTCTCAATGAGAGAAGAATTACGGACCAACATCAATCGGTGGTGACAGAACCGCTGACCCCATAGTGTGGAATATATGAACCATATCAGAGTGTAATCCTCTAGCGCGACTATCTGAGCGTTCACTGATTTCTCTCTTTCACGTATCTAACAGCTTCCGGCCATGCTGGAAATAGTCTACTATCTCCCTGCTTATGACTTGAATCCGGACGCCTGGATTCCCATCTTGTAACCAACATGGGTCACTTAACATGAGCTATAGCCATACACAAGTTTATCGCGAGAAAAGAGCTTAAGACCCTGCCAGGGACAACATGAATGGTCTGTAGAGAATAGCGGTCCAGATACTGGAATGATATACTGCATGTTTTGACAAACTCCACCTTATTGTAATCTACATGGCAATGTCATGTCTCCGCTCACCTCATCATTCACAGGGCTCTGAGTTCTAAAGGATAGATGACCGTATTTTCCGGTCGATCATCTTCATTTGGTTATGTGACATTACATTCGACAGACTGCTATTTCAACCTAATTTAATCCTCCCGATAATTTAATAGGCAACTATGAGAATGTTTTGCTTCCAATTCAACATATTTTATTCAGGTAAAATGCCATACGTTGCATTTGAACCAAGATTTAGAACCCCCAGCCGTAATAATTTGAATTTTATAAATTCAAATTATAATTGATATAATATAAATTCTTATGAATGTATATCAATGTATGATATTTAAGGGAATCTAATATTAAATAGTAACTTCTTTTTATTTCTCAATCGACAGTCAGACATGGGCAGATGCTTTGCAAAGCTATTAAACATGTCGCCACTTTACTGTGTTTATGGCAGCAAATCCCATATGCCGCAAGTAACTTTTTATAAAGGGCCTTAAGTTATATACATTTTTATATTTTCATACTTCTCCTAAGAAGACTGTCCATCAACTTGATATATTTATTAGCGAGCAGGTCTGCTCGTTTCTGTATTTTTATGAAGGACAAGCCACTGTATAACAATAAAGATCCCTTTGGACAATAGAGTATGACTTCTTTTGGGTAACTTGTTTTTGTAGTACAGTCTACTGCTTACCGCAAACACCCCAAGACGGGAAGACCCTTAAAAAGTGAAGTAAGAAAAAAACAAGTGTTATTTTCTCTTCCCAATAAATCAACTAGGACTGGGACATCTTTTTATTGCCGATATCCGGCCTTTTGAAACTTTGTTAATGTTAAGGAAAAAAATATATATATTACCCAAAATCAAGTTTCGTGGGAAGCCCAGAAGAGAAAGGAAGGAGGAAGTAGGCCATCTATTGTTGCCCAGAAAATACCTCCAGCCAATGGGCAAATAGAGCTAAAAAATCCCTTTAGGTATGAGCCAGTAAAATTTGGCAAACGCCTCTGCAATTAAAATCCTGTTTATCGATAAGTTGTTACAGTAATGACGATACGCCCTACCAGGGTAATGCCCAATCAGAGGGCATATTAAAATAAATTGTAAGCCGGACAGAGAACTTTGCTGTATGTAGGCGAACAATTTTTTAAAAAAAGATGATTGTGTTGGAATCCGCAGGGGAGTCAAGGTGGGAAGTCGGGACACGACCGACAGGTCTCCGAGTGCTGTTAAGTGTTGGACTCTGTAAAAATTAGTATTACCGGACAACCGCGGTACATATCTCGGTAGAGACATAAATCTACTGCATATAAATTGGCTCTACTCAGCAAATATCTCCGCCGGCAGATTAACTAGTGTAAAAAAGGAGAAAATTCAAGTTTAGAAGAATAAAGAAGTGTGATTCTTTTTGTGTAAAACTGAGCATTAATGTAGAGCTGTTGGTATTTTCCTGGCCTCCATCTCTCACCGACAATTCTCCGTTACACCTAAGATAAGATCCTTTTGCTCTCCGATAATAAGAACCCCCGACAACCTTAGTCCGGTGCACCATTAATCCAAACTGTCCAGCAGTAAGGATCCTTCATTCTTAACTTGGAAGGAGTTAACCCTGTAGCAAGTAGCCGAGCAGAATATCACGCTTCATAGTGGCCCTCCAAAGTGGTGCTACATAGTGGTGCTACACATTTCAGATGTAAGTATATAACGGTGTTGATATAATAAGTTTTAATGCATGTAAAATTATTATAAAGAGACTAATTGAAAAGAGAAGAGAATTTAACCTGCCAACATATTTGTTGTTCATTGATTTTGAAAAGGCCTTTGACAGAGTAAATAGATCTATACTATGGGAAATAATGAAGGAACGAGGCCAACACGCACACACTATTGAGTAACACTAAGAAATTAGGACTGGAAGTAAATATCAGTAAAACTAAATATATGGTCACACGTAGAAATTCAGTATATAATGGAAATGGACAGCTAATGACAAATGAGAGAAATTTTCAGGAAGTGGCTGAATTCAAATACCTAGGAACAATAATCACAAATAGGAATGAGATGCACAAAGAAATTAAACATAGGCTCAATTCTGAAAATGCGTGCTATTATGCATTGCAGAGACTTTTGATGTCCCAACTCCTTTCAAAAAACGTTAAGCTGAAAATATATAAAACTATTATTCTACCAGTTATATTATATGGGTGCGAAACATGGACTCTTACTTTAAGAGAGGAAAGGAGATTACGAGTATTTGAGAATAAAGTTCTTAGGAAAATGTTTGGACCAAAGAGAGATGAACAGACAGGTGAATGGAGAAGACTACATAACAATGAACTACATGGTCTTTATAGGAAGCCAAATATAATAAGAACAGTTAAGTCTCATAGACTGCGATGGGCAGGACATGTTGCGCGTATGGCGAATGAAAGACGTGCATGGAAACTTCTTGTAGGAAAGCCAGAAGGAAAACGCCCAGTTGGTAGACCAAGAATGAGGTGGCAGAACAACATTAATTATGATTTGAGGGAAGTAGATTATACAGGGAATGATTGGAAAGCATTGGCTCAGGATAGGGATGTATGGAGAGCTTATGTCCGCGCGGCCATGAACCTACGGGTTCGATAGTGCCAATGAGTAAGTAAGTAAGTACGAGGATATCCACACTATCTAATAAAATCAGTCCAAGGCTTATATGAAGAAACTAAAGTTGTGATAAGAACTGATGGAAAAAGGTCAGAAGAAATTTTAATAAATCAAGGAATTAGACAAGGGTGTAGTCTATCGCCCACTCTTTTAAATATATATATCGACGACATTATGAAACAATGGGAAATTATAATGGACAATGGCCTTAGATTGAACAATAACTCAAGTATTAATAACTTACTTTTTGCCGATGATTTAGTCTTACTACACCATGATGTAGATCTGTTACAATTGGCTGCTTACAAACTAAATGCAATATGTAGCGATTATAATTTTAAAATTCCAATAAGTAAAACAAAAGTAATGGCATTTTGTGGAAGAAATACTCTGCGTGCAAAAATAGTAATTAGAGACGAAATTATTGAACAAGTATTCCACTTTAAATATTTAGGAAGTGACATCAGCTATGGGTATGATAAAGATATGGAACACAAAACACATCCCTTTCAAGCTATTTGTGGTACAATAAATAGAACATTGAATAATAAAGCCCATAAAAAAACAAAATTAAAATTTTATAAAACAATGGCTGTCCCTGTCCCTTTTGTATGGGAGTGAATCTTGGATTACCACTACGAAACAAGAAAGTAAAATCCAAGCAGCCGAAATGAAATTTTTAAGAAGAGTAAAAGGCTGCACTAGAATGGACCAGATAAGAAACGAGGATATCCGTGAAGAACTGCAGATCTACTCCATAAAAGAAAAGATATTTAACAACAAGATACAGTGGAAAGAACATGTAGAAAGAATGGAAGAAAGTAGATTACCAAATAAAATCTTCCATTATTTTCCAAGAGGAAGAAGAGATGTCGGACGTCCTCGGAAGAGATGGTCTTAGATCTATTAGTGAAGACGGAACAGGCAACTCTTGCCTAAATCAGGAAGTGAAGAAGAAGAAGCATGTAAAATTAACCTAGTAACGTATAGTGGATTCACGTTTAGCATGCAGTGATGTATTGTTCCGCTACTATCAATCGAAACCATATCGTTAAAAATATAAATGAATATTTATAGCAGATGACAAATAGATCTTGATATAAGAATAACAGTAATCAGTGCATTTACTTTTTAACCGCTTCTCGTAATGTGTTGACTCCTTAAAAGGAACCGTCTATATCAATGAGAAATGCACGTCTTTTCTTTTGTAACGGTTTAACGCACATGTGTTTAGCCTTCTTGAAAACCTCTCGGTAGTAACTATTTGAACGATATCCGTATTTTGATAATGTATTAATCAATATAATATTAATTCATATAATAAAACTATTAAGCCTTTTTGTATGAATAAAATTAAAAAAGTATGGCATATCAGTGTCTAACTATTTTTAGTAAGGTAGGCCCTATATTATCTTACTTTAAAAACGTATACCTATATCCATATAAAATGTAGATAGTCCTATCCAAATTTATTTATGAATTTATTGATAGAGTTTCAGTCATTGTGTTAAACTGTATGTAGAGAGCAGACTGATTTTATTAATGGATTTATTGTTCTTTTTTTACTTCTGCAGACATAGCTTGTCTCTTGTCAGTGATGAACGATTTTTCACAACGAGCAATCACATCGCTTATGCATTATTTATTATTAATAATATATGTCACAGTATATGAGAAATATTCCTAGAGCCAAGGAGAATACAATAAACTACATTAGTACACAAATCAATATACTTGAAGAGAGATTAATAATAATAATGTATAGCGCACAATGTGCAAAGATTAGTTAATCTATATTAGTTTATCTGTCCATACAGAATCCTGTCAGAGATTGCCCTCTGTTTTTGCACTTCAGCACATGGTATCTCTCGCATAACATGCCGCATCGCTCGCACAAGCATTCTGGTCCCGGGTCATGAAACTGTTTCGTTTTGCACAGTCTGTGATGGAAGCCGTGTACTGCTAGCCGGATCACTAGGTGTCGTAGTTCATAGTTCGGCTTCTTCCAGTCTTCTGAGATCATGGCATCGGTGTATACTTGAAGAGATATGCAAATGTCAGAATGTACCTTCATAGGATTTTCATGAATTGAAGATTTCTTTGGCGATAGAGTTAGCATCCCTTGCTATTACGCCAAAGGCTTAAATTCAATTCCCGGTACATGATGTACATTTTTCTTTGTGTATACTTAGTCTGTATGGTGATCACTCAAGCTAATAACAGCTATTAACTGTCTACGTGAGGATAAAAGTCGCTAAATCCGTATAAGGAAACTGGAAAAACGATCTTGAATGGATTATTGACGTCCCAACGTCTTTCAAAAAACGTTAAACTAAAAATGTATAAAA
Organism: Diploptera punctata; assembly: GCA_030220185.1. Classification (NCBI taxonomy): domain Eukaryota; kingdom Metazoa; phylum Arthropoda; class Insecta; order Blattodea; family Blaberidae; genus Diploptera; species Diploptera punctata. The sequence continues at coordinate 175,210 of JASPKZ010007376.1, read as the reverse complement.
CTATTATTCTACCAGTTATATTATATGGATGCTAAACATGGACTCTTAAGTTAAGGGAGGAAAGGAGATTACAAGTATTTGAAAATAAAGTTCTTAGGAACTTTTTGGACCAAAGAGAGATGAACAGACAGGTGAATGGATAAGACTACATAACAATGAACTACATGGTCTTTATAGGAAGCCAGATATAATAAGAATAGTTCAGTCTCGTAGACTGCGATGGACAGGACATGTGGAACAAACGGGGAACGAAAGACGTGCATGGAAGCTTCTTGTAGAAAAACCAGAGGAAAAGCGCCCAGTTGGTAGATCAAGAATGAGGTGGGAGAACAGCAATAACTTTGATTTGAATGAAGTAGATTATACAGGGAATGATTGGAAAACATTAGCTCAGGATAGGGATATATGGAGAGCTTATATCCACGCGGCCATGAACCTACGGGTTCGATAGTGCCAGTGATTTAGTTATTAGAGTTAGTTAGGAAACAAATTGAAGTGCAGGGGTCATGTTAATCATATATTGTCGCCTGTTAGCTAGTGATAGCAACCACATCAGTCAGCTTTAATTTCTCTAAGCTTCCGTGGATAGATTTACCGATATTAAAAAAATATATTTTATCAACCGATAGTAAGTTATAAATTATTCTTCTTCATCATCCAGGGATTAAGCCTGTTGGCTGGTTCCGGTTTTATGAAAGCTAGAATTGTTAAAATTTTTTCAGACCATCTTGTTTACATATTTTATTTACATTATTACATTATCATCATCATCGTCCGGTATCATGGCAGCTGCCGCCGTCTTCCGGAAACCAAACGCCATTCCTCTCTATCCATCCATTGATCTTCCTCCATTCCTCTGATATTCATAAAAAAATGCCAAAAAACCAAACAACATTATTGCATTATTTTATAAAATATTGATATGCATGTAGGAGTGTAGGAGGTTGGAATTGGTATATTGTTACTTTTACATTTTTTAATGAATTCTGCGGAGAGGGCATATTATTTTACGTAGGTCAGTTTTGAACGCTTTTTCTTAAATAAACAACACCTTTTACGTATTCATTCATTCATAGTATTCTGCTCAAGAGCAGGTCTCTCACTGCAAATTCAGCATTCTCCACTCTTTCCTTACCTCAGCTGGAAAGATTCATCATGCCATGTTTGCAGCTTTACTAGAGATATATATGTGTGGTGGCTTCCCGTTTCTTTCCACACCCCACTCTCTCTTTTGCATCTTAAAATCTTAAAAGAACTTAAGAAGATCCCGAGGGGCCCCAACTTGGAGGTGAAGAGAGTGGATTTGGCTACGTTAGACCCTCCGGACTTCACCGAAATTCACTCCCGAGGTTAAATATCAGTTCCATCAGGGTTTTTGACCAGATCAAAGATCGGGAAATAGCAATTATCCTCAGCCCCCCTTTTACGTATTATTAACTGTTAATAGAAGTCATATTGTATGAAAACATAGGATAATGTGCGGTGTTCATATAAGGGTGTATCTATATTGTAAAGTTTCTATTTATGTAATAATCGGACAAGCAATAGATTTACAAACTATTATTTTTCCTATTACTGCTTAGTTCAGAGAATAAAGACAAATAAAAGGCCGAACTCCAAAATATTCCCGGAAATTAGAATTTTTGCATGAACCGTATTTCTGGATTCGATACGTTTGCTGCTAAAAATGTTATTTGAGCTCAAAAGTCACAAAAATAGGTTTTTCGCGAAAATCTCATTAACGGTCAGTTTTACTGAAAAAATAGTTTTTATCAACTTTGGTGCTTAGAACATTGCCTATGAAACATAGACAATTTGTGTTCATGAAAATGCGATTAAAAAAGTTATAACGTGGAGCACGCACTCCTCAATGGTGTCTACTGATACTTACCTACTGGCACTATCGAACCCGTAGGTTCATGGCCGCACAGACATAAGCTCTCCATACATCCCTATCCTGAGCTAATGCTTTCCAATCATTCCCTGTATAATCTACTTCCCTCAAATCATAGTTAATGTTATTCTCCCACTTCATTCTTGGTATACCAACTGGGCGTTTTCCCTCTGGCTTTCCTACAAGAAGCTTCCATGCAAGTCTTTCATTCCCCATACGTGCAACATGTCCTGTCCATCGCAGTCTATGAGACTTAACTGTTCTTATTATATCTGGCTTCCTATAAAGACCATGTAGTTCATTGTTATGTAGTCTTCTCCATTCACCTGTCTGTTCATCTCTCTTTGGTCCAAAAATTTTCCTAAGTACTTTATTCTCAAATACTTGTAATCTCCTTTCCTCTCTTAAAGTAAGAGTCCATGTTTCGCACCCATATAATATAACTGGTAGAATAATAGTTTTATATATTTTCAGTTTAACGTTTTTTGAAAGGAGTTGGGACATAAAGAGTCTCTGCAATGCATAATAGCACTTTATCTTCTGTGGGGGCATGTACATTTACAATTATAAAATCATGTTGTTTACCCTTTAGAATTATGTATGATACCCTATCACTAACAAACTTAATATCTCGGATAGCGGATAGGATCCTCCTTCTGACTAAAAAACTCGTTCCAAATGCAGGTCTTTCTGCACCCCCATAGTATAATGCAAAGCTTCCTGATTCCTGACTACCTTCTCCTGGCCACCTAACTTCCTGTAAAGCGACTATATCCAAGGGCGATTTATCTAGTTCCCGCGTTAATATATGTAGTGCCCCGCTATTATATAAAGTCCTAACACTCCTTGTTCCTAGGAACGTCCCTGTGTTTGAGCCTTTGGCATGGGTTCCCTGAAGTAGTCCCCGCCTGGAAAACCGAATGGGGGACTATTTGACCTCCGGAAAATTTTACCCCAGGTTGAACCGATGTCCGAATTTCTTGACGGTTCTATTTTTACGGTGAAAGATCGTCACTTTTTCGACCAAGGTACTTTTTTCGTCTGGCTTATCACCTTCGACCAGTCCGGCATGGGTAACCCTATCGGCAGCAATGCTACCGCCGGCATAGCTCTCAGGATCATTTAAGCACGCAAGCCACTCCACCACGACAAGGTAAAGATACCATGGAGGGGGTGTCTACTGATAATCGCAGACATATTGCGAAATTAACGCAGCTTAAAAAAATCCTGTAAAATGATCTTCTCTGCCACCAACATCAAGTGCTGCTGGGCAACATTTACTACCAAGTGCAAGTATCACTTGGCGACGAGCTTAATCCTCTAGATTGGGGATGGACTTTACAGAATACAATTTTGGAACCAGCTAAAATTATTTTTCCACTTGCTCCTGATATTCTATTAAACACCTTTTTTTGTAATTGCACCAAGGGATGTAACTTGAACTGCGGTTGCAGAAAAAGTTGGTTATATTGTTCACCAGTTTGTGGCAATTGTCACGGACGTATCATCCGATACGTTTAGCGATGGTTAATAATGACGTATCCACTGAACACATAGATCATGTTTCTTGACTGAAACTATAGATTTAGATTTATTTAGCCTGGTGGAGTTAAAGCCAAGTGGCCTTCTCTTCCACTCACCAGGACAAACATATATTACATCAGAATATAACAATCTTAATTAACTCTAATATTAAACACTAAGTAAAAAATTGATCAAAAGATAATATCTAATATATTACAATCTATAATACAACCAGTTAATGTTAGTTAAAATTAAGACTGAAACTAATAATAAAATGTATATAAGCAAGGCATATTAAATTGTCCCTGTCTAGTGTATATAAAAACAAAGGAAAATAATGAGATATATAAAACTAATTTTACGATTATATAATATTTAAAACAAAACAAATAAAAATATTTGTTATTCTTAATACTATTTTCATAAATAATGAAATATATTAATATTGCTAAAAGAATATTATCAGTGAGGTGTATAAATTAGTTTGTTATTAAATAATTCTTTAGTTTGTATTCACGTAGACTTTCACGGCCGGAGTTGCTATGATGATCTTGAAGAAGATTTTCGGGCTGTACGCCGTGGTCGTGAGGCTTGTAGTTCCCCGGGGAACTACAAGCCTCACGACCACGGCCTACAGCCCGAAGATCTTCTTCAAGATCATCATAATTCTTTAGTTTGTTTTTGAAGGATGTTATAGTTTGACAGTCTCTGACATAGGACGGAAGGGAATTCCATGTTTTGGTAAGTGAGACCGTAAAAGATAATGAATAATATACAGTGTGATGAGGCGGGATATAAAGGACTATAGAAATTCAGGAAGCGAAGAAGAATATGAAGATATTGAAGGGACAGAGATAAAGATTGGAATGTAATCTGAAGAAGAACCATTATTATGAATCCATCCATAGTAATTCTGCCCGAAGGCAGGTCCATCACTCTAATCATAGCATTTTCATGCTTTGTTTGCAGCTTTACTAGGGAATTGTGTAGGTGTGGTAGCTTCCCGTTGCTTTCCACACCGGTGAAGGATGATGATGATAATGGTAAGGATGATAATGATAAGGATGATGGCCATATGATTTCGGAGACTGTTGGGCCTTAAAGTTTTCCTGACATTTGTCTTACAGGTGAGGAAAAACCCCGATAAAAACCTCACACAGAAAAACTGCCCCGACCGGGGATCGAACTCGGGCCCGCTGCGTGACGAGGCAGCACGCTACCTCGAGACCACAGCGGTGGACTATTATTATGAATAAATATAAATAATTCATTATAATTTTTTTATAAATAATAATTCTCCATATTAAAAAATTAATAATTTGTTCCTTTTTATCTATTCCCGTCATTATAGCTTTCTTTGTTTGGTATATTTACCTTCCAATAAATAAAGAGTTTTCAATCACAAATTCCACGTGGTTTAATGCCTTTTGGGGACATCATTTAAAACTCTCATCTTGTACTCTTACCTTCCTCCAAAGGTAGTTCAGGAACTGGTGCAGGTTTCATGAGAAACATCAACATCACAACTTTATAAATCAAATTTTCGAAACAAGTGTTAGTTGTTTATACTACAAAGAGAATACTACTTTGTTTTTGTAGGCCATTTCATACACCCACTATTTTTCGATAAAGATTGTCATTTACAAGATTTTGACTGAAAAACCGGTAATCATTACCTATTGATTTCAGTTTACCCATTTTTTAACATCACATGTATGGATGGAGAATTGTGAGATTAATACCCATTTGTTTAGACTCATAAAAGGAAGGGTATTCTCAGTTATAAATCAAGCTTGTTTTGAGATTGGCCATTGACGTAGTGACCTTCAAGATTTATAGAACATCATAGTGAGTTTTTTTTTAAGTAAATAAAACTTTATTGAAAACATAATTTAAACTTGTAGGCGAATATTGTACATTTGTGAACTATGTATCGAGGTCATGGAACAAGAAATCTTCCCTTACAGTCCCAAGTAGTGAAAAGATGGACAGAACAACTGTTGAGGCGGAATCATTGCAATTTGACCTAGCCCGTGAAGTGAAGAAGAATTCACATTTACATTAATAGATAAAAATAATCTTTTCCTGGTGGACTAGTGGTTACCAATGCTCGCTTCTGATTCGAAGGTTCGTAGGCGTTCAAACCTGGTCGTATCGATGGAATTTTTATGAGAAAAAATTCTTTAGTAAGGTGATCCTTCGAGAGTGCACTGAAAGTCATGGGTCCCGTATTCACATACCTGGAACCGAGTGTCATTCCATATAAACCCGGACCGGCCTCACGGGGTTTCACCCGTCAGGCAGCGCTCTCTCCTCGTCCGCATTTCACTCTGCCAGCCGCTCGTCCTTGAACTATCAGTTTACTATCGTTCGACAAGATGAGACGTCAGCTGACATTAGAGCAGCGCATTTATGTGTGTAAATGTTATTATAAATACGAATCAGCTCGTCGTGTTCGCGAGGAATTTATTCGGAACTGCCCTGGACAATTATCTCCTTCCAGATCGACAATCCACGATCTTGTGACTAAATTTGAGACCACTGGTTCAGTACAAAATAAGAAACACTCGCTCCCCAGATCTAACAGTGTGTGATTTTTATTTGTGGGTACGCCTGAAAGACAAAGTGTACAAAACAAATCCGCACACATTGGAAGAACTGAAGAACAACATAAGAAATGAAATCAGAAACTTGACAGTGCCCGAACTACAGCGTGTCAATCTAAATGTGTTTACTCGGTATAATGCCTGTTTAACTGCGGGAGGACAACATTTCCAGCATTTTCTATAAGGTAAGAAACAGTTCAAGGACGGGTGGCAGGCAGGGTGAATTGCGGGAGGAGAGACAGCACTGCGTGCCGGGTGAAACTCCTTAAGGCCGGTCCGGTTTTATATTGGAAGCCGTTATTTGTTGTACACCCATGTTTGAATTGTCAGTGTAATGTTCTTAGCTGTTAAAGAAGATAATTAAATAAGATAATAACAATCAACATAAAATTAGATAAAAATAACGGTGTAACTAATTTTTTATCAATAATAACTTGAAAATGTCTTATTTTGAATGTTGTATTTCCATTTTATGGTAGTCGACACACACTTAAGGAGAAACTATTGCTACATTATACAATCTAATTTATTTTAAGAAAATATAGCGGAAGAAACCCTAAATAAGAACCTGAGGTTGAAGAAACCGCTTCGCACTAGTTGTATGAATCGCGGAAAATATGTTTAATGTAATGCAGTGTCAAGAGAGCAAAATCATGATATAAAATTCATTATTATTGTCTGGGCACATTTCCAAACAAAACATAGCTCTTGTATATTTTTTAACACTCTACAAAAACGTACGAATAATAAAGACACACAATCTAGACAAAGCGCTTCATCCAAACGACAATTGTCTAGTAGGAAGGAGAAAGACCGAAAATTTACTCTCGGAACTGAAAAATGTTCTCAAATAATATGTAACTAAAAAAAAATCCTCCACATTACTCCGCATCATTTATTTTTTGTTTATATGTGTGCAGAACGATAAACAAAGCAAAACAAACAAAAATAAATGGAGAGAGTGCAAAATAATTACAGCACCTTAAAAAAGAGTTTCCTGAAGCAAGATTATATACGAACATGTTTAATAAACACTTTTATTTATTTTAACAAGATTTTACTTCTGTATGTTTATATGCTGTATATTATTATATGAAAAATGGGGACTTTATATAAATATTGAGAAAACTAAATACCTGTGTATAGGAGAAGAAATGGAAAATATAAATTTCAACAATGGAGAAGAACTAAGACCTAGTATTGAATGCACTTATTTAGGAACAAAATTAGACCATTCAGGCGATAACACAGAGGAAATTAAAAATGGAATCGCACAAACAAAACAAGTAATAAATGCTTTAAACTCTGTTTGGTTGAGCAAAACTATTACAAAAAATAGAAAATTACAATAATGTATCAAACCATAATTCAGAGCATTTTAACATATGGTGCTGAAGTCTGGCAAATTCCTACCAGGGAAATGAAAAGAATTTTAAGTACAGAAATGGATGTTTTAAGAAGATCAGCTGGAAAATCTAGAATGGATAGAATACGAAGTAAAGAAATATGGGAAATTATGGGTGTACAAGAGGAGCCGGACATCATAGACATCATAGAAAAGAAAAGATTGCAGTGGTATGGTCATGTCCAACGAATGTCAGAGCAAAGATTGCCAAAAATTGTTATGGAATGGATCCCAATGGAAACGAGGAAGAGAGGAAGACCGAAGAAAACTTGGATAGAAGGGGTACAAGCAGCTATGAATATCAGAGGAATGGAGGAAGATCAATGGATGGATAGAGAGGAATGGCGTTTGGTTTCCGGAAGACGGCGGCAGCTGCCATGATACCGGATGATGATGGTGATTATTATCTTTATACAAAACTAAAACCAACAGCAGAACAAGATATTAGGCAAAGAAGCTAAAAAAAATCTCTTCTCATTTGATCAAATCTCAGCTGAATTGATTCAAGAAGGAGGTAGGAAATTATACAATGAAATATTAAAGCTCATTCTTTTAATGTTGAATAAGAAGGAATTGCCACAAGAATGGAAATAATTCAATATTCCAATCTATGTAATAGATGACAAAACCAATTTAATTATCATGGGATTTCTCTTTTATCGACATCATAGTCAATTCTATGCAACATTCGTTTAGCGAGATTAACTCAATATGCATATGAAATTACAGCAGATTCTCGGAGCTCGAAAAAAGGTAAAAAAATAAACTTTAACATATAATACTGCAAATTAATAATACTAATATATATATATATATATATATATATATATATATATATGATGCGAAAAATGGACTCATACTTTAAGGGAGGAAAGGAGATTACAAGTATTTGAGAATAAAGTACTTAGGAAAATTTTTGGACTAAAGAGATGAACAGACAGGTGAATGGAGAAAACTACGTAACAATTAACTACATGGTCTTTATAGGAAGCCAGATATAATTAGAACAGTTAAGTCCCGTAGACTGCGTTGGGCAGGACATGTTGCACGTATGGGGAATGAAAGACTTGCATGGAAGCTTCTTGTAGGAAAGCCAGAGGGAAAACGCCCTGTTGGTAGACCAAGAATGAGGAGGGAGAATAACATTAACTATGATTTGAGGGAAGTAGATTATACAGAGAATGATTGGAAAACATTAGCTCAGGATAGGGATGTATGGAGAGCTTATGTCCGCTCGGCCATGAACCTACGGGTTCGATAGTGCCAGTGAGTAAGTATGTATGTATATATATATATATATATATATACGAATCCGGTTTTAACAATGTTGATACATTTTTCCGCCATCAATGAATTGTCTTCAATTTCGCTTTATAATTTTTCTCCATTCGTCTCTATTATAACACGTTTCTTCCTCTATTTCCCAGTCCTTCAAAGTTTCTCTAATCCCTTGGATCCACATGAGATTTGATCGCCTCTAGAAAGAAGGCATTGCCTGATGGTGTCAATTCCATTATTTGTTTTGGTAATCTTTCATCCTCCATTCGCCTAATATGCCCTACCATTTTAGTTGCTTTTCTTGGATAAATTCTAAAATTAAGTTTTGCACATTCATGTTCTCTTTTATAACTTCATTTCTAATTTTCTCTCTCCTTGATATCCTAGCAGATCTTCTCCAATAACTAACTAACTAACTAACTAACTAACTAACTAACTAACTAACTAACTCACTGGCACTATCGAACCCGTAGGTTCACGACCGCACGGACATAAGCTCTCCATACATCCCTATCCTGAGCCAATATTTTCCAATCATCCCCTATATAATCTACTTCCCTCAAATAATAGTTAATGTTATTCTCTCACCTCATTCTTGGTCTACCAACTGGGCTTTTTCCCTCTGGTTTTCCTACAAGAACCTTCCATGCACGTCTTTCATTCCCCATTCGTGCCACATATCCTGCCCATCGCAGTCTACGAGACTTAACTATTCTCATTATATTTCTCCAATAATAATAATAATAATCATCTCTATCTATCGTCGGGTTTTTACAGCTGCTGCCAACCTCCAAAGCCTACGGTCTTGGGCATCTTCGATGCTTAGTCCTCTAGCTTGCATTATTGTCTTCATGTTTTCCTTCCATGTTAACCTTGGTCTCCCTATTTTCTTCTCTCTGTTCGGATGCCATTCATATAGTTGCTTCGGCCATCGCTCATCTTCCATTCCTAAGACATGCCCTAACCACTTTAATTCCTTCTCCTCAATTCTTTCAATTATGCTTTCTTCTGCTTCCATTATGTTTCTAATTTCCTTATTTGTGACATGTTCTAATCTAGATTTTCTGGCACTTCTCCGTAAATAATCCATTTCTAGAGCTATTAGTCTATTGTTGTAGTACTTATTGATTGTCCATACCTCACTTCCATACATTGCAACAGATTCCACCAATGTTTTACCAATATATTTTTTTGTGTCTTTCCAAATATGCTTATCCCACCATATGGAATTTAACGATGATATTATTTTGCTACTCAATTCAATTCTATGTTTTATGTTCTCTTTGCCTATACCTTCAATGCTATCCATAATTATTCCCAAATATTTAGTTTGTTTCACTTGCTTTATTTGGATTCCTTCTTCCAATATTAAATTTTCTCGTTCATTGCTATTTATTGCCAGATATTCTGTTTTTTTGTAAATTTACTGTGAGACCCCATGATTCATATGTGTTTTTTCAACCTTTTTATCATGAATTCCATATCAAATTTGTCTTGCGCTAAAACCAGTTGATCATCGGCAAATTGTAATGTCAGCAAAAATCTGTTGCCTATTGGGATCCCCATACCTTTGCAGCTTTGTTTCCATTTCATTAATATGGATTCTACATAAATATTAAATAAAATTGGTGAAAGACTGCACCCTTGTTTCAATCCCTTTGTGGTTTTTATAGGATTAAACATATTATTTGCAATTTTAACATAAGCGGAGTTATCTTTATAGATTTGTTTAATAATTTCTATTAGGTTTTTATCACTATTGTATTTCTCCAATACTTCCCATAATTTGTTCCTCGGAATTGAGTCATAAGCTTTCTCTAAATCTATCATTGTCAAATGGGTTTCTTCTCCAACTGCAGTCCGTTTTTCAATTAACTGTTGCATTGCAAATATATTGTCAACACATGACCTTCCTGGTCTGAATCCATTTTGATCTTCTCCTAATTTGTCTTTAGTATCTTTTTGTAACTTTGTTTTTAATAACTACGTAAATATTTTATATAATGTGTTATTTATACTTAGTCCTCTGTAGTTTTTTGCGTCTCTTCTATCGCCCTTCTTGTATATTGGTACAATGTAGCTTATTTTCCATTCATCAGGAATCTTCTGTATTGCAATGCACTTATTAAACAAGTCCCTCAATCTACCTATTCAATTTTTTGGGCCATATTTAATTAACTCATTGGGTATGTTTCCCGGCCCTGGTGCCTTTTTTATTCTTTAGGGTTTGAATTTCTAATTCTGTATCTGTTCTATCAAATTCCAGGACGTTCATTTCTATAGTTGGATTTTCTTATGTTTCCATAAACTCATTTCTAGTTTCTGACAGTAAAGCTTTGTAATGTTTTTCTGCGTCAGATTTTACTAACAAATTTATCTTGCTGGATCGTTGGTTGGTTTTCAGTGTTTTTAGAAATCTCCATACTTCCGATGATTGTGATCCTCCTATATAACTTTCTATTTCTTGGCATTTGCTTTTCCATGATTTGTTTTTTTCTTCTATCGCTTTCCTTTTAACTTTGGCGTTTGTTCTCTTGTATTCTATCCAATTTTCTGTTGTTTAATAATAATAATAATAATAATAATAATAATAATAATAATAATAATAATAATAATAATCGAAATTGCCGGAAATTTCTAGAACGTAGATGGGAATGCGATCAGCCATTAGGCCTAAAGCAGCTACTTATATATTTCAGAAAATATTAAGTCTGGGTTATGTGCATGCTTTATACTAATTTTCTTCAGATGTATGTATACAAAAAGTTAGATTAATAAAGATATACTTGGATAGTTTTCAGAGTAAAAAACAATTACGGAAAATATGTCAGCTTCCAATAGAAAATAGATTGATACAAGCAGATCATTATCAGTTTTGCTATTCAATATGCCGTTAAGGAGATTACTGACAATCACACTTACTTTATATACGAATGACATTAATCAAGTTGCAGCTGTGAATGAACGCAATATTAGATTTTTATAAGACAGAAAATATGCAGAAGTCTGATTTAATGCCTGCAAGTAAATTGGTTCAGACGGTAAATACAGAGGAAGAGGAAGTAGATAAGAATTCCTTGTCATCGAAATCAGAATGTGACAGACTAACTAGACACAGGCAGTCAGAACATAGAATCCCTAGCATCTGACAGAAAATAGGTTATTGTACAAAAGAAGAAATCGGAATGGGTATTAAAAAGAATGGAGCGGTCAGTAAAGCACCAGGGTGAAAAATGGAAACATGCCAATATTATACCAATTATAAAGACAGGAAAAGAAGTCACTGACGATGTATCAAAATACCGACCAATCAATCTCCTAAATGTAACAGCAAAAGTACTAGAAAAACTATTAATAAATCGAATAATGCACCATATGAACAGTAAAAAATTAATGAATCAACGGCAATTAATCTCATTCATTAATTTCATAAAATTAGACGAACTTTAGAAGAAAATAAAGGGAATTCAACGAGCAGAACAAAAAAAATTACAAGTGGGCATAGAAAATTAATTAAAGGAAAAAAATTATTTCTTTGTAAATAATTTTATGTAAATAATGTTGTAATTTAAAGCATTTTTTGTTATGGAACATGCTGAATAAAGAGAGAGAGAGAGAGAGAGAGAGAGAAAAAAGGCAGTAATTCTAATGAAAAAATAAATAATTCTGTTATCTAGGAACATTCTTAATAGAAAAATAATACACTTGAAAAAATCAACTTAAAATAAAGCATTCCACTTACTATTCAGTTAAAATCTCTTTATGTTTGTGTAAAATTCTAATGATTACAATTTATTAAACAAAAATCTTGCCTATGGTATTCTATGATATAAATAATAGTTTTAAAAAACTAAAAGAACACGCTCTATTAGGAAACTAAAAAATAAAAAATAATTTTAATTTCCAATACGCTTGGGATAAAATAAAGTGGTCAACAAAAAACATCTCCAACACACATAGAATAAAATTAGAGTTATCAACAAAAAGAAAATAATTTTACCATCAAAAGCGTGGGGTGCTCTATATCAATTAATATATTTGATAATAAACAGATATTGGTAAAAGTAAGCTCTCTAAGAAGAAAATGTAAAAATCATAAAAAGCATCCCACGCTTTTGATGGTAAAATTATTTTCTTTTTGTTGACTATTTAACTCATGCCCCAAATGGGAGTCAATGACCAATCACGTTTCAATGATTTCTGTTTTACAACCAATCAGAATCGTGTTTTCACCAAATATTTATCAGTGTTATGATTACCATATTAAAGAAGGCTCCTCCTTACAATATTGCGTTCCTTTGGCAATAAATAGTATGATCTGGTTGCAGTGATAAACAAATGAAGCAGTAGAAGCGTACCTATCGTTTCTCATTTGTTTTCAAACATCGCCGTTTACATTAAATATATAAATATTTTAAATAACTATAGTTAAATAATGATTTGTGAGTAAACGGCTTAATTTTATTCGTTAAATAGTCCTAACAAGTGCCACTCTTGATTTCCAAATTATCGATAATTTGGAAATCACTCGTGGCTTACTTATGATAACTCTAGTTTTATTCTATATGTGTTGGAGATGACATTTTTGTTGACCACTTTAATTTTATCCCAAGCGTGTTGGAAATTAAAATTATTTTTCATTTTTTAGTTCGGTTTTCTAATAAAACGTGTTGTTTTAGTTTTTAAAACTATTATTTTTTTATTTTTTAGTTTTAATATTTGACAGAATAAGATAAAAATGTAAATATCTTTAAATTCCATACTATTGTAGTATGAGCTAAAAGTAATACTCTTCTAAAAAAATCCTCCCTGCCGGATTTAAACCAGCGACCTATGGATTACTGAAACTATATACCACTACAGTTCACCGCTCTACCAACTGAGCTCTTAAAAGATTGATTAAAAAGTCGACAAGTCCGCAACTTATTATACCAGTTTTCATTTTTTTTCTGATGATTCTGGCCACGATTTTAGAAACAAATATGAAATTATTGTATTGTCACAAGTCCTTTACAAGTATACAAAGTTTCAAGTCGATCCAATGTTTCTAAGTGGGTGAAAATCGTTTTCAAAGATTCCGTTACATAGATACAAAGATACTTTTTTGGTTTGCTGATGATTCTGGTCAGGATTTTAGAAAATAAATATGAACTTATTGTATTGTCACGGGTCCTTTACAAGTATACAAAGTTTCATGTCGATCCAATGTTTCTAAGTGGGTGAAAATCGTGTTCAAAGATTCCGTTACATAGATACAAAGACACTTTATTTGATTTTCTGATGATTCTGGCCAGTATTTTAGAAAATAAATATGAAATTATTGTATTGTCACGGGTCCTTTATAAGTATACAAAGTTTCAAGTCGATCCAATGTTTCTAAGTGGGTGAACATCGTGTTCAAAGATTCCGTTACATAGGTACAAAGACACTTTTTTTGATTTTCTGATGATTCTGGCCAGGATTTTAGAAAAAAATATGAAACTATTGTATTGTCACGGGTCGTTTACAAGTATACAAAGTTTCAAGTCGATCCAATGTTTTGCTAAGTGGGTGAAAATCGCGTTGAAAGATTCCGTTACATTGATACAAAAACACTTTTTTTGATTTTCTGATGATTATGGCCAGTAGTTTAGAAAATAAATATGAAATTATTGTATTGTAACGGGTCCTCTACAAGTATACAAAGTTTAAAGTCGATCCAATGATTTTAAGTGGGTGAAAATCGCATTGAAAGATTCCGTTACATAGATAGATAGATAGATACAGGCCAAGCTAATATAAAGCGTGTAAAAATAGATCCCTAGGGCGAATATACGGTTCCAAAAGGGATGACAATGGATATTGGAATTCATGTTTACAATAAAGAACTCCCTAATTATTATGGATTCTAATGAGATTAGAACAATCACATAAATTATTTATTTTAATATTGGCGGTTTATTAAGTAAAATGCATGGCAGTAGAAATGTTTTCAAAACGTGTAATTGAAAATCATTTTAATGGAAAAGCCCACTAAAATGGCCTAGTCATAGGTGGGATGATAATATTTAGATGTTTTTTTAGAGACACAGAATGCCAATGATATGAAATGAATTCAATTGGACGAGGATAGGGACCAATGGAATGTGACATTGACGCTATGGGTTTCATACGCCACATAGCTATATCATATCTATGATCTTCAAGTATAATCCAGAAGAAAAAATATATTCTTTGGAGAAGGGTTATCGTTTGAAATCGGGGGGAAATGCTCCACATATTTCTACTTATGCTATTTTTTTGGTTAGAGCCTATGTGAGAAAATAAATAAACAGAGTGTTGCGACAAGAGTCACTCTCTCTGTCGGTAATAGCAGACACCTGCCGTCGGTTATTACGCTAAAGATGTAGTTCATCTGACTTCCGCTAGTAGGCACCTGAATACAGTAACGCTGAATTGTGTTGGTAGCATTTTGTTGTATACTGTTGCCAACTTCAGCGTATTGCTCAGGTCTGTAGATGACTACAACACTCTCTCTCTCTCTCTCTCAGTGTGTGTTAGGCTATCGCCGTGTGCGTTGGGCGCTCTCATCAGGGACGATAGTCCTTACGAAGTAATTGTATATAGAGATTCGTGGGAGATGGATCTTCCCCAGCTTACAACTGGATATTGACGAATCCTCCATCTTCACCTTTGGTTTATCACCATCGAAGGTGATAATTGAATGTTATGAGTTTTGGAATTCTTCAAACTTATGTGGTTATTGAGGACCACGTGCTGCCTGTTCCCAAGTTAATGCACTTCGAGACCCCTCTAGTCCTAGGAACGGACTTTGATCCAAACATTTGATCCTGTTTTAATTGCATCTACGTAGTAAGTTAGCGCAAAAATAAACTTGACTCTTCACCGATTACATGAGTTGTAATAACTAAATTTACCTTTATAAAAAATCCAGCACCCCAGAGGAATATTAGGAAAGGGATTCAAAATTGGACCGTGTTGGCATGCAACACAGAGATAGAGAGGAAATGTGTAAAACGGTTATAGCATCATTCAAAAACAAGAAAAATATCTAAAATTGTTCGAAAAATACATAAAGATGCTTGGATATATTCGATCGTAGTAATGATATCCAGGATCTTTGGAATAATAAAAGTAGGCTGCCAGTTGATTTTATTTGTGGGGTTTTAATTAAATAATAATTCTTGTTTTTGAATACAATAAATTATGGCATGCGTAATAGAACCTGCTACTTATATTCTCGAGATTATGATTGGTTATAATATCTTACTCATATTCTATTCCAAGTCGGAACAGTATCTGTTATGTATTTCTATTAGAACGAAAATGTCTTAAGAAATTGTCATAAGTAATGCCACGAGTGGTTTACAAATTTGGAAATCAAGAGTGGCATTTGTTATGAATATTTAACGAATAAAATTAAGCTGTTTACTCACAAATCATTATTTAAATATAGTTATTTTAAAATATTTATATAATAATAATAGGTATCATTGCAGCCAATGGCCATGTAGAAAGAACTGTTTTCATGTCTTACAAAAGTCTGTTATCGATGTTCCTATGTTTTACATTGTAATAGGTGATATCGGCCGCAGTGCGACCCACATAGTTTGCACTTGCACTTTTCTTCTGGGTTATGGCGCTTCACTGTTGTGCATATCCTGTGGTGGAAACCATGGACCGCGACTCTCGTCACGGTGTGTCTGAGGTCGTATCTGGCTGCTGTCCATTCCCTGTAGATCATCGCATCCGTTGCGTAGAACTCAGGCCATATCTGTTCTCTCTTCTCGTTGAGTTCCCACAACAGTTCTTTAACACTCACAGAAACATTTCTAACAACCCAATGGAGCACGGAAAACTTCTACGCAATAAAATATTTATATATTTAATGTAAACGGCGATGTTTGAAAACAAATTAGAACATTTGTTATGCTTCATTTGTTCCTCACTCTAACCGGATCATATTATTCATTGCCAAAGGATTGCAATATTGTAAGAATGCACCATAGTGGAGAAAAAATGAAACACATGGAACTGTTTATAACCAACATTCCATCCATCCATAGTAATTCTGCACAAAGGCAGGTCCTTCACTGCAATCATAACTTTTCGTGCTATGCTTGCAGCTTTACTAGGGAATTGTAGGTGTGGTATCTACCCGTTGCTTTCCACACCGGTGAAGGATGATGATGGTAATGATGATAATGAGAAGGATGATGATAATAATGATAAGGATGATGATGATGGCCATATGATTTCTAGACCGTTTGGGCCTTAAAGTTTTTCTGACATTTGTCTTGCAGGTGAGGAAAAACCCCGATAAAATCCTCATCCAGGAAAACTGCCCCGACCGGGGATCGAACCCGGGCCCGCTGCATGACAAGGCAGCACGCTACCTCGAGACCACAGCGGCGGACTAACCAATATTATAGGTTATTAATTAATTTCTGATTTCCTATGATGTAAATTCCCGGGAATTGATCCTTCCGGGAAATTCTCGTATAAGACTTGAAAGCATAATAATAGTCCCTTCGATTGGTTGCTGACCAAAGGAAGGCAAGACCAGTGATGGGGCGCTGCCATCTTATAGCCTCTGGTCAGGCTTTTCTGGAGAAGAAAAGAAAATAAAGAAAAGAAGAAATGGAAGAAAGGAAATACTCCCTAGCCCTCGGATGCCCTAATAGCGTCGGGGTCGAAAAAAACAAGAGTTAACCAAGAGAGGTTAGATAGTAAAGTTAAAACAGTGCAAAACACAAGTAAGTGGAACAAATACTTTGCTCAGCTTGGGCACCTTGTGGTCGCCATCCACATATCCCCTAGATGAGGACTAAAAGAATTGAAGACTACGCCAATTTTGGAATATATTAAACAGTACCAAATAAATTGGAAACACCATCTTGAAAGAATGAGTTCAAATCGGATCCCCAAAGCTGTTTATAATTATATACCAAGAGGACGAAGATCACTGAGTCGTCCTATGAAACGCTGGTGGGAACATTTTCTATAGGATCGTAACAGGCCTTGGCCTAATACTTGGAAGGAAGAAGAAGAAGAAATTTCCGGGAAATATTACATTTAAGACAATGCAAACAGTGGTTTCTTTTTATTGTGGCATAATCAATTACTACGAACGTTTATCTATTATTTCCCGTAAGTAGTATCTGTTTACATTCTTCTTCTTCTTAATCATAATTTGTAGGATTTTGGGTCTGTTTATTTTCAAAATCACTCCTCGGAGGAAGACGTATTGGATGTGTATTCACTGTTGACATTCATGCACTATATATACAATCTGGTAGCCGTATTTCTTAGTGAGACACTCACTGCAAAATAATGTTCTGACCTATCCAGAATGTTAAAAAGGAGAAGCTTTCTTTAATATGATATTTATTTGAAAAATTGCAGGCGAAAGACGACTGTGATTGGTTGTAAATCAAAATTAACTGAAACGTGATTGGCCATTGACTCCCATTTGGGGCATGACTTAAAAACAGTCTTAATAATTAAATCATCATGATTGCGAAACATGGACTCTTTAAGGGAGGGAAGAAAATTACGATTATTTGAAAATAAAGTTCCTAGGAATATTTTTGGGCCCAAGAGAAATGAACAGATAGGTGAATGGAGAAAACTACCAAACAGTGAACTGTATGGCCTCTTTATAAGTAGCCAGATATAATAAGAACAATTAAGTCTCAGACTGTGATGGGTAAGACATTTGCACAAATGGAAAATGAAAGTGGAAACTTCTTTAAGAAAACCAGAGGGAAAGTGCCCAGTTGGTAGACCAAGAATGAGGTGGGAGATAACACTAATCATGATTTGAGAGAAGTAGAGTATACAGGGGATCATTAGAAAACATTGGCTTAGGAGAGGAACGTATGTCTGCGCGGCCATGAACCTACGGGTTCAATAGAGCCAGTGAGTTAATCAGTTAGTAATTAAAATTATTACTAACAGAATATACACGATCTCATCATTATTTAAATATAGCTCGATCAATTTGGGCTTAAATAACTGCTTATTTTTAATTTGACAGTTATATGAAATGTATCGTGTATTTTATTGTCATTTTAATTATTTATTAAATGCCAAAAAAATGTTTAATTTAGGAATGTACTCATATACATTCGTGTGTATTTTATGCATATTAATGCCATAGATTTTTATTCACTTATTCACAACAAGCTAGTAGGTTTGTCACTTACCAAAACATGGAATTCCCTTCCGCACTATGTCAGAGACTGTCAAACTATAACATCCTTCAAAAACAAACTAAAGAATTATTTTAATAACAAACTAACTTATACACCTCAGTGATAGTATTCTTTTAGCAATATTAATAAATTTAATTATTTATGAAAATAATATTAAGAATAAGAAATATGTTTGTTTTGTTTTAAATATTGTATAATCGTAAAATTAGTTTTCTATATCTCATTATTTTCCTGTTTTTTATATACACTAGACAGGGACAATTTAATATGCCTTGCTTGTATACATTTTATTATTAGTTTTAGTCTTAATTTTAACTAATATTAACTGGTTGTATTATAGATCGTAATATATTAGATATTATCTTTTGATCAAATTTTTACTTAGTGTTTAATATTAGAGTTAATTAAGATTGTTATATTCTGATGTAATATATGTTTGTCCTGGTGAGTGGAAGAGAAGGCTACATGGTCTTAACTCCAACAGGCTAAATAAATCTAATCTAATCTAATCTAATATCTGTTAGAGGCTAATTCTATCTGTGAAGTAATCGTTTGGCTTAACAGTCCGTATAAAATTCAAAGGACGTAAATTCCGAGTTCTTATGAACTTGAAATGTAAATTATTTGCTAAAGGAAATATTAATATAAAATTATGGAATATTCACCTGAAAGGTCCGTCTCTTCAACTTAATTAATCATTTAACTGTAGCGCTTTCGGGACTTGTCCCATCATCGGCGGGATTTGGATCCTGCCGATGATGGGACAAGTCCCGAAAGCGCTACAGTTAAATGATTAATTAAGTTGAAGAGACGGACCTTTCAGGTGAATATTCCATAATTTTATATTAATTTTGAATAATACCTCAACGGAACACATCATGAACCTTATAAAAGTTAAAGGAAATATGAAAGCAAGTCAAATACTGAGACAGAACGCTTGCATCGCTAGTGTTGTCCTGATTCTAATGTATTTAACAAATTAGCCCATTAGTGCATAGCGTCCCATATATAAGACGGTGGAATATATTATTCTTCAGAAGTTGGAAATAATATAGGAACATTTTTTTAAATGGTATTGCATTCCTTTAAGTCTATATTAATAATATTTTATCACATTGTTGCAAATTTGATTATTTAACTGTAATTGGTATTTGTTTTGAGATGGCGGGTAAACAGTATGCTGTTGCGCACAGAGTGAGCAAATGTTAAATTACAATAAAATTATCACATGATTTCTTTATATACCACTCTAATAGTTAAGTACATAGTGTAATTGTTTTATTGCTATAAAATATTTTGTTTTAGAAAATTATCCTTGTCTTACTTAGGCCTACTTACTTACTCACTGGCACTATCGAACCCAAAGGTTCATGGCCGCGCGTACATAAGCTCTCCATACATCCCTATCCTGAGCTAATGCTTTCCAATCATTCCCTGTATAATCTACTTCCCTCAAATCATAGTTAATGTTGTTCTCCCGCCTCATTCTTGGTCTACCAACTGGGCGTTTTCCCTCTGACTTTCCTAGAAGAAGCTTCCATGCACGTCTTTCAATCCCCATACGCGCAACATGTCCTGTCCATCGCAGTCTACGAGACTTAACTGTTCTTATTATATCTGGCTTCCTATAAAGACCATGTAGTTCATTGTTATGTAGTCTTCTCCATTCACCTGTCTGTTCATCTCTCTTTGGTTCAAAAATTTTCCTAAGAACTTTATTCTCAAATACTCGTAATCTCCTTTCCTCCCTTAAAGTAAGAGTCCATGTTTCGCACCCATATAATATAACTGGTAGAATAATAGTTTTATATATTTTCAGCTGAACGTTTTTTGAAAGGAGTTGGGACATCAAAAGTCTCTGCAATGCATAATAGCATGCATTTCCAGAATTGAGCCTATGTTTAATTTCTTTTTGCATCTCATTCATATTTGTGATTATTGTTCCTAGGTATTTGAATTCAGCCACCTCCTCAAAATTTCCCTCATTTGTCATTAGCTGTCCATTTCCATTATATATTGAATTTCTACGTGTGACCATATACTTAGTTTTACTGATATTTACTTCCAGTCCTAATTTATTACTGTAAATTTATCCTTGTCACAATCATGAAATATATTTGAGTGTCCTAGAAAAAGGACGCCATGCAGTCTGTACCAAATTAAAAGTACATTTGATTATACAAATATAAATTAGCTTGAACACTTTTCTATTGCATTTTCATATCTAATATGATCATAAATAAATATGGTAGTCATGTCTATGCTAAACACATGACTTTTGCTCTTTTTGTCTCAATATCTCATTATAAAGTAAGTACTTTGGTGTACATAAACCATCTCATAATTATATCTTTCTATTTATTATCAGTCTGAACACGAACAAAATCTTTGAAATATTGGAAAGCCAAGAAAGGAAGAGTCTTGTGTATGTTTGTCCACCAAATGACCTATTCAACGATGTGAACTGCGATAAATCTGACGATGAGTATGAAGCGAATCTCAACCACTTCGGCTGTCGAAATGCTTCATGCTACCGGTGACGTCCAGCTCGCGTGCAACAACAACATTGAAGATGATATAGGTTGTGTTCGAAATACTCCTACTACTTTTCAAAAAATAAACTGTATGATAAATAATGCTGTACCCGAGGTCAAATTGTAAAAAGTCCCTCAGCCCAATTTATTCTCATCCTACAATAAAGGGTGGGAGGAGTTGATCATTTGTCTCATTATATAGATCTAGAATGAAATGGTGGTGGCCTATTTTTGCCTACTTTCTAGATATCAGTGTTGTGAATGCATGTATACTTCACTGAAAACTGCATAACCAGAACTCTTCGGAACCTCTGCTGAAGTTTACCCGTTACAATATGGAGTTCCTTCACATCAAGGCAAATCGACTCCAGCACCTTCTCAAGACCTGAGGTTTGATGCCCAATGCCACTGGCATATGGAAAATATACACAAAGCAGATATGCAAATTCCAATGGGAAGCTTAATTTCATTTCCTCAAAATGCAAAATAGGACTACATCCAAAATGGTTTTTGGAATTCCATACAAAAAATAACGTAAGACTCAATGTTCCAATAAATATATGTCCTCTTTGACAGGCATTCTATTTATTTTATTTTTTAGTCTTATAACCAACACAAGAATATATGTATAACATAATATAATGTACTGTCTGCTGTGCTTAGCGTCCCATTTCTAGGACGACTTAAGTTTGTATGTCAAACATATAAAAAATAAAATGCAAGTATAAAAACCAATATATTAACATTCAAGAACATGTGTTTTCTCGTTAAACAGTGAATTTGTTAGTTTTAAAATTAAAAAATTACTTTATGCGCTAATGAATTAATCTAATTTTGTTTTAATATAATTTACTACACAATTATTGGAAAATGTATAAAATTAGATTTAATTAAATTTACAGGATAATTAAAATTCTGAGAAATTGATGGAATAATTTATATTTAAAAATTCATTAAGCAGGTAGTAAAACAATTTAAATAACATAATTCAGTTAAATTCGTCCCGCGCCGTAGCCGAGCGGTTAAGGTAGGAAGCCTTGGCGCAGAGCTACGGGACTTGCGCTGGTTCGAGTCTCCATGGGGGAAGAAATTTTCTCATGGTATTTCGGCCAGTATGGGACCGGTGCCCACCCAGCATCGTGAGGCAATTGGGTAGCTACAATAAGTAGCGGCTCCAGGTTGAGGAACCAGCTATAACGGCTGGGGGACTCGACATGCTAACCACATGTCACCCCTACACTGGCTGTTGATCATCTACCTCTGTGATTGACACATGTGGATGTGAAGGGCCAGCAGCCGGCTGGTAAAAGGGCAACCGCTGAAAAGTGGAAAGACCCTCAATCGGAATCGGCAGTTAAATTCAATGGGCTATAGAAACCAAGTCTATACCACGATCGTGTTTGCAATTAACAGATGTGGATTTTACATATGTTAAAAGTAACACAAAAATATGAAATCTCCGTCTTGGTTCAGTTTCTGTTTCTACGAATAAATAGTAAAACAAGTCAAAGAGAAAATGCAAAGAGAGTAATGTCATCGACATATCCTACATAACTTAGTAGAATTAATTCTATTTTTCTAAATAGGATTAATGTTCTTTTCATATGAATATGATTTTTGTAATGTGTACGATACCTATTTTAAAATATTATTCACGTAACATGTAGATACTAGATATTATTCAGGTATCATGTAGGTCCATTTGACTTCGAATCAAGAAGTTTGTACTTACAAGTTAATAATAATAACAACAACAATAATAGTAATAACAACAATAATAGTAATAACAACAATAATAGTAATAACAACAATAATAGTAATAACAACAATAATAGTGATAACAACAATAATAGTGATAACAACAATAATAGTAATAACAACAATAATAGTAATAACAACAATAATAGTGATAACAACAATAATAGTGATAACAACAATAATAGTAATAACAACAATAATAGTAATAACAACAATAATAGTAACAATATCAACAATAATAGTAACGATAACAATAATAACAACAATAACAATAATAACAACAATAACAATAATAACAACAATAACAATAATAACAACAATAACAATAATAACAACAATAACAATAATAACCACAATAACAACAATAACAACAATAACAACAATAACAACAATCACAATAATAACAACAATAACAATAATAACAACAATAACAATAATAACAATAATAACAACAATAACACCAATATCAACAATATCAACAGCGAACAACAAGTCTAATAACAATAATAATACTCATTACAACAATAATAACAATAAAGAATATAATAATAACCATAATAATAATGATAATAATAATACTCATAATAATAATACGCAATAATAATACTCATAACAATGATAATAATAATAATACTCATAATAATAACAATACTAATACTCATAATAATAATAGTCTTAATAAAATAAAATAATAATACCTAATAATAATAATAATGCCAAAATATTATAATAATATCAAATAATAAACAAATTATTTTTCATACTATACTCTGGACATACATAATTAACTATAATAATACTCAGAATAATAATAATAATAATAATAATACTTCATATAAATAATAATAAATACTCATCGTAATAATAACACAATAACACAAACGATGACAATCATCGAAAAATAGTAAAAAAAGCAATGCAAAATTTATAAGAAAAATGTATTGTCCAATGTCCATGTTAGGTGAAGCATATAGAACGCAGCAAAAGTAAAAAGGAAAAACAAAATTAGTATACCAGAATTCATAGTGATATATAGGTAGAAACGAAGGTTATCATTTTATGGACATATTGAACGTCAATAACGTTCAAATAGACCTGTAATAAGAAATAATATTTTCTACACAAAATATAAATAAAGGTACCAGTGGATAGTATCAAATGGATGGGGGTGAGTGAATACAGGACCCTAAAATAGGCACACTAGTCTGAAGAAGATATCATAAACATGAGATCAGCTTTTCACAAATTAAATGTGCACAAGATGACACAAACTCCAAGAAAAACAAACTGGAACAACATGGAAACAAGAGAAGAAAGGCCCACAGCCAAGAACAATGATGGACATATGGAGTCAAAGGAAACGCCTCTAAGTACTTTGCATAGTTCTACATGGGCTCATCCGCAACCAGAAAAAAATATAACGAATACATTTTTGTATTTTATGAAAATATGACAATTTTCTTAAAATCTAAAATAGTTCTATTTACATCATTTTTGGAAGGTATCCTGATGTTTATACTTGTGGGTAAAAACTACTACATCATGTGTAGCTATAGTTCTCAAAAGGTGAATTTTCTGGTTGGAAAGATGTCACATTCCCTGCAATGACCACAATTTCCTTCAATTCCTTCCTACTTATGCATGTTGATGAAAAGCTTAATTGGGAAACTTATGCATCACTGACTTTACTTTTACTTTATATAAAATTTTAATTACTCCCTCAGGTCGTGTTTTAATTTGAACAATTCATGCATGGCCTTCCTGTTTTGTAGTTTTTTCTTCCTCACACCTCTTTAATCTCTCTCTCTCTCTCTCTCTCTCTCTCTCTCTCTCTCTCTCTCTCTCTCCCCCTCTCTCTCTCTCTTAGAATAATCTTTACCTTTATAGGTACTGTTACATGCCCCACAGGATATGACCTGTCGGGAGAATATTTTAACTCTGGATTACACAAACATTTAGACAGTACAAGTACACGAAGGGTATCCATGATATGTTATAAGATCAATGCCGGAGCCATCCCCGAAGCAGAACGAATATTAAAATTAAATATACATCATTCATTTACATTTTACTTTAAAAAATACGAATTTGTTGGTGAATATGGTGACAATATGTAAGACACTATTGGGTCTTAACATTTCTTCACACCTGACTTATAGGTCAGTAAAAAAATATGGAAGAAAGTACTTATGAAGCGTTTTTCAAACAGGCACTCCACGCCGCCGGCTTTCGGACTCTCTGTTTGTCCGGCGTCGTGGTTTATGATGACCCTGCTCTAGTGAGGAACCATCCTCATATCATCCACACCTAAGCTGCGAGACACGCAAGGGCTAAGAAACTAAACCCTTACTGAAGAACACAAAGGTATTTGGCCGCCAAGGGACCTCAACTGGTTCCCAAAAAGCGGCACACTGGGCAATGCTGGTCATTGCCATAAAGCAGCAGCAGCAGAGGATCGAACCCTAGCCCGCTGCGTCCGAGTCACGAACGTTATGCCCGGACCAAAGCGGATGACACTACAATATGGTATGTTGTAAAAGCAACATTTATATGAATTCAAAACTTTGACATTTCAGCATTTTCGATACGAATGAATAACTGCTTTTTATGCGTGCTATAAAATTGGTTTAAGAGACCATTACTTGCTTTCAGTCATCTGATAACTCTCTTAGTTTAGAAATTCAATTGATAAACTTCTCTATCTATCTTCGGGTTTTTACAGCTGCTGCCGTCTTCCCGTGCCAAACCTCCAAAGCCTACGGTCTTGGGCATCTTCGATGCTTAGCCCTCTAGCTTGCATTACTGTCTTCATGTTTTCCTTCCATGTTAACCTTGGTCTTCCTCTTTTCTTCTTTCTGTTAGGATGCCATTCTATATGTTGCTTCGGCCATCGCTCATCTTCCATTCTTAAAACATGTCCTAACCACTTTAATTCCTTTTCCTCAATTCTTTCAATTATGCTTTCTTCTGCTTCCATTTTGTTTCTAATTTCCTTATTTGTGACACGTTCTAATTTAGAGTTTCTGGCACTTCTTCGTAAATAATCCATTTCTAGAGCTATTAGTCTATTCTTGTAGTACTTATTGATTGTCCATACCTCACTTCCGTACATTGCAACAGATTCCACCAATGTTTTACCAATATATTTTTTTGTGTCTTTCCAAATATGTTTATCCCACCATATGGAATTTAATGATGATATTATTTTGCTACTCAATTCAATTCTATGTTTTATGTTCTCTTTGCCTATACCTTCGATGTTATCCATAATCATTCCCAAATATTTAGTTTGTTTCACTTGCTTTATTTGGATTCCATCTTCCAATACTAAGTTTTCTCTTTCATTGCTATTTATTGCCAGATATTCTGTTTTTTGTAAATTTACTGTGAGACCCCATGATTCATATGTGCTTTTCAACCTTTTTATCATGAATTCCATATCAAAATTGTCTTGCGCTAAAACCAGTTGATCATCGGCAAATTGTAATGTCAGCAAAAATCTATTGCCTATTGGGATCCCCATACCTTTGCAGCTTTGTTTCCATTTCGTTAATATAAATTCTACATAAATATTAAATAAAATTGGTGATAGACTGCACCCTTGTTTCAATCCCTTTGAGGTGTTTATAGGATTAGACATTATATTTCCCATTTTAACATAAGCGGAGTTATCTTTATAGGTTTGTTTAATAATTTCTATTAGGTTTTTATCACTATTGTATTTCTCCAATACTTCCCATAATTTGTTCCTCGGAATTGAGTCATAAGCTTTCTCTAAATCTATCATTGTCAAATGGGTTTCTTCTCCAACTGCAGTCCGTTTTTCAATTAACTGTTGTATTGCAAATATATTGTCAACACATGACCTTCCTGGTCTGAATCCATTTTGATCTTCTCCTAATTTGTCTTTAACATCTTTTTGTAACTTCGTAAATATTCTATATAATGTGTTATTTATACTTATTCCTCTGTAGTTTTTTGCGTCTCTTCTATCGCCCTTCTTGTATATTGGTACTATGTAGCTTATTTTCCATTCATCAGGAATCTTCTGTATTGCAATGCACTTATTATACAAGTCCCTCAATCTACCTATTAAATTTTTTGGGCCATATTTAATTAACTCATTTGGTATGTTTCCCGGCCCTGGTGCCTTTTTATTCTTTAGGGTTTGAATTTCTAATTCTATATCTATTGTATCAAATTCCAGGGCGTTCATTTCTATGGATGGATTTTCTGTTGTTTCCATAAACTCATTTCTAGTTTCTGACAGTAAAGCTTTGTAATGTTTTTCTGCGTCTGATTTTGCTAAACAAATTATCTTGCTGGGTCCTTGGTTGGTTTTCAGTGTTTTTAGAAATCTCCATACTTCTGATGATTGTGATCCTCCTATATAACTTTCTATTTCTTGGCATTGGCTTTTCCATAATTTGTTTTTTTCTTCTATCACTTTCCTTTTAACTTTGGCGTTTGTTCTCTTGTATTCTATCCAATTTTCTGTTGTTTTATTTGCCAACCATTCTAAGTAGCATTTTTTCTTCTTTTTGGTTAATTCTTCAATATCATCATTCCACCAATCTTGGGTATTTTGTTTTTATTTATTGTGCCTAATGCTTTCTTTGCTGCCGAATGTATTATTTCCTTTAATTGATTATATTCTTCTTCTATGTCTTCCTTGTAATCCAAATTCTCAATTTTAATCCTCAGTCTTTCTTTATATAAGTTTTTGATACTATCCTGATTAAATAAATACAGTTTAAATTTTTCTTCCTGCTTCGGTTGCATTGTTGATTCCCTTGCTTCATCATGCACTTTTTTCCCTGTAGGGAATTTGGGGATGATCTGTGCTGTGAGTAGATAGTGGTCAGAACCACAATTTGCTCCTCTTTTAACCCTTGAGTCCTTAATAAATAAGGAAAATTGCTGAAAAGATATTTAAATATTATTCGACTGTGGTTTCGGGGTAGTGTCGTGGCCTAGTATGCAGCAGGCCACGGTTCGATCCCCGGTTGGGGAATGTTCCCTGGATGATGATTTCTTCGCAGAATTTCCTCGCCAATAAGACAAATTTCAGGGAACGTTTAGAGCCAAACGGTCCCCGAACATCATATGGTTTTCATTCTCATATTCGCAGAGTTGAGTATGAATGTGTGTGTGTGTGTGTGAATGGTTTGTTTCATCTTAATGTTGTGTTGTCTAGGAGGTAGCCTCGAAATTGAGCTACTCACTCATTCGGGGAGGCGCTCCATGTCCTTGTGAGTTGAAATAAGTATGCGTGCGATCCATAGTTTAAAGCAGTGGTATTCACTAGAAATTACAAGGGAACCAAATATAAGAAACCATATCTGTTCGAGAGCCGCACCAAATTTCACAGTTCTCAGTCTTGGTAACACGCAGATTTTTTTTTTTACATTTATGGACAAAACACAATTACTGATTACTGTCATTTAATTTTTGTTAATAATTAACTATTATTATTATTATTATTACTACTATTTTTATAATATAAGGGAAATTATGGGTGTACAAGAGGAGCCGGACAACATAGATATCATAGAAAAGAAAAGATTGCAGTGGTATGGTCATGTCAAACGAATGCCAGAGCAAAGATTGCCAAAAATTGTTATGGAATGGATCCCAATAGAAAGGAGGAAGAGAGGAATACCGAAGAAACTTGGATAGAAGGGGTACAAGCAGCTATGAATATCAGAGGGAGGAAGATGAATGGATGGATAGAGAGGAATGGCGTTTGGTTTCCGGAAGACGGCGGCAGCTGCCATGATACCGGATTATGATGATTATTATTATTATATATTATTATTATTATTATTATTATTATTAATATATTATTATTATTAATACGGCACTGTACACAATTTTAAGGCAACTTACAGTTGTGTAGATTACTGCTGTGAAGTTGATGATCGAACTCTGCTACTCACCTACACAATTTTGTCAATAGGAGCTGGTTGATTTGCCACACATATCCGCAGCAGGTTTTCCAAGTTCACATTAGTGAGACGATATCTATGTTTACCCTTGATGAACTTTATCTTACTGAAAGTCATTTCACAAACGTACGTTGATCCAAAAACACACAGAATTTTATATGCACACGACACCAAGCTTTCGAACTGTTTTTCTGGAACTGTATTCCAAAACTCTAAAATTTTTAAATTCGTTTTTCGTTTCTCTTGAAAAATACCTTCCAGTTCTGAATCCTGCTGGAGATCAACAAGTTCATTTTTTAGATTTTTAATCTCAGGACCAAAAATTGACAACCCAGTTACATCTGTCGTCGTTATTGACCATGGATTTTCAACTAATCGAAATGGGTTTCGAAACTTTCTAAAATCATTAAATCTCGCGCTGAAAATCATGATGTAGTACAGTGAGCAATTCTATGAAGGGTTGCAAGTTTATTTCTTCCTCTGAATATTCTTCAATAAGATGTTGGAAACATGGGAAACTAGTGAAATCATTATTACTAAGTTCTTCTGTATACATTTTTAATTTTTCTTCTAAAGAAAAAATTGCACTTGTGAGCTGAGTAATAAGTTTATTTGTACCTTGCATTTTAATTTGGACATCATTCAGTATTCCTGTTAGGTCAGCCAGGAAGCCAACTTTTAACCACAATGAAGAAGAGTCTAGTTCAGGGTATTCTTTATCTCGTTCACTTAAGAAGAGTTTTATTTCATGGCGAAGATTAAAAAATCGTTCCAAAACCCTTTCCTTTACTCAGCCACCTGACCTCACTGTGATAAATAACATCATCATACTGTGAATTAAGCTCTTTGAGAAATTCTATGAATTGCCTATGATTTAGTTCGCGTGATCTAATGAAATTAACAATGTTAATTACTTTCTTCATCACAGATCTGAAAGTTTCGTCAAATTTAGCAGCAAGATTTTCTTGATCTAAAATGCAATGGTATGTTAATAAGTGGTCTCTATTTAAATGTTTTTTAACAGAGAAATGAATCCTGTATGACAACCTACCATTGAGGGACAACCGTCAGTGCACACTGATAAAAATTTGTTTAGGTCAATTTTGTATTTGTCAAAAAAAGATTTAGCTGTTTCAAAAAAATCTATTCCCCGTGTCTGACCTGTCATAGGTATTACAGTTAAAAATTCTTCCTTTTATAATCCCTATCTTATTACAATATTTAACAAATAAAAGCATCTGAGAGGTGGAGCTAATATCTATGGACGAATCTAGAGCGAGGCTGAAATAGTCACATTCACGAATTTCATCGAGAGTACAAAGGAGCATGTCTACAGACATTTCGTTAACTCTCCTAACACAAGTAGAATCGAAAAGTTGTAACTTTTGTATGTCACTTTTTATCTGTTTTGCATTTGGGAATTTAGAAAATAATATGTCACAAACGACTAGAAAACACTCCTTAAAAATCTCTGCATCGCAAACGGTTTCATTTTGCGTGCTAAAATTTCTGCTACTTCATATGATGCTTTTGTTATCAATTTATTTTCACTTACGGTATCCAACATCATTTTCCGTTCAGACACTATTGACATTTTTAATGTTTTTAGTTTTTCTGCTCTCAATTTAGAATCTTTAGGATATTTGCACTCAAAAATTTGAATGCACCGTTTTATAAGGCCTATTAAGATTAAATCGTTTATAACCTTGAACTACGTCTCGACATAATAAACACATCGCACTGCCTTCCTTTTTAGCAGGTATGAAGAAAAATTCATGCTCCCAAGTATCTTGAAAAACTCTTCCTTCATCTTCGAGTTTTCTCTTTTTCCCTTTCGAAAAAACACCAGCCATTATTAAACACTGAAATTCACTTCACTTCAACTGATTAGGTAACACACAGTATCCAGTCGCTTGTTCATAGAAACTAAATTGTATAATATTTCATTGTGAAAGATTCGGACGACAATGTAGAAGTTTAAACGGTTTTAAAAACAAACGTACACATATTCAAAACCAGGAAATTGCATTGCATTGTTGAACACGTGCGGTACTGTACTGCTCGGAATGACACAGGGATATCCAAAGTTTTGTAGAATTTCAATAAAGATAATATTATTTTATACTAAGAATTTAAAATTTAAATGTATAGTAATGAAGGTAAAATTATTCCAAGAGCCTTAATAAATATCTTCAAGAGCCACATGCGGCCCGCGGGCCGCGTAATGTTACCGCTGGTTTAAAGTCTCTCTAGCAACAGGTCGTGGCGCTGTAAGGCCCGGGTGGCGTGATGCATGTAAAATTGTCAGGTCAAGCTGATTAATGGAATGAAAAAAAAACGAATACTAGATTCGTACATTTGTCTGTTTAGAGATTCCGATGCAGTTTAGTCTATGATTTATTCAGACTATTACTTTTGCTCAGAATTAAGCGTTTAGTTAGCCTATAATTGAAGAGTGAAAACCATTACGATATCAGTTACATTTAGATCAATCAGATAAAAATTAATTAAAACATTTGCAATAGGTATCAAACCAATTAAAACAGTTTTATTCATCCGTCACTAGACAACTGTACCTGACAGCATACGTACATTTGAATCTCTCAGCCAATCGAAAGTAGGACCCAATAACGTTCGACAACTGCACTTATTTCATTTTTCACAATGTCACGTATACAGCTATGATCTTCATGAATTCAATTTCGTTAAACTGTTTGATGTTTACCAGATTGGATATTTCTTCTTTAATCTGTTTTTCCACTGTAAAAGTGGCCTAATTAAAACAATTGTGTTTAAGTGCACATTTTTGTTATTCTGTAGTGTTTAATTATAGATTGTATAAATGCATTTTCTATATTTCATTACACGCTTTATAATAGCTTGACCTGTATCTATCTATCTATGTGACTTTATCTTTCAACGCGATTTTCACCCACTTAAAATTACTGGATTGACTTGAAACTTTGTACACTTGTAAAAGACCCGTGACAATACAATAATTTCATATTTTGTTTCTATAATCATAGACAGAATCATCAGAATAAAGTGTCTTTGTAACTATGTAACGGAATTTGTGGACACGATTTTCACCCACTTAGAAACATTGGATCGACTTGAAACTTTGTATACGTGTAAAGGACTCATGACAATACAATAATTTCATATTTATTTTCTAAAATCCTGGCCAGAATCATCAGAAAATCAAAAAAGTGTCTTTGTATCTGTGTAACAGAATTTTTGAACACGATTTTCACCCACTTAGAAACATTGGATCGACTAGAAACGTTGTATACTTGTAAATGACTCGTGACAATAAAATAATTTCATATTTTGTTTCTAAAATCCTGGCCAGAGTCATCAGAAAATCAAAAAAAAAAAAATGAAAAGTTGTATAATAGGTTGCGGACTTGTCCACTTTTTAGCCAATCGTTGTAAGAGCTCAGTTGGTAACGCGGTAAACTCTAGTGCCATACAATTTCAGTAATCCGTAGGTCGCTGGTTCAAATCCGGCTGGGAGGTTTTTTTATAGAAGAGTATTACTTTTAGCTCATACTACAATAGTATCGAATTTAAAGATATTTATATTTTCATCTTTTTCTACTACAAGGTTTAGGCTATGTAGCCTTATTCTGTAAAATAGGCCTATTAAAACTAAGAAAATAAATAATAGTTTTAAAAAACTAAAACAACACGCTTTATTAGAAAACCGAACTAGAAAAATGAAAAATAATTTTAATTTCCAACACGCTTGGGGTAAATAATTTTACCATCAAAAGCGTGGGGTGCTTTTTATGAGTTTTACATTTTCTTCTTAGAGACTTTACCTTTACCAATATCTGTTTATTATCAAATAGATTAATTGATAAAGAGCACCCCACGCTTTTGATGGTAAAATTATTTATCCCAAGCGTGTTGGAAATTAAAATTATTTTTCATTTTTTTAGTTCGGTTTTCTAATAAAGCGTGTTGTTTTAGTTTTTTAAAACTATTATTTATTTTTAAAGAGAATATTTACTTTATAGCAGTAACACTAGTATATTTAGATGTTATAACTACATTTTTGACATTTAGCAATGAAGGCCAATTATGACATTTTAAAAAATAAATGCCTGAGTTGGGACTCTTTTCTTAAAAATGCTTACTTGTAGTAGCCACTAGATGGCAGTTGGAAAAATATCCCGCTACCTCTCGTGTAAATTAAGGTAAAATATATACATATAAAGGAAATATAAATGTTTGGGTTAGGACTCCTGAGTAGCTCAATTAGTTAGAGCGCTAACGAATAAGTTAAAGATGTCGAGTTCAAATCCCGACTCTGACATTTACTTTTCTCTTCATGTCAAACTGTCTTCATTACTAAATGTCAAAAATATAGTTATAACATCTCTATATGTCATAAAATATTTAATATCTGACAAATGTATGCTCACCCAACTGTCTAGAGTACATAGTCGGAGCAGCTTAACCTCTAATCTATATTTAATTCAATTCGTGCGCACTACATCGATCTATAGACAGTAATACGGGAGCTGTTAATATTAGGGTAGCCCGGGGCTAATTCGCACATTTCAAATTAAAAGTTATATAACCTTCGGGAAAATGTTTTCAAGGAAAATATAATATATATTTATTATTACTGAGATATCAATAAATGTATACACAGTATTTAAAAACTCATAAGTGTTAACACTAATAAACAAGAAATATAAATCTGACACATGACGTGGCTTAACATTATGAACTTAAGTGGGGCTACTTCGCACAGACAGGGGGCTATTCCGTCCACATCTTAACATTACAATCATTTACCGAAAGTGAATTGTTTATTGCCAAAGGCACCAAGACACACCTTATGAAAACATTTTAAACATCTCTGACATCTGATCCACTCTCCCATACATATTGATTTACCTTACACAACAAAAAAGAACATGGCACATCATCTTCCTCCACATTCACTGTTGGTTGAAGTGGAAGTGGATCGTCTTCATATGACGAGGAATGTGTGTTTCTTTTATTTGCATGTTTTCTTCATGTAAGCCCCTTTAGATTTATATGTGAGCGCCGTCTGTAACATTTTAATAAATAACTTCTGATAGTTTACTCACATTTTTATGAAAGAATAATATCTTAAGAAGTGTACGGAATAGCCCCTGTTATTCTGTGCGAAATAGCCCCCATTTACTACATTATAATAAAGCTGTATAATTTCATAACCACTTATAATTTCTAAATTTAATTAACTGATATGATCATTGCAAATGCTTACTATAAATTGGCACAGTTATTATTGGTTTACATCTATCTATATAAAATTATAACTTAAACAGTGAGATGTATAAACTACTCAAGCAGGTATATGGCTCAAATAATACACACCGTGGTTGACAAAATCTTATCTTACAACAACGTAGAACCTTTTCTTGAAACATACAGATGACGACTGAATACCAGACAGACAGGGGTTGAAACGACGTGGTCATCCGTCCTTGAAAATTCCAAAGGTTTCTTAAAGTGTGCGAAAAAGCCCCGGGGTACCCTATAGTAAAATTGTCACTTAATGCTTTGTACCCACAAAGACACAGTTTAGCTGCTATTTAATATCAACATCTATATTACTACTACAAGTAACGTAATTACACTTCAATATTAAGTCAGGGCTGACCTTTTAGGTCAGGGGATCACTTGTGATCGTCATCAAAGGAGATAGACCGCCACGTTTCGCAGGTCTAAAACTTCTTTTAGAATCGGAATCGGAGTTGAATTCTTGTAATATATTCTGCCAGTCAGTGCCACCATTTTCTTCAATCTTAGATTTTCATCGGAGCATAAGTGCCATAAGTTTAATTTAAATGCGATAATCAGTAGGCCCCTGACTGTGTCTATATTCAGTGATGTTCCTATCGAAGGGCCCCAATGGCAAGATTCGTAGAAATGAAAAGAGACAACGCTATAGAGAAGACATTTAATGAAGAAGTCTTGGAATGGAAGATCATTCAATAGCAAGACAAGCATTTGATTCGACATCTGGTGAAACAGCGCCAATGTCAAATGCCATTTTCCAAAATGTGTAAAACCTAGGTTAAGTGTATCATCTTAATTTATCTTACCAGAGGTTCAATAGCTTTCAAACATCTCAATGACATCTCCAAATGTAACGAATTTTAAAATTGTATCTTTGTAGGCTAGTGAAAACAATTTTTTTGAGAATCGTATAATTCTTGTAGTTATTTTTAAATATGTAGTGTCTAGTTGTATTTATATTAATTGTTTTGGCTAATGTTTTTTCTTCATTAATGTTCAATTAAATTAATACATTTGTGGCGTCTTATTATTATTTAACCTCGTTATACTACCATTTTGTGCAGTATTTTGAACCTCGTTCTACTACCATTTTGCACCCACGCAGGGTTATATTGTTGATCACTATTTTCATTGAAAAGCATAGATTGTTCAAATTTGTGACATCTTTGCCCGGGCCCATAGAGGCAAAGAGGAATTCAACTTTCTTTACTAAATTCTCCTAATATGTAATGTTTACTGACTTATAAAATACAATCGTGGAAGCTTTGGGATAAAGGAACTAACACACGCTTGAGCAAGCTTTTGGAATTTGACTTTGATATCTGACTTATGCTAACTACTGAATGAATAGGCATAGAGTAAGTAAAAAGCACAACTAAAGCTTTTAATGCGAGTCAAAATATAGTCAGATATAATATAAAGATAAATAAATAAATATTCGATTTATAAAGAAAATAAATCATAATAGATCATCTATACGAAAAGAAAATATGATATAAATCAACATACATACATACATACATTATCACTCACTCTAGTCCAGCCTCGGGTTGGGGAAAATACTGTCCTAGCGTCCCCACCCTGGCTTACTGGACTAAACAAAGAAAACAAGCTCTCCTGAGCTGCTCTGACCAGACTCCAACGATGACTAAGTAGATGATGATTCGATGTTACAAAACACAGCTAATTATGAGAGTTCACAGGGAGAGGGGGAATGCGCGATAACACAGGGTGCGCACTAGGAAGGGAAGGGATAGATAGGAAAGCATTTGGCACTGTTCATAAAGATGACACTCGAGATGGAGACGCGATGACGTATAGTTTGCGCAGTAAGACGTAATTCCTGTATCGAAATATCCATTTCGGTACAAATTAATTGTTCGATCAATTAATTTTAGTGACATAACACATAAATAAGTTATATATATCGTTAAAGTTAGTGTTATACAGAAAATACTGAAATCAAATTTCTATGAGGCTAAGAGTGATTTTATCATATTATTAAAATTAAAGTGTAACTACGTATAACTCAATTATAGAAAAAACAATTACAAGGGAACTGTCAACCATTGCATGCGGAACGTACCTTGAAGTTTCTCTCAGAGATGCGTTGTGATGTACGGAGACCGTATCCGAAATATTATCTACCGCTTTAAACTGAAAGGCACATAAATCAAAACCAGAATCCAGCAATGGCAACCCACTGTGCTAAACAGATGGATGTACCTGCATGAGTAAAGCGGAGAGCAGTGAGGCGTGGTGCGTAGGCAAATTATCACGGTTATCCAATCCACCAAGAAGGAGTTGAATTGCTTCCCTGTAGTTTCAATGAGAGATTTGGCGCTAGACTTCCGTGCCTTCAGTTGAAAGCGGCAGATATATTTTTGCACTCGGCCTTGGAATATCACCTTGCGTCTTTGGGAGAAATTTCAAAGCATGATTCGGCATGCAATGGTTACAGCTTATTAGAATTTGAAATTATGACACTAACCTATTACTAAATTCATCCCTTTAAAAATAAAATTTCTGCGAGATGAATATTTCCTTTTAATAATAATAACAATAATAATAATAACTAATAGATTATATAATTTAGACACCCTATTATTTGCAGATGGGGAAATGGACAGCTAATGACAAATGAGGGAAATTTTGAGGAAGTGGCTGAATTCAAATACCTAGGAACAATGATCACAAATAGGAATGAGATGCACAAAGAAATTAAACATAGGCTCAATTCTGGAAATGCATGCTATTATGCATTGCAGAGACTCTTGCTGTCCCAACTCCTCTAAAAAAAACGTTAAACTGAAAATATAAAACTATTATTCTACCAGTTATATTACATGGGTGCGAAACATGGACTCTTACTTTAAGAGAGGAAAGGAGATTACAAGTATTTGACAATAAAGTACTTAGGAAAATTTTTGGACCAAAGATAGATGAACAGACAGGTGAATGGAGAAGACTACACAACAATGAACTACATGGTCTTTATAGGAAGCCAGATAAAATAAGAACAGTTAAGTCTCGTAGACTGCGAAGGGCAGGACATGTTGCACGTATGGGGAATGAAAGACTTGCTTGGAAGCTTCTTGTAGGAAAGTCAGAGGGAAAACGCCCAGTTGGTACAACAAGAATGAGATGGGAGAATAACATTAACTATGATTTGAGGGAAGTAGATTATACAGGGAATGTTTGGAAAGCATTCGCTCAGGATAGGGATGTTTGGAGAGCTTATGTCCGTGCGGCCATGAACCTACGGGTTCGGTAGTGCCAGTGAGTAAGTAAGTATTATTTGCAGATGACATTGTGTTTATAGCGAACTCAGAAGATGACCTACAACGTTCAGTACACTCTTTTCAGCAAATTGCAATAAACTACAACATGGAAATCTCAACAGAAAAATTTAAAGTCATGGCTTTCCTAGGAAAAGACCCAGTTCACAGTAAAATTGTTATTAATAATAAAATATTAGAACAAACCAACACATTTAACTATCTCGGATACCAAGTTACATACGAAGAAGAAAAAGATTTTAGTCAAAAAAATTATAAAATTTAACAGTAACAGGAATTATAAATAATATTTTCAAGCCATACACAGTACAGCAACACACACGAACTAGAATTTATAAAACACTGGCCAGACCCACATTATGTTACGGCAGTGAGGCCTGGACAATTCGCAGTGTAGATGAACAAAGACTAACTGCAGCAGAAATGAAATTTATGAGACGTACTGCGGGCTATTCAAGAACAGACCATAAAATAAATTCTGAAATTCTCAAAGAATTACACACAGAATCAGTCATGGAATATGTACAAAAATACAGAAACAACTGGAAATCTCACGTACGAAGAATGAGCAGAACAAGAATACCACGTCAGATCTTAAATTACCAGCCACCAGGCAAGAGATCTTTGGGCAGACCCTTCAAACGTTGGATTGAGACCGTAACAGACCACTAGGTCTATCACATGAAAGGAAGAAGAAGAAGAAGAAGAAGATAATAATAATAATAAAAACTCCTGGCGCGACAGGCCTACAAGGCCCTTAGCCTACCAGCCGGCTGCTGGCCTCACACCCACATGTGTTAATCACAGAGGTAGATGATAATCAGCCAGTGTAGGGGTGACATGTGGTC
Organism: Diploptera punctata; assembly: GCA_030220185.1. NCBI lineage: Eukaryota > Metazoa > Arthropoda > Insecta > Blattodea > Blaberidae > Diploptera > Diploptera punctata. Next base: position 136,595 of record JASPKZ010007376.1, on the reverse strand, counting down.
AGCATGTCGAGTCCCCCAGCCGTTATAGCTGGTTTTCTCAACCTGGAGCCGCTACTTATTGTAGCTACCCAAATGCATCACGATGCTGGGTGGGCACCGGTCCCATTCTGGCCGAAATAACATGAGAAAATTTCTTCCCCCATGGAGACTCGAACCAGCGCAAGTCCCGTAGCTCTGCGCCAAGGCTTCCTGCCTTAACCACTCGGCTACGGCGCGGGACAATAATAATAATAGTAATAATAATCATCATCTGCCTTTCAACTATTAGGCCCAATGGTCTGTTACGGTCTCCCGCCATCTCCGAAAAGATCGACCCACAGATCTTCTGCCTCGAGGAATGTAGTGAAGAATTACTTACTTACTCACTCACTGGCACTATCGAACCCGAAGATTCATGGCCGCGCGGACATAAGCTCTCCATACATCCCTATCCTGAGCTAATGCCCTCCAATCATTCCCTGTATAATCTACTTCCCTCAAATCATAGTTAATGTTGTTCTCCCACCTCATTCTTGGCCTACCAACTGGGCGTTTCCCCTCTGGCTTTCCTACAAGAAGCTCTTTTGGTATTCTGTGACGATCCATGCGCTGAACATGGGCTAGCCAATTGTTTCTATATTCTTGGAGGTATTCAGATATAGGTACGATGTTTAACTCTCTGGCTATTGTTGAATTTCTTTGGTGGTCTAGAAGGCTATAACCTGCAGTTCGTCGCAGAAATTTCATCTCCGTGGCTGTAATATGACGGTCATCCTGAGTTCTGATGGTCCAAACTTCACTGCCATAAATAATAATAATAATAATAATAATAATAATAATAATAATAATATATAATACAAGTTTTATTTAATGCCAGAGTTAAAACCATAGGGTCTTATCTTCCACAAAACCAGTTGATGGTGTAACCGCACGCTTATTGAAATGTTAAATGATACAAATTTTACTAAAATTACTTCCCAAAATTTCGAAGACGGGCAATACTGTAACTAGCAGATCCAGTCTTCTATCCTCCTTTTCTTCTCTGTGGAATAAATTCAAAACTATTATTTTTATCCGAGAGTTAATACCGTGAAACCAATGGTAATTGGATCATGAGAAGGAATTTGGAGCTCTGGACAGACATGTATAACTCCAATTAACGAACAGTCCCATAGGATCTGTACATTCTGCAATCCCATGGGATGTGTTAGCTATGGTATGTTAATTACATTAGGGTATTACATTTACTTTAGGGGGAGACGCGTTGGTAAAATCTAATATTACAAGATGATATTATGTTCTCCCAGAACTATATGACTCAAATCAATACAAATACCAAATTACGGATATGAATTCAACCCATGAGCACTCTACAGAGTAACCTATAGATCTGTATGACGAATATTATACAAAGTGTTACAAAAAAAATTCAAATATTTACATAAAGAATAACATGCAAGAAAAAAATCCTATGAACATGTATCCTGAACGCGATAACTTCTAAGTTGTGGAAACATATTCTGCTCATTATCTTGAGTGTCCACCGCTTTGGTGTCGAGGTAGCGTGCTGCCTTGTCACGCAACGGGCCCAGGTTCAATTCCCGGTCGGGACAGACTCCTGGGTGAGGTCTTTTACGGGGTTTGTTCCTCACCTGTAAGACAAAAGTCAGGAATCCTAGGGCCCAACGTTCCCTCGAAAATCATCGGCCATTATATAATCTTTATCATTTGACCGGTTTGGAAAGCAAACAGGAAGCTACCACATATATAATTCCCTATAAAGCTGCAAGCATAGCTTGAAAATGCATGATTGCTGTAAAAGACCTGCCCAAGGGCAGAACCCACAGAATATATATCGATAGTAATATTTTTGGCTTTGGAAATATTTAAAAGTTATGGCGTGTTGAGTCCCTGTAAATTATGGGTAAATATTTCGAGAATGGATGCAAGGTAATCCGGGAACCACTGGCTTTGATTTTCTCGACACAATGCGGAGATTCGATTAAAATGAATGGAGATAAGCGGAACACTTGTGAAGAATAGAATAAGGAGCCCACTAGAGAAAATTGTTGTTTATACAACAAAAGTATAGTAGTACAGATAAACCATAGACTATAACTCTGAAGGTATGTAAATAAGGACCAATGCCCTTTGGAATAATCTATTTTATCGAATTCTACCTACTGTGTATATACTGGAATTTTTAGAACATCTTAATTATCATAAGTAATACCACGAGTGATTTCCAAAATATCGACAAATTCACGAGTCACGAAGTGAGTCGTGAATTTATCGATAATTTGGAAATCAAGAGTGGTATTTGTTAGGACTATTTAACGAATAAAATTAAGCTGTTTACTCACAAATCATTATTTATCTATAGTTATTTTAAAATATTTATATATTTAATGTAAACGGCGATGTTTGAAAACAAATGAGAAACGATTCGTACGCTTCATCTGCTTCTTTTGTTTATCACTGCAACCAGATCATACTATTTATTGCCAAAGGAACGCAATATTGTAAGAATGCTCTCTTACTTACTTACTTACTCACTGGCACTATCGAACCCGTAGGTTCATGGCCGCGCGGACATAAGCTCTCCATACATCCCTATCCTGAGCCAATGCTTTCCAATCATTCCCTGTATAATCTACTTCCCTCAAATCATAGTTAATGTTGTTCTCCCACCTCATTCTTGGTCTACCAACTGGGCGTTTTCCCTCTGGCTTTCCTACAAGAAGCTTCCATGCACGTCTTTCATTCCCCATACGTGAAACATGTCCTGCCCATCGCAGTCTACGAGACTTAACTGTTCTTATTATATCTGGCTTCCTATAAAGATCATGTAGTTCATTGTTACGTAGTCTTCTCCATTCTCCTGTCTGTTCATCCCTCTTTGGTGCAAAAATCTTCCTAAGAACCTTATTCTCAAATACTCGTAACCTCCTTTCCTCCCTTAAAGGAAGAGTCCATGTTTCGCACCCATATAATATAACTGGTAGAATAATAGTTTTATATATTTTCAGCTTAACGTTTTTTTGAAAGGAGTTGGGGAATCAAAGTCTCTGCAATGCATAATAGCATGCATTTCCAGAATTGAGCCTATGTTTAATTTCTTTGTGCGTCTCATTCCTATTTGTGATTATTGTTCCTAGGTATTTGAATTCAGCCACTTCCTCAAAATTTCCCTCATTTGTCATTAGCTGTCCATTTCCATTATATACTGAATTTCTACCTGTGACCATATATTTAGTTTACTGATATTTACTTCCAGTCCTAATTTCTTAGTGTTACTCAATAGTGTGTGCGTGTTGGCCTTTAGTATCTCCTCGCTATCGGCCAGTAGTACTACATCATCAGCATAAACTAACAGCTTATTAATACCATTGAGTTGTAAGCCTTCCTCATTCTCTAAGATTTAATGGCATGCTCTAGTACAAAATTAAATAGTAGAGGAATAGTGCATCTCCTTGCTTCAACCCATTCTGGATTTCAAAAGTGTCTGAAAACTGTTTGCCTACACGCACCCTACTATTTGAGCCATTTAGACACATTCGTATAAGTCTAACTAACTTTTTAGGAATTCCGAACTCCAGCAGGATACTATATAACTTCTCCCTCTTAATTGAATCATATGCTTTTTTGAAGTCTACACATAGTTGATGTACAGTGCCATTATATTCCCATTTCTTTTATAAAATCTGTCTTATACTAAAAATCTGATCTGTTGTAGACCTGTTTCTTCTAAATGCACATTGATGATCTCCTAGAATGTCATCAATGTAGGGAGTAAGTCTGCTTACTAATATATTTGTAAGAATTTTGTATGAAGTTGAAAGTAATGAGATGCCCCTGTAGTTGTTGCAATCAGTTTTATCTCCTTTCTTATAAATTGGTACGATAATTGATTCCTTCCATTCATCTGGAAGAGCTTCGTTTTCCCAAATCATACTAAGCAACCAGCGTATCTTGTCCATCAATTTTTCTCCCCCTGATATTATCAGTTCTGCTGGGATCTCATCTGAACCTGATGCTTTATACATCTTCAATTTTTCAATCGCCATTTCAACCTCTAATGCACTTGGCTCTGTGACTAGCATTTCTGCTGTCTGTAACTTATCCTCCTCAATGTCCTGTTCTGTATGTACATTTAATAGCTGATTAAAGTAACTTTTCCATCTATTTAATATACTCCTGGAATCTGCAATCATATCCCCATTTTCATTTCGAATTATGTTTGTTCTAGCCTGAAACCCTTTCTTCTCTATACTAATTCCCTGATATAATTCTCTAATGTTCCTATTTTTTGCATTCATTTCAAGATCATTAATCTTCTCTCTCAAATATTCCCTCTTTTTACTCTTTAGTAACTTAGTGGTTTCCCGTCTAACACTACCCAATTGCTCTAAATTTACCTCATTTGGCTCGTGTAACCATTTAATTTTGCTAGTTTTCTTTTCTTTACAATGTCGCACATTCCTCATCAAACCATTTCTTGTTTTGCCTCTTTTTAAACAACCAATGCTTTCTGATGCTGAAAATTTAATAGTATCTCTTATAGCCTCCCATTCTTTATTTATATCAGGTTCTTCTTCGTTTGCCACATTGTCATCTGAAGATTCCAGTACTTCAAATCTATTAGCAATCTTGATTTGGTATTCTTGCCGCATTTCATCGTTTCTCAAGTTTTTTAATTCATATTTTACAGAATCATCTTTAGCATTCGTTCCTCTCATAAGCGATAGCCGTTGTCTGATTTTCACTCTGACCAGATGATGATCCGAATTGCAGTCTGTCCCTCTAACTGATCTAACATCAATGATGCTACTGTGCCAGCGTTTATCCACTAATACATGATCTATCTGGTTCCGAGTTTCTCCATCTGGGGACGTCCAGGTGTATTTATGAATATCCTTATGCTGAAATGTTGTGCTCTTAACAATCAGATTCTTTGATGTGGCAAATGTGACTAATCTAACCCCGTTGTCGTTACTATCTTCATGAAGACTGAATTTGCCTATTGTTGGTTTGAATATATCTTCCCGCCCTACTTTTGCATTGAAATCTCCTAAGACAATTTTCATATGATATCGTGAAAGGCTATCAAATAAGCATTCTAATTCTTCATAGAACTCATCCTTGATCTTGTCATCTTTATCTTCTGTGGGGGCATGTACATTTAAAATTATAAAATCATGTCGTTTACCCTTTAGAATTATGTATGATATCCTATCATTAACAAACTTAATATCTCGGATAGCGGATAGGATCCTCCTTCTGACTAAAAAACCCGTTCCAAATGCAGGTCTTTCTGCACCCCCATAGAATAATGCAAAGGTTCTTGATTCCTGACTACCTTGTCCTGGCCACCTAACTTCCTGTAAAGCGACTATATCCAAGGGCGATTTATCTAGTTCCCGCGTTAATATCTCTAGTGTTCCACTCTTGTATAAAGTCCTAACATTCCATGTTCCTAGGAACATGTCCCTGTGTTTGAGCCTTTGGCATGGGTTCCCTGAAGTAGTCCCCGCCCGGAGAACCGAATGGGGGACTATTTGACCTCCGGAAAATTTTACCCCAGATGAACCCATGTCCGCATTTCTTGACGGTTGTATTTTTACGGTGAAAGATCGTCACTCTTTCGCCCAAGGTACTTTTTTCGTCTGGCTTATCACCTTCGACCAGTCCGGCATGGGTAACCCTATCGGCAGCAATGCTACCGCCGGCATAGCTCTCAGGATCATTTAAGCACGCAAGCCACTCCACCACGACAAGGTAAAGATACCATGGAGGGTAAGAATGCTCTCTAGTGGAGAAAAAATGAAACACATCAAACTGTATATTAATTCATTTCTGATGTCGTATGATGTAAATATGACAATTATATTTTTCTGGATTATTACCTGGGAAAAAATACAAAATTAAGAAAGTGCAAACAGTGGTTTCTTTTTTTGGTGGCATAATCAATTGCTACAAATGTTTTTATGTTAACTCCTGCAAGCGCTATGTGTTGACATCCATGCACTATATATACAATCTGGTCGCCGTATTTCTTACAGAGTCAGTCACTGCAAAATAATGGTCAGACCTGTTCAGAATATTAAAAAGGAGGAGCTTTCTTTAATATGGTAAATTTAATATTGATAAATATTTGGTGAAACACGTCTGTGATTGGTTATAAAACAGAAATCATTGAAACGTGCCCATTTGGGGCATGAGTTAAGTAGTCTATCCTAAATGTTCTGTTACTTTTTCTGGGTAAATCGCAACATATTAATACCGACTCAAGGCTTAAACGATAATTAACACAATGATATTAAATTATACAAGTTACATTAAATAATACTAGTTGGCCGCGGTGGACTAGTGGTTATGTTCCTTGCCTCCGGTTCCGAGAGTCGCAGGTTCAAAATCGACCGGGGTCCATGGATTTTTTATGATAGTAGAACATTAAAGTAGCAATTCCTCCGGGAGGGGGTCCAGAGTCTGAAAATTTTCTGGCTAGAAAAAGATCCTTAGGCTTGAGTAAATAAAATTTACCGACCTCCTTCATCCTAGTAATGCCTAAGTTGCCTCATTGGGTCGGTATGTTGACTGCATGACATCTGCAGGAAATAAGCGCAACTAAATGAACTTGGATTTGTAACTCCTAACAAAGGAGAGGCTGAGGCCCACCATTGGGCTGTTATGAGATGCACAGGTAGATTAAATAATACTAGAAAAATCATACCTAACAATTTGATAATAATTGCCTCAGGAATGAGATGACTGTTGCCTTCAGCTCCTATTTATTCATTGGAAAGTTTTCAAAATGTTCAATTTAATTTTTTTTTCTCCGTATGCCATCTGTGTTCAGGACTGTTGTACTGTTCGACACATTTGTTACATTTAACTGTACGTTTTTTAAAAGTACTGGTAATGAATTACTGATTTATTAAGGATAAAGTGCACTGTTATTAATTTGTTACTTTCTTTCAGGTTTATTAATAAATAGTTTAATACTCAAGATCATATCTCATCTAAATACTTATTGTCGTTGATACATTAAATAAGTACCATTTTCATGAATTTTGAAGTTGATAATAGCCCAACTATAAGTTACAATTATTATTATCTAATAATGATATTCATGCCGACAATGACATTTTAATCCAGTTGACGACTAAGGGAAAAACGAAAAAAAAAAAAACTCAGCGAAACTTCAAATACTAATCTCGAGCCAACTCATTCAATAATAAAAATAATAATAATAATAATAATAATATAATAATAATGATAATAATAATGATGATAATAATAATGATAATAATGATAATGATAATATCTGTGGGTCGACCTTTTCGGAGATGGCAGGAGACCGTAACGGGCCACTGGCGCTAATACTTGAAAGGACGATGATGATGATGATGATAATAATGATAATAATAATAATAATAATAATAATAATAATGATAATAATAATGATAATAATAATAATGATAATAATAATAATGATAATAATAATAATGACAATAATAATGATAATAATAATAATGACAATAATAATAATAATAATAATAATAATGATAATAATGATGATAATAATAATAATAATATCTGTGGATCGACCTTTTCGGAGATGGCGGGAGACCATAACGGGCCACTGGGCCTAATACTTGACAGGACGACGATGATGATGATAATGATAATAATAACAATAATAATAATAATAATAATAATAACAATAATAATAATAACAGTATTATTATTAGTAATATTATTAACATTATCAACATTATTATTATTGTTGTTATTATTATTATTACTATTACTATTACGGTACCATTATTATTACTATTACTATCACGGTATTATTATTATTATTATTATTATTATTATTATTATTATTAATTATTATTATTATTATTATTATTATTATTATTATTATTATTATTATTATTATTATTATTATTATTATTATATTATTATTATTATTATTATTATTATTATTATTATTATTATTGGACTGTCGAAAATACAATAACATTTTCTCAGCGATTCTGTTTTATTTCAGTAATTTTTTTAAAATTGTTATGGAGAAATTATAAATTAAATTTTAATATTAGAAGAAAATAAAATGTCAGTTTTATCGTGATTCTAGTATCGATTATGTTAGTCATTTCAGTTCCACAAAGTAAAATATTTTGTAGATTTAAAACGATGCAACATAATGTGCTCATATAATTTCCTAGAAGCAGTTATGCAATGTATAAACTCTCAGATACTACTAGTCTTTGTTCTGGCATGTGAGCAAAATAGCTTTTCCTCCTACGAACGAATTTTTCTAAAATATTCAAGCAATTAATCACACCTATAAATTGTATGTTGCTACCTCCACTTGGTTTCCCAACAGTTTGTACGACGTGGTTATTAGTACGTTCACTATGCTAGCTAATCCGCTTTATTACAACAAGATTACTTGGGGCAATTGAAAATGTATCCTGTGCTTGGAATGCAGCATCGCTGACGATAAATTACAACGAAAATAAGTTTTAAACATTAATAAAGGTAACTTAAAACATTCCTATGATATAGGTAATCCATCCATAGTAATTCTGCCCGAAGGCAGGTCCTTCACTGCAATCATAGCATTTTCATGCTATGCTTGCAGCTTTACTAGGGAATTGTAGGTGTGGTAGCATCCCGTTGCTTTCCACACCGGTGAAGGATGATGATGATGATAATGATAAGGATGAGGATAATGATGATGGCCATATGATTTCGGGGACCGTTTGGGCCTTAAAGTTTTCCTGGCATTTGTCTTACAGGTGAGGAAAAACCCCGATAAAAACCTCACCCAGAAAAACTGCCCCGACCGGGGATCGAACCCGGGCTCACTGCGTGACAAGGCAGCACGCTACCTCGAGACCACAGCGGTGTACTTACTTACTTACTTACTGGCACTATCGAATCCGTAGGTTCATGGCCGCACGGACATAAGCTCTCCATACATCCCTATCCTGAGCTAATGCTTTCCAATCATTCTCTGTATAATCTACTTCCCTCAAATCTTAGTTAATGTTATTCTCCCACCTCATTCTTGGTCTACCAACTGGTCGTTTTCCCTCTGGCTTTCCTACAAGAAGCTTCCATGCAAGTCTTTCATTCCCCATACGTGCAACATGTCCTGCCCATCGCAGTCTACGAGACTTAACTGTTCTTATTATATCTGGCTTCCTGTAAAGACCATGTAGTTCATTGTTATGTAGTCTTCTCCATTTACCTGTCTGTTCATCTCCCTTTGGTCCAAAAATTTTCCTAAGTACTTTATTCTCAAATACTTGTAATCTCCTTTCTTCTCTTAAAGTAAGAGTCCATGTTTCGCACCCATATAATATAACTGGTAGAATAATAGTTTTATATATTTTCAGTTTAACGTTTTTTGAAAGGAGTTGGGACATCAAGAGTCTCTGCAATGCATAATAGCACGCATTCCCAGAATTGAGCCTATGTTTAATTTCTTTGTGCATCTCATTCTTATTTGTGATTATTGTTCCTAGGTATTTGAATTCAGCCACTTCCTCAAAATTTCCCTCATTTGTCATTAGCTGTCCATTTCCATTATATAATGAATTTATACGTGTGACCATATATTTAGTTTTATTGATATTTACTTCCAGTCCTAATTTCTTACATACAGGTAAGAATATTATAAAATTTATTAAAGTTCCGGTTGGTAACTTATTGAACTCATTGTAAAGTTTTATTTTTAAGGGGGGTTCAATTTAATTTTGAATATATCTAGCTTGCAATTAATAAACTAGAATTTACCTATAATGCACTATTTGATCACAGATGTTGGTAACTAAACTTACCAAAAGCTCATACTAAGCATTTTCCCTTGTCACGCACCGAAGTTTGAATTTAATAATGACTGCGTCAATCCTTTGCTTTTACAACAGCCTTAACTCTAGCAAGAAAACTTTTTAGTAGGTGTCTGAATGTTTGTGAAGGAATATCAGCCCATTCTTCTTGAGGAGTTCTAACCCTTAAATTCGTAATGTATCTTTTTGGATACATCAGTTGCTTCAATTAATTTAATATTTTAAATAAATCAGAAGAAAACGAACAAAAAGGAACCACTTAAATGTGTATCTAATTATAAAATGTATCTAATAATAACAGTTATACAAGATTCCGTTTTCACTGCGGTCCGCCACAATTAAATAACTAACAGAAGACATTTGTGTTTTGTCGATTTAAGGGCTAAACAGAAAACGAAATAGCGTGGATCATTAGGGTCTGGAGTCAAATCGACGTTCAAGCCGATGCGATGTACGCTTTGCAACCAAGTAGGAGGTCAACATTTCTAATCCATTTTGTAAGTTAATTTACTGCACGATGTGATGCTGTTATGTGGCTTTTTATGAAAAATGTGAGATGCACACCCTACGCCACATCTGAACAGATTTCAAACTTCGAAGTCGCACAGCACCCAAACCATGAATTTCGGGACTTGTATTCCCTCTTGGAAAAATAAAATAAATAAATACATAAATCAACTTTTATAAGATTCGTGATGTGTTCCGTTGAGGTTTATTCAAAATTAATATAAAATTGTGGAATATTCACCTGAAAGGTCCGTCTCCTCAACTTAATTAATCATTCAACTGTAGCGCTTTCGGGACTTGTCCCATCATCGGCAGGATTCAAAACTGGTGTTTCACTGAAGATCTGGTAGAGGGGGTTGCATGTATTGGGTTCGTTTTCGTTTATCAGGCTGTCGTTGTGAGCTGCTTTCATGATTTCCATCTCTTCGAGTACGTTTATCTTCGCTGGATTATTTTCTCTGTGCATTATTGTTAGGGTGTTTTCAATATTTAACATGCGATGTCCTTCATGGATAACGTGTTTTGCATAGCTTGATTTCCCTTCTGCGTGAATGAAGTCTCGAAAATATTCTTTGAATCTGATGTTAAAACTCCTGTTTGTCCTTCCTATATAAAATTTGTTGCAGTCCTTACATGTCAGTTTATAAACTCCTTTGCTGTTGAAAATGTTATTTTCTTCAATGTTATTGTTTATTATGTTGTTTAATTTGTTATTGGTTCTGTATGCTATTTTTACGTTTTTATCGGCTTTCTTTAGTGCATTGGCTAATTTTGTCGTTTCTTTTCCTGTGTATGTAAGTGTTATCCATGTTTTCTTGTTGTTGTCAGATTCTTTTTCTAGTTTAGTTATGTTGGTTATGTTGTTCTTCCATTTTTGTTTTTTTACGAGCAAAACACGTTATCCACGAAGGACATCGCATGTTAAATATTGAAAACACCCTAACAGTAATGCACAGAGAAAATAATCCAGCGAAGATAAACGTACCCGAAGAGATGGAAATCATGAAAGCAGCTCACAACGACAGCCTGATAAACGAAAACGAACTCAATACATGCAACCCCCTCTACCAGATCTTCAGTGAAACACCAGTTTTGAATCCTGCCGATGATGGGACAAGTCCCGAAAGCGCTACAGTTGAATGATTAATTAAGTTGAGGAGACGGACCTTTCAGGTGAATATTCTATAATTTTATATTAATTTTTAAATACATAAATAATGAAAAATCAATTTACCATCCCGTCCAACACACTATGAGTTGCCAGTGTCGTTTCAATACGACCCGTGTGTATGTATGTATGTACGCATGTATATATGTATGTAGTATGTATGCCAACCATAACTAAGTTCGATATGTAGTTTATATCCCCCCATACACCCTCCTTTCGGTGCTCGTGTCATTATTGCCAACTTATTATGTCGCTTTGTCTATAGAAAATTAAGTACTTTATACGTGAGTAAACTCAATTGAATTTAATATGGTTTGAACTCATGCAGTATGGGCTACATACAATTTCAGACTATTTTATGATATTTCTTTGAAGAAACAAAGAAAACACATAAATCGTTGAAGTGCCGTGGTATTGTTCTGATGTAGGTACTTTTCTGTTCAGAAAATCCCTGGAATCTTGGCATGCGTCACCAGAAGCCGCAAGGTTCATGAGGCGGAAATGGATTTCATCAAATATCGACAGCTGCTGGAGTGTATCAAGCGTTTTTGCTAACAAGATGAACAAAGCTTCCGAATGCCTCGTAAATCTAAACTTGGTGCTCTTCTTTTGTTTATCTACCTTACGGTATATAAAGATCGTTTTTGAAAATGCGAAGACAAAATGCAATTTTCTCCAGAAAAAAAAAGTATTTTGTCAAGGTGTGAGCGCTCGTGAAGAGAAAGTGACGTCAGCTAACCTTATTTTCTCTTTGTGCAAGCAAAAGGTTAAATGTACGTTTAAAAAAATAAAAACGTAGTAGCTGTTTGTACTTACTTACTTACTGGCACTATCGAACCCGTAGGTTCATGGCCGCGCGGACATAAGCTCTCCATACATCCCTATCCTGAGCTAATGCTTTCCAATCATTCCTTGTATAATCTACCTCCCTCAAATCATAGTTAATGTTGTTCTCCCACCTCATTCTTGGTCTACCAACTGGGAGTTTTCCTTCTGGCTTTCCTACAAGAAGTTTCCATGCACCTCTTTCATTCCCCATACGTACAACATGTCCTGCCCATTGCAGTCTACGAGACAACTGTTCTTATTATATCTGGCTTCCTATAAAGACCATGTAGTTCATTGTTGTGTAGTCTTCTCATTCACCTGTCTTTTCATCTCTCTTTGGTCCAAAAACTTTCCTAATAAATTTATTCTCAAATACTCGTAATCTCCTTTCCTCCCTTAAAGTAAGAGTCCATGTTTCGCACCCATATAATATAACTGGTACAATAATAGTTTTATATATTTTCAGCTTAACGTTTTTTGAAAGGAGTTGGGACATCAAAAGTCTCTGCAATGCATAATAGCACGCATTTCCAGAATTGAGCCTATGTTTAATTTCTTTGTGCATCTCATTCCTATTTGTGATTATTGTTCCTAGGTATTTGAATTCAGCCACTTCCTCAAAATTTCCCTCATTTGTCATTAACTGTCCATTTCCGTTATATACTGATTTTCTACGTGTAACTGTTTGTAAATGTTAAAAATTTAATATAAAGCCTACAGGATGTATCAGTACTAATACAATTCAAAACATACAGGATGTTAGTTAATTTAAAATATATAAATTTACTTGCTTTAGATGTATTGCAGAAAACAATTTAATATAAATATGCGTTGTTACAATTATTTAATTTTATATTAATAATCACCATCATAATCATCATGAAAGTATCATCATTATCATCATCACTCCAGGGATTAGGCAATTGCCCGTTCCGACTTCATAATGCATCAGCCCAACGTCTTCTAGGTCTTCCAACATCACGCCTTCCTCTTGCTTGATAATTTCTTGTTAACAATGGATATCTCTCCTTACTCATTCCATCCACGTGATCAATCCATTTCTGTCTGTAATTCGTGACTTTATCCAATAAAGGCTGTACTTTCAATTCTTTTCTTATATCCTCATTTCTTATTATATCAAGTCTTGTACATCCTTTTACTTGTCTTAGGAACCTCATCTCCGCCGTCTGTATTCTATCCTTCTGTCTTTTCACTCGAGCCCAAGTTTCACATCCATACAATATTGTGGGAACCGCCATAACATTATACATTTTGATATTGGTTTCTTTTCTAATTTTATTTTTGAATGTTCTCTGTATTGTTCCACACACCGTCTGAAATTTATTTATTTTGGAGTCAATATCTCTTTCCACATTGTAGCCAACATCACAGCCCAAATATTTGAAACTAAACACCTGTTCTATACTTTGATTTTCTAAAATAATTTTGGATCTCACTGGATCTCTTCCTCTAAAAGCCATGGTCTTCGTTTTCCTTACAGAAATCTTAAGATCGTATTTATATTTATGTAATTTGAGCCTGTTCCGATGAGATCTCTAGATGTATTTGGTCAGTCCATCTTAATTTTGGTATTCATCTATCTGGAAGTCCTTTATGTTGATACTGCAATGCTATTTAGGAAAGCGAGATGGGCCGATTATTTGGACAATGTTGTAACCAATTGATTTGTTATTTCTGAATTTCTTCAAATATATTCTGAACACGTATATCTGCGTTTCTTTGCTTCTCCATTTCTGTGGACGTAAAAATCTCATCTGTGCCGCTTATACTTTTAATTTTATTCTAGAATTTAGTATCCAATTTATAATTCACAAAAAAAATAGCTGTCACATTTAATATGGAAATATCATAACAAAACTAAAAGTATGGCATTTCATGGGAAGGACCCCATACAAAGTAGGCCTAAAATCTGTCTCCAGAATAATATTTTAGAGAGATCTAATCAATTTAAATATCTCGAATATTATCTCTGTATCTGGGATGAAAACGATATCCCTCAAAGAATTACTAGTTATAATAAAAGTTTGGGAATTATTAATCAAGTTATGAAACCATCCCTTGTACAAAAAAAACACCAGATTACATTTATTTAAAATTTGGCTAGACCAGTATTGCATGGACACTAAAAAGACAACATGAAAGCAGAATAACGGCTTGTGAAATGAGATTCATGCGCGGAACAGCGGGTTACACCAGATGGGATCGGAAAAGGTACACCGATATCTTAAAAGAATTGAAGACTACGCCAATTCTGGAATATATATTAAACAGTACCAACTAAATTGGAAATACCATCTCGAAAGAATGAGTTCAAATTGGATCCGCAAAGCTGTTTATAATTATATACCAAGAGAAGAGTAAAAGGCTGCACTAGAATGGACCAGATAAGAAACGAGGATATCCGTGAAGAACTACAGATCTACTCCATAAAAGAAAATATATTTAACATCAAGATACAGTGGAAAGAACATGTAGAAATAATGGAAGAAAGAAAGATTACCAAATAAAATCTTCCATTATTTTCCAAGAGGAAGAAGAGATGTCGGACGTCCTCGGAAGAGATGGTCTTAGATCTATTAGTGAAGACGGAACAGGGAACTCTTGCCTAAACCAGGAAGTGAAGAAGAAGAAGAAGAAGAAGAGACCGAAAATCTCTGGGCCGTCCTATGAAAAGCTGGAGGGAAAATGTTCTATAGGATCGTAACAGGCCTTGGTCTAATACTTGGAAGGAAGAAGAAGAAGAAGCATGAAAAGCTAACTGAACCCTCGTCTCCGTGCAGAAAAAAGTCTTGACGAAATAGATGCTGCCTGGGATAGTAGTCCTAGAAAATCTTTCAGGCGTTTAGCACAGCAGCCAGGAATTTCGAGATGATCAGTTTACAAAACAAGCAAATTACTTCAATTAAAGTCATGCGTAATGACGCTATTTTAGCAAGTACAGCTTGCAATTTCAACAGAACTTCCACAGCAGCATTTCTAGCATCTTGTGTGATAAGGGAAACTAACGAAAACAGTTATTTAATATATTGTATCCAATTTTATCCGAGCGCTCACGACATGCATTATTGTATGTGGTCACAATAGACCCACATGCCGGCGGGTAACTACTAGGGAATTCAATAAGTAATAGCAATACTACTATAACATAAAAAATAGGTTAATTTTGACATTATGAACTTCATTTATAGTCTCTTGTCAAGTCAACTATACGTTATAAAATCCTCGGAAGACGGCGCACTCCGTCTGCAGCACCATTTCTAGATATCTCTATCAACTAATCGACCTAGAGCTTTCTGGATATCAAATCAACTCTTGATTGAAATCGAATGACTCGTAAAGATTCTTTGATCTTTGGGAGTAAGTTACAGTCGCAGTGGATCCTGTCTGGAGAATTTGGTGGTTGTTCGAATATTTCCCACTTCCAACTTCTAAAAAAATCTACTGAACGTCTTTGTAGGACGGTATTACTTACTAAATGTGAGAAACAGTGAATATATTCACAATATATTGCTATTTCGAGACTTTGAATATTACACATTTATACAACAAACATAGCTCAACAACATACTATAAGAGTACGATGGTAATCACTAGGATCCCCGATTTACAACTGTTTTCTCATTACTTATCGAATGCCCTAGTAACTAATGTCCAGTCTCACTGTACTTCTGTGCATCCATACCTGAATACACAACTCGATTCTTAACATTTATATTGAATATACATAGTCTGTGTATATATATATGGAATGATAAGAAAAATAAATCCCTGGACGGGATTTGAACCCGGATCTCTGAGTCTGTACCTCAGCGTGATATCCATTACACTACCAGGCTTACTTGTTATAGTCAGCTACTAGATGGCAGTGAAGACCGAGTTCTCGCGACATCTAGTAATAATGGAGAATATAATACATATATAAGAAAAATAAGTGTTTGAATTGGATTCACCTGGTAGTGTAATGGATATCACGCTGAGGTACAGACTCAGAGATCCGGGTTCGAATCCCGTCCAGGCATTTATTTTTCTTATCATACCATATATATATATATATATATATATATTCAATAAGTAATGCACATGATATTAGTTCTTTATTGCCTTTCATTGGAAAAGAACGAAACTTTACAGAACGTATATTCAATCCTTCCATTATGACATCATGAAATTGCAATGCTTTCCGAGAGATGACTGTGATATATTTTAGCTCTAAAATGGCGGCTGCTCGTGAAACACGTACAAAGCAGGGAACAGTAATCAAATATCTTTCTGCGGAGCAGGAAACGATTTCAAACATTCAGACACACTTACGAAATGTCTATAGGGATTAAGCCAGCAGTGGATAGAAGTACTGATAGCCGTTTAATTAGCAAAATATATGAGCGGCAGAATGAGGTAAAGCAAAACTCTCACATCTGTCTGTTGATCTTCAACCACAGCTCTGCGCTTTGTACGTATTTCACGAGTAGCCCCCCATTTTAAAAATAAATTACAACACAGCCATCTATCGGAAAACAAAATTTTGTGATGATTTAGATTAGATTAGATTTATTTAGCCTCGTGGGGTTAAGACCATGTGGTCTCCTCTTCCACTCACCAGGACAAACATATATTACATCAGAATATAACAATCTTAATTAACTCTAATATTAAACACTAAGTAAAAATTTGATCAAAAGATAATATCTAATATATTACGATCTATAATACAACCAGTTAATATTAGTTAAAATTAAGACTAAAACCATAATAAAATGTATACAAGCAAGACATATTAATATATATTTAATTAATGTTGGGAAGTAAACATTATGAGGTATAATCATTAAAAATCATCGGAGAACATATTGTTTAAATAACTCACCTCATAGGATTCATGCTTCCATGATATCGCGATTTCAAACATAATCATGTTCATCGTCAGCCATAACTCCGACTGTTGAAATTCTTCGGCCGTCAACTATCCTATTGTCGCCATCTTCAGTGCTGCTATCTATGGTTGAATTTATGAACTTCGAAATCAATGTAATTTCGTTAGGGATATCAAAATTCATTGATCTATTTTTGTTTTTCTGAATGTATATTTTTTCCCAAACTGTCAATTCCAAAGGTTTCTCTACTTGTTTTAAAAGTTTAGCTTCTCTTCCAATTTTATGATGTTCTAATAAACTATGTGCAGCAATTGCAGATTTTTCAATTTCACAATTTTTAATATTTCTGAAATGTTCTTTTGTCTGAATTTCCAAATTCCTTTTTGTTTTTCCTATATAAACTTTATTGCAATCTTCACAATTTATTTGATAAATTCCAGATTTCTTACTGTCTGGAACTTTGACTTTTTTATTGGTACTTAGAAGATTACCCAAACTAAATTTATTTATTGGTGCCAAAAAAATGTTGTATTTGTCAAATTTTTTTTGAAATTTCCTATGCATTTCAGGATGGTAAGTAATTTTCTTGTATTTTTTCTTTTCTTTGCAATTTTGTAAAGTAGTATATTCATTAAGTCTTTTATTGTGTTTGAATTTCTTCAACTTATTTATAATTAATTCTTTATCAAAACCATTTAATCTAGCAGTGTTTAAGATATGTTTAAACTCTTTATTGAAATTTTCTTCGTTTAATGGTACATTTGTCAATCTGTAAATTAAGCTATTGAATATTGTATGCTTATGAGCAATATGATTGAAGCCTGATGATTTAATGTAATTATCTGTATGAGTTCCTTTTCTAAATATATCAAATTCAATTTTCAGTGTTTGATCATTCCTAATTATACATACATCCAAAAAAGGAATTTTGTTTTCTTTTTCTAATTCGACGGTAAACTTTACTGATTCATCCTGAAGGTTTAATAATTTAAGAGCATCTTCAATAAAGTTTACCGTCGAATTAGAAAAAGAAAACAAAATTCCTTTTTTGGATTTATGTATAATTAGGAATGATCAAACACTGAAAATTGAATTTGATATATTTAGAAAAGGAACTCATACAGATAATTACATTAAATCATCAGGCTTCAATCATATTGCTCATAAGCATACAATATTCAATAGCTTAATTTACAGATTGACAAATGTACCATTAAACGAAGAAAATTTCAATAAAGAGTTTAAACATATCTTAAACACTGCTAGATTAAATGGTTTTGATAAAGAATTAATTATAAATAAGTTGAAGAAATTCAAACACAATAAAAGACTTAATGAATATACTACTTTACAAAATTGCAAAGAAAAGAAAAAATACAAGAAAATTACTTACCATCCTGAAATGCATAGGAAATTTCAAAAAAAATTTGACAAATACAACATTTTTTTGGCACCAATAAATAAATTTAGTTTGGGTAATCTTCTAAGTACCAATAAAAAAGTCAAAGTTCCAGACAGTAAGAAATCTGGAATTTATCAAATAAATTGTGAAGATTGCAATAAAGTTTATATAGGAAAAACAAAAAGGAATTTGGAAATTCGGACAAAAGAACATTTCAGAAATATTAAAAATTGTGAAATTGAAAAATCTTCAATTGCTGCACATAGTTTATTAGAACATCATAAAATTTGAAGAGAAGCTAAACTTTTAAAACAAGTAGAGAAACCTTTGGAATTGACAGTTTGGGAAAAAATATACATTCAGAAAAACAAAAATAGATCAATGAATTTTGATATCCCTAACGAAATTACATTGATTTCGAAGTTCATAAATTCAACCATAGATAGCAGCACTGAAGATGGCGACAATAGGATAGTTGACGGCCGAAGAATTTCAACAGTCGGAGTTATGGCTGACGATGAACATGATTATGTTTGAAATCGCGATATCATGGAAGCATGAATCCTATGAGGTGAGTTATTTAAACAATATGTTCTCCGATGATTTTTAAAGACATATTAAATTGTCCCTGTCTAGTGTATATAAAAAACAAAGGAAAATAATGAGATATAGAAAACTAATTTTACGATTATACAATATTTAAAACAAAACAAATAAAATATTTGTTATTCTTAATATTATTTTCATAAATAATTAAATATATTAATATTGCTAAAAGAATACTATCAGTGAGGTGTATAAGTTAGTTTGTTATTAAATAATTCTTTAGTTTGTTTTTGAAGGATGTTATAGTTTGACAGTCTCTGACATAGGGCGGAAGGGAATTCCATGTTTTGGTAAGCGAGACCGTAAAAGATAATGAATAATATACAGTGTGATGAGGAGGGATATAAAGGACAATGTGCTGATGGGATCGAGTGTCAAGATTATGTGTGTCGGATAGTCTGATGAAGCGGCGTGATGAATAATTAGGCGACGATGTGTGAAGTATTTTATAGAAAAGGGATAAGGAATGGACAGTTAAGGAGGGATAGAAGATCGATGTGTAAAATTTCGTTCATTTTCAATGAAAGGCAATACAATTATGTGCATTATTTATTGAACGTCCCTTTTATATTGCAGTTCAATATACGAGCTGAAGCACCTCACAGCCTTCTGATATAGTAGTTAACGATGCACCAAGATCACCAAGGGATGTACCATCATTTTAAGCTTACTTGGAACCCAATTTTGTTATCCTTTACAAATAGATTAATCTTAACTTTTTCAACCATATCTTTATTTTTCAAGCTCTTCACTCACGCGGATGGTAAGTATAGTTCAATTTAGTCTCTCGAGAGCGAGCTTTTTATTTCTCAATGCTCTACTTGAAGTAAGCCTTCGCACTTCTATACTTATTGTTAGCATAATCAATTGAGTTGGTGTTTACTTGATGAAAATCCATATTTATTAATTAAATAAAAATAAAACGTAGTTTTATTTGATTTTCATATTTATTATATAATTCAGTAACAGCTGTTTCGGTACACTGTACCTTCTTCAGACATGTTAACAAATTATGAATTGTTTTCCAACTGATCTAAGCAACAATACAACAATATTTATTTAAATTTTTTAATTTAACAAAGGGGATTCATTCAAATCAAGTTGAGAATTTAACAGTTTTTTACTACTTTTAAATTTATTAATTTCTACAGCCTCCAAAAGATCTAACTTCTTACTCTTATCACAAATATGTAAAATTTCAAAATTTGGATCGAAACAATTATTAAATTGGAATAGGTGGTTAGCATATTTTGAATTTTCTAAATTTCTGTTATATGCTCTCATGTGTTCCTTTATCCGAGAGATAAAAGGTCTACCAGTTTGTCCTATATAGACATCGTCACATGTGCCACACTACAATTTATATACACCTGATCATTTTTCTTTTTTTGTTTTGGTTTTATTGTTTTTTATTATATTTTGTAGAGTTTTATTACTTTTGAATGCCACATTAATGTTCAACTTTTTAAAGTGTTTAGATATTTTATTTGAAAGTGGGCCTATGTATGACATTACGACATATTTCTTTATGTTTTCTTTGGATAAAGGAAAAACTTTGTTATTTGCTTTTTTATATTGAACCTTCTTAATTAAACATTCTATAATTTCAGGGTCGTAGCCATTATTAACAGCCAATTGTTTAATAATATTCAATTCATTATTATATTCCAAGGGTGAAAGAGGGATATTTAAAAGTGTATGAATGTAACTATTAAAGGCTGCCATCTTATGAGTATATGGGTGAAGAGAAGAACTATGGATAGTGGTATCAGTATGAGATGGTTTGTGAAAGATACCAAACTCAAACTTATTGTCAATGTGTTTTATTGATAAATCCAAGAAATTTATACTATTATTTGTTTCTAATTCCATTGTGAAATTAATACTTCTGTGAATGTTATTAATAAAATTTAAAAAGGAATTCAATTGTCTTTTGGTTCCTGTGAAGCCTGCTATGACATCATCTACATAATGATACCAAAATAGAACATTTCTAGTTAATACATTCTTATGTATGGTTTGTTCTAAGTCATCCATAAAAATCTCTGCCAAAAGACGGCTCAACGGATCACCCATAATCAAATCATCTTTAGCTATGTACAATTTGTTATTAAATTCAAAATAATTTTGATGTAAGCATGTTTTAAGAGTGTGTAATATTTCTTCAACTACAAAACCATTCACTTTATTAGTTAGTAACATTCTATTAATAATCTCCATTACATCAACAGTAGGTATACTGGGAAACAGATTCTTTACATCAAAAGAAACTAAAATTAAGTTATTAGGCAAATCAGTGTTCTTTATATTGTCAATTAATTCAATAAATTTTTTTATACTGTAAATTGGATTGAACCTTCAAAATTCCGAACCCGTAATATATTTTGACAAGTAGGCGTTCATATTATATTATCCATCTATATTTAGTTGTTCCTATTTATCTTCGTTTTTTCTTTAATATTACACTTTATTGCTCTTTCTTATGTTTACTTTTATCCAATCAAAAATAATTCTTTCAACAGAATCTTTAATATACATTTTATATTAATAGATGTGCTATATAATTCAAGCTTATTTATGAGCATTAGCCCTTTGATTTTCTTATTTTTATTAATGTGACGTACTGTTATTTAAATGTCCTTTCGTTGACTATTTCTAAATTAATTTCAATCTCACATTACAAAAAAGAGTGTAAAACTTTTAAGAACTAAAGACAGCTTAATAATAAGATCTACTTTTCAACATGGGAAGACTTAATTAAATAATAAAATTAATTTGAATATTCAGAGGTAAAAATTAATCAATATGGCAGGCAAGGTGATGAAACAAACGTAATATTGTAAGTAATAAGATGATACTAAATATAAAGCAACTAAGGAAGATGTAACTAACTAATTAACTCTCTGAAACCCGTCGGTTTAATTGTTATATTCACCAAGGTAATACACTGGTTCCTCTCTTCAATCAACAGAACACAGTTCAATCTCCGACATCCAGTTCCGGGGGAATATGATCCTCTCTTCTAGGCTTTCTGAATGGTCTATTTCCTAAGGGTTATACATTAAATATATTACGATAAATAAGCAGCTTTAAATTCGAATGGAATAAATATATTTTAATGATATCATGCTTCAAATAAATAGTATTCTTGTAAACCCATGTTTCCCTTAACGCTTAAATTGGCAAAACACAAATTTCTTCTGTTAGCTATTTGAATGTTGCGGACCGCAGTGAAAACGGAATATTGTGTAACTGTTATTATTAGGTATATTGCATAATTAGACACACATTTAAGAGGTTTCTTTTTGTTCGTTTTCTTCTGATTTATTTAAAATATTAAATTAATTAAATCAACTGATGTATCCAAAAGGATACATTACGAATTTAAGGGTTAACAGAGATTTAGGCGTCTCCCCCTACAGGGAAGAATTTGAACCATACTGATTTAGTTACACTTGTTTTCGTATAGATGTTATTTGAGTGGTTCGTGGTCAGCGTTCCACCTCATACTGACATCTAGGAAACCAAGGTAGTACTAAGACGGGAAAATCTGGTAACTTTTGCTTAGAGGCCTTTTCATTCAGGCTTAAGGATCTTTTGCGAGCCTGAAAATCTTCAGACTCGGGACCCACGGCTTAAAGTACCTCCCGGAGGATTTGCTCCTTGGATTTTTCCAACCTAAAAAATCCATCGACCCCGGCCGGGTTTGAACTCGCGACCCTCGGGACCAGAGACAAGGAGCATAACCACTAGCCCACCGCGGCCGGTACTTCAAACAGATAAATGTATAAATAATAACAATATAGTGGCATATGGGTCGGAATTATGGAAGTTACAATTACGTGTAACATGAAGTGTTACTGAAGTAGTTTATTCAGATATTTGAGACTTCAGAGAGTAAGAAATGAAATTATCATAAGTAATGCCACGAGTGATTTCCAAATTATCGATAAATTCACGACTCACGAAGTGAGGAGTGAATTTATCTAGAGAATTTGGAAATCAAGAGTGGCATTTGTTAGGACTATTTAACGAATAAAATTAAGCTGTTTACTCACAAATCATCATTTAACTATAGTTATTTTAAAATATTTATATATTTAATGTAAACGGCGACGTTTGAAAACAAATGAGAAACGATAGGTACGCTTCTACTGCTTCTTTTGTTTATCACTGCAACCAGATCATACTATTTATTGCCAAAGGAACGCAATATTGTAAGGAGGAGCTTTCTTTAATATGGTAATTATAACACTGATAAATATTTGGTGAAACACGACTCTGATTGGTTGTAAAACAGAAATCATTGAAACGTGATTGGTCATTGACTCCCATTTGGGGCATGAGTTAAATAGTCAGACAAAAGTATAAAGAAAATTCTTATTTTTATAAAATATTATTAGATTAGTACGCACGTCGGCCTCTGTAGTCTGGTGGTTACGTTCCTTTGCCTCTAGTTCCGAGAGTCGTGGGTTCAAACCTGGCCGGATTCGATGGACTTTTAGGATGGAAAATCCAAGGGAGAAGTCCTCCGAGGGACCCAAGACATGGGTCACAATTCTGAAAATTTTAAGGCTCGTAAAAGAACCGCAAGGCTGAATAAAAAAGCTTTTGTGCAAAATTTAACTCACCTTAACCCGTCGAAGTAATACATTAGTTGCCTATTAGAGGTCTCATTGAGACAATGTCACTCGTTGATATCTCTGAGTAAATAACAGTAAGTATATTAGCTTGGTTAAGAAACTTCCACTAGGGAGCACCCGTGTCTCCACGCGGGACGTGTGGGATATATAACAATATAATAGTATGCACACGTGTAACAGATGAGAAATGAAAATATTTTAAAGAAGAGATTTGGTACGATTCCATCAGGAAGAGGAGGGAGAATTATACCTCAAAACACGTGTTTACAGGACGAATGGACTGAGGAACTAGATTGAGAAAATATAAAACTGGAAGGAAAGGAATAAGAACACAAACCCTGGTCGCAGGAAGGAATTATAAACATATCTACAAAATTGTACGAAAATTTACTTTGTTTTTTACTGTTCCTCGAAAATATTTGTTTCTGTGTTTTTTTATCTTACTGTACTCTTTCGTCTTATGGAAATGTTGACTTTTGATTTAGAGCATTTCAGTGAGCTTTCAGTCGAAATACTGTCAAAAGAAATAAGGTAGTTGAGCGGTGAAATATTTTTGTTCTGTTTGAAAAAGTTTACTCAGCATTTTCCTATATTTTCCGTGTCGCGGTTGCGAAGAATTGGATTTATTTGTGTAAATTACTTACTACCGTACTTTTTGAATCTCCACATTTCGTCCTACTTCAAAATCGAATTTAATTTCAGCGCGATGCATCACACATCAATTCATTCAATTTATAAAGTAAATAAATTACCTCAACATTTTAATATAAATTTAGGTAATGTATTTTATTTATAACAAAACAAAGTATACAATTTATCAGAAACTTAAGTTCTATTGGGTAAACATGAGGTTTGATTTACATCTTCGGAAATTAAATATTTTTAAGGGAAGTTACACGAAAGGTAGAAGAGATAGAGTAAGGAATAGGTTATATCATTTAGAAAATGTCCAAATATGGAAAGAGAAATAGGAATGTAATAAAAAACAAATAATTATGATATTATATGGAGAAGAAGACCAAGAAAGGAATTACAACATTACATTGGCGACGAGACAGCAAGGATGAGAAAAATTGTAATACTATCAGTTAAGAAGTTGGTTCAAGAACCATAGCAGTTCAGGAAATGAGTAGATAGCTCACTCTGAAAGAAGGGATAGACGAAGAAAATAATAATTCTATCATAATTGGGGATCTGACAATTCAATTTACATTATGAAGCATTTATAATTTAAGATTATTAATAAATTAAAAAGAACAAAACGGGTTCCGAAAAGGAAGATCTTGTACCGATAGAGTATTTGCCCTGAATCAGATAATAAACAAAAGACAAGAAAAAACAAAGAAACACATTTGTTATTTATAGACTTAGATAAAGCATTTGATCGAGTAAACAGGGAAATATTGTGGAATATCCTAAAAGAAAAAGGCCTCCCTATTCAGATTATAGTAACTGTTAAGAGCTTGTACTATGGAACAAATATTTGTATTGACCCTCAGTTGACTAAAAATAAGACATTTTTTTCAAATAAACCAAGGAGTACGACAAGGGTGTTCACTCTCACCTATATTATTTAATATTTATATGGACGATATCCTAAAAGAATGGAAGAAGGTATTAACTAATGAAGGAATATTAATTGATAATAAAGATAAAATAAATGCTTTATTATTCGCTGACGATGTTGTACTTTTAGCAGAATCTGAAAATGAGCTCCAAATGTTAGCATATAGATTTAAATTAATAGCCAATAGATGTCATTGTAAAATATCAATAAATAAGTCAAACGTAATGTCATTTATTGGTAAATATGGAATTAGATCAAACATTGTACTGGATAACAAAATAATAGAACAAGTATCACATTTCCAATATTTAGGATGTGATATAACATCCCATTGTGGAACCATAAAAAGAACATTAGGTCGGAAAACAAGGAAAGATACGAAACTTAAATTATATAAAACAATGGATGTTCCTTTGTTGTTGTATGGAAGTGAAAATTGGATAATGAAATCAAGGGTTAAAAGCAGGATACAGACTGCGGAAATGCTGTTTTTACGTAATGTGAAAGGATGCACAAGAGCGGATAGAATAAGGAATGAAACTATACGAGAAGAATTAAATATATATAAAATTGAAGATAAAATCAGCGAAAATAATAAGAAATGGACAGAACACTTAATGAGAATGAACAACGAAAGAATACCAAAAAGAACCTTCCTGTATAATCCCAGAGGAACAAGAGATGTTGGCCGAACATGTAGAAGATTGGCTCCACTTCTAACTTCGCCGGAACAGGCTGCATAGCATAAACCTTGTAGTAGAAGAAGAAGAAGAAGAAGAAGAAATTAAAATGTAATACCAGACTTTAAAAAAAACACTCTTTTGAACTTCATTAACGACATTCAAAATTATTGTATTTTTTTCTTCCCTATAATTGACGTCGTCCAGTATCGAGAGAACATAATTTGATAACTCTAAAATTAAATTATTTAGATAAAGATTCTCCTCTAGTTGATTATGTGACAAAATCATATTTTCACTAAATTAAAAACAAAAGGTGAAGTCATCCCATTAACATACAGAGTGACATTTATGAAGATGAATCTAAAGGCCCAGGATTCTTAATTTCCAGCCAACTTCAGCTCTCCAGGAATCATGAAGGGAACCGGTATTCATTTACTAGATGAATAAGTTAGTCAGTAGCCAGATTTCAACAAAATACCAGTATTTATCTCTTGCATTACAAAGAAAATGGAAATATTTATCCTTGACATAACCCTGAGAGATAATAATAATAATAATAATAATAATAATAACAATAATAATAATAATAATACTTTATTTATTCTGGCAGAGTTAAGGCCATAAGGCCCTCTCTTCCACTCAACCAGCACAAATACAAATAAATATTTGACAAATATAGATATACACTATACTAATTATAAACGGTTAAAGATACAATAAATGTAGCAATGTAAATGTCATGTACAAACAACATTTTATAGGATAATAACAATAATGATACGATAATAATAATAATAATAATAATAATAATAATAATAATAAATATAAATATGATAAATTATACGAGAAACACCAATTAATATATATACCTTACACTGGGTAATAATGAAGTCGAGGTTAGAGCAAATATAAATTTAGATTTCTTTTAAAAGATGCCAATGTCTGGCAGCCCCTTATTTCTTATGGTAGGGAATTGCAGTTGCGAGAAGTGAAGATGGTATATGACATGGAGTGATGTGATGTCCTATGTTGCGGTATAATAAGCAAGAGACTATGTTGTGATCTTGTGTTTAAGTTATGGTTTGAGGATAGATACTGGAAACGGGATGATAAATAATTGGGAATCGAGATAGGTCACTAACGGAGGCTGAGAAAATAACCGATTCCGAAAACCTTGGGGAGCGGGCTTCAATGATAATTTGGAGACACTTGGCCAATGCACGAAGAACTTGAAGGAAAATGGGCGCCTGGAAATAAAACTTTGGGACCTCTAATCCTGTATAGGGACAAGAAAACCCATGAAAACAACTGGTGGTCTAGCATCCCTCAAGAGATGTGTGTGGAGTGCGCAAGTGAAAAACATAATCAATGCAGAAAATTGTGATAGTAAGTTTTAATGTTAGAGTTAAAATTTCAAAATTCGCTCAATCTGAAAGCGAAGAAAGAAGATTATGAATATTTGAGAATAAAGTCATCATCATCATCACTCCAGGGATTAGGCAATTGCCCGTTCCGACTTCATAATGCATCAGTCCAACGTCTTCTAGGTCTTCCAACATCACGTCTTCCTCTTGCTTGATAATTTCTTGCTAACAATGGATATCTCTCCTTACTCATTCCATCCATGTGATCAATCCATTTCTGTCTCTAATTCGTGACTTTATCCAATAAAGGCTGTACTTTCAATTCTTCTCTTATATCCTCATTTCTTATTATATCAAGTCTTGTACATCCTTTTACTTGTCTTAGGAACCTCATCTCCGCCGTCTGTATTCTATCCTTGTGTTTTTTCACTGCAGCCCAAGTTTCACATCCATACAATATTGTGGGAACCGCCATAACATTATACATTTTTATCTTGGTTTCTTTTCTAATTTTATTTTTGAAATGTTCTCTGTATTGTTCCACACACCGTCTGAAATTGATTTATTTTGGAGTCAATATCTCTTTCCACATTGTAGCCAACATCACAGCCCAAATACACTGCTCAAAACAATTAGAGGAACATTTGTAATAAATTGAATAAGTAATTGTTTTTAAAGCTGTGATACTGAAAGTTGGACAATATGTAAATCGAATTATTAATTTTATCATTGGATACAAATTTTAAAGATTCGTGGCCTAAATACAGAGAAATTACCTCAAATAACAAATATAGAGAATTTTTTTACTTTGGAAGGCATTGGCCACTTCTAATTGGTAAGCTTCCTGATGTTGCTATAGTGACGAATGTTGGTTATTGTCTTGTTTATTGAAGTCTCTGACAAAATGAGGCATTTAAATGAGTTTGAAGTGTATCATGCTCTACATCTTTTACGACAAGGTCAATCTCTGCGACAAGTGGCTAGAGAGCTTGAGGTTTCTCCTTCCGTGGTGTCCAGGTTACGCAACAGGCACAGAGAGACAGGTCAGTATTGTAGAAGACGTGGCCAGGGCCGTAAATTTAAAACAAGCCCCCAGGATGACAGATACGTTGTTCTTTCTGCTCTTCGACAGCGTACAAAAACTGCAAAAGACCTGCAGAATGACCTTCATATGGCTTCCGGAATCCGGGTTTCAGACCAAACCATAAGGAACAGATTATGGAAAGAGAATATTCGTCCAAAAAGCCCGTTAAAAAACCACGCTTAACAAATGAGCATAAGGCAGCAAGACGTACGTATGCTGAAAACCATGGTGATTGAAACCTGAACCAGTGGGAGTCTGTGCTCTTCTCGGACGAATGCAGGTATCGTCTTACACGTTGTGATGGTCGATTGAGGGTGTGGGGATGGCCAGGAGAAAGATTTTCTGCAGAGGCTGTACAGGAAATTGATAGATTCGGAGGAGGTTCCATAATGGTGTGGGCCGGAGTTATGTACAACAATCGTACGGACCTTGTACTTGTTCCCCAGCGACTGAATGCTGTCCGGTATATCGAGCACGTTCTGGAAGAGCATGTAGTACCTGCTGCCATTGGAGTAGACCCTGAATTTCTGCTTATGTAGGATAATGCCAGGGCACATTCTGCGGCTGTCACCAGGGATTTCCTGAGGAGGAATGAAATTGAGGTAATGGAGTGGCCAGCGGTCAGCCCAGACCTCAACCCTATTGAGCACTTGTGGGATCTTCTAGACAGGAAGGTCAGGAACCGACATCAAGCTCCACAAACTCTGCAGCAACTTGGAGATGCTCTGAAGGAGGAATGGGAGAATATCCCGCAAGATGAAATCCAGAATCTTATTGGGAGCATGCCACGAAGGTGCCAAACTGTCATCGAATATCGTGGAGGCCATACACGATAATAACTCTATATAACGAGTGTTTAACTTTGAAAAATAAGCAAAGATTAAATTGCTTACATAGCGGAATTATTTGAAAAGTTAATTGTCAGCGTTATTCATTTGTTTTTACTGACATGAGCTATAAATAAATAAATAAATAACTACAAATAATGTACATTATTAATTTCATGTTTGAACCTTTATCCAATGAAAAAGTATTCGCATATTTCATAGTGTTCCTCTAATTGTTTTGAGCAGTGTATTTGAAACTAGACACCTGTTCTATACTTTGATTTTCTAAAATAATTTTGGATCTCACTGGATCTCTTCCTCTATGAGAATAAAGTTCTTATGAAAATGTTTGGACCAAAGAGAGATTAACAGACAGGAGGTAAATGGGGAAGAATACATACGTGGTCTTTATAGGAAGCCAGATATAATAAAAACAGTTAAGTCTCGTAGACTGCGATCGGCAGGACATGTGGCACGTTTGGGGAATAAAAGAGGTGCATGGAAGCTTCTTGTAGGAAAATCAGAGGGAAAGCGCCCAGTTGGTAGACCAAGAATGAGGTGGGAGAATAACATGAACCATTATTTGAGGAAAGTAGATTATTAATGGGATTACTGGAAAATATTAGCTGAAGATAGGTGTGTGTGTGTGGAGAGATTATGTCCGCGCGGCCATGAACAAACGTGTTTTATAGAGCCAGTGAGTTAGTTATTAGTTTTCGATCATTATTGTATTATTTACTTTGGTGTTAATAATAATAATAATAATAATAATAATAATACTTACTCACTGGCATTATCGAACCCGTAGGTTCATGGCCGCGCGGACATAAGCTCTCCATACATCGCTATTCTGAGCTAATGCTTTCCAATCACTCCCTGTATAATCTACTTCCCTCAAATCATAGTTAATGTTATTCTCCCACCTCATTATTGGTCTACCAACTGGGCGTTTTCCCTCTGGCTTTCCTACAAGAAGCTTCCATGCAAGTCTTTCATTCCCCACAATAATAATAATAATATTTGTTATTATTTTTATTTGTTAATAATAGTATTATTATTATTTATTAATATTGATATTATTCTTATTACTTCTTGTGGAAGTGTCCAGTAGGTAGGCCAAGAATGATGTGGGAGAGTAAATTTGAACATTATATGAGAGATATGAATTATACAGGGAGTGATTGGAAAATACGTTGTGACCACATGTATCACATATAAGGAGATTTACATCAGTGCAGTGGGGTCAGGAAACTAGCCTGGCAGAGCGATAGAAAGTTCCTAGAGGCTGGACGGCTCGGGTTCGATCCCGAACAGTGGAGGACCTTAGATATTTCTCCTCAACTCATTCAATCTATTTGTAATACTATTAATAGTAATAGGTCTACACCACATCAATAATAATAATAATAATAATAATAATAATAATAATAATAATAATAATAATAATAATAATAATAATAATTTCTTCTTCGGCTTTCCCCCACTTATAGGTTTGCCGTCTTCAGTTTCCATTTATCTCTATCATTCCAAACTCCCTCTTCCAAATTCCTATCCTCCATTATTGTTCTGACGTAGGTTTTCCATTTCCATCTTGGTCCACCACATTTATTTCTTCCAGGGGGTGACCATTGGTATATATTTTTTGGCCATCTTTCATTTTCCATTCTTTGTACATGACCATACCATTTAAGCGTTTGATTTTCAATCCTCTTAACAACAGATGTGGTGACCTTCATTTCTCTCCAAAGGAATTCATTTCTTATTTTATCCTGTCTTGTTTTTTGGAGGCTTGTTCTAAAATAATCAAATTCAACTGTTCTAATTTTATTCTTTTGTAATTCCGTCAAAGACCAAGTTTCACTTCCATATGACAAAATATTCTGTTTTATGCTCTTATAAATTTTCAGTTTAGTTTCCTTTGTAATATGTTTATTCCAAATTACTCCATGTAATGTCTTAGTTGCATTTTTTGCCATTGCAATTTTAGCCTGTACATCTCTCTCACAGGTTCCGAAACTTGTAATTATTGACCCAAGATATTTAAAAAATTCACTTTTTTTTTCCCTTTATTTTCCCTGTTTCAAATATGAGGTCATCCACATCCTTTCCCAAACACATATATTCTGTTTTCTGTAAATTTATATTCAGTCCCCATTTTTTATATTCTTCCATTAATTTATTTATCATATATTTCATATCATCTTCATCCCCTGCAAAAATTATTTGATCATCTGCAAACAACATTATCACTGCAGATGATGGTGATAATAATAATAATAATAATAATAATAATAATAATAATAATAAAATCATCATCATCCGGTGTCATAGCAGCTGTCGCCGTCTTCCGGAAACCAAACGCCATTCCTCTCTGTCCATCCATTGATCTTCTTCCAAGCCTCTGATATTCATAGCCGCTTCTACCTCTTCTATCCAAGTTTTCTTCGATCTTCCTCTCTTCCTCCTTTCCGTTGGGATCCATTCCATAACAATTTTAGGCAATGTTTGCTCTGGCATTCTTTTGACATGGCCATACCACTGTAATCTTTTCTTTTCTGTAATGTCTATGATGTCCGGCTGCTGTATTATAATAATAATAATAATAATAATAATAATAATAATAATAATCAATCCATAGTAATTCTGTCGGAAGGCAGGTCCTTCACTGCAACCATAGCATTTCCATGCTATGCTTGCAGTTTTACTAGGGAAATGTAGGTATGGTAGCTTCCCGTTGCTTTCCACTCCGGTGAAGAATGATGATGATGATGATAAGGATGATGAAGATGATGGCCATATGATTTCGGGGACCGTTTGGGCCTTAAAGTTTTCCTGACATTTGTCTTACAGGTGAGCAAAAACCCCGATAAAAACCTCACCCAGAAAAACTGCCCCGACCGGGGATCGAACCCGGGCCCGCTGCGTGACAAAGCAGCACGCTACGTCGAGACCACAGCGGTGGCCTGATAATATAAATAATAATGATAATAATAATGAAAATAATAATAATAATAATAAGAATTACTAATAATAATAATAATGATAATGATAATAATAATAATGATAATGATAATAATAATAATGATAATGATAATAATCATAATAATGATAATGAGAAATAATGTACGATCAAGATAATGATAATAATAATAATAGTAATAATAATAATAATGATAATCATAATAATGATAATGATAATAATAATAATAGTATAATAATGATAATGATAATAATGATAATAATAATAATGATAATGATAAATAATGATAATAGAAATAATAAGAATAATAATTAATAATGATAATGATAATGATAATAATAATGATAGTAAACTTAATAATAATGATAATAATGATAATAATAAGAAGATAATGATAATAATGATAATGATAATGATGATGATAATATAAATGATACTAATAATAATAATAATAATAATAATAATATACTAATAATAATAATAATAATAATAATAATAATAATAATAATAATAATAATAATAATAATAATAATAATAATAATAATAATAATGATAATAATAATAATAATCATGAGAATTAATGAATAATAATAATAGTAATAATAATAATAATAATAATAATAATAATGATAATCATAATAATGATAATGATAATAGTAATAATGATAATGATGATAATGATAATAATGATAATGATAATGAATAATCAATGATAATAATAATAATAATTAATGATGATAATCATAATAATGATAATAATAATTAATAATGATGATAATAATAATGATAATGATAATAATAATAATAGTATTCATAATAATGATAATGATAATAATGATAATGATAATGATAAATAATAATGATAATGATAATGATAATGATAATAATGATAATGATAATGATAATGATAATGATGATCATAATAATTAATGATAATGATAATAATGATAATGATAATAATGATAATGATAATAATAATAATGGATAATAATAATAATAATAATAATAATAATAATAATAATAATAATAATAATAATAATAATGATAATAATAATAATAATAATAATGATAATAATAATAATGATAATGATAATAATAATAATAATAATAATGATAATAATAATTAATGATAATGATAATAATAATGATAATGATAATGATAATAATGATAATAATAATGATAATGATAATAATAATAATGATAATAATAATGATAATAATAATGATAATAATAATGATAATAATAATAATTAATTAATGATAATGATAATAATAATGATAATAATAATAATAATAATAATAATAATAATAATAATATAATAATAATAAATAATAAAATAATAATAAATAATAATAATAATAATAATAATAATAATACTGATAATGATAATAATAATAATAATAATAATAATAATAATTAATAATAATAATAATAATAATAATAATAATAATGATAATAATAATAATGATAATGATAATAATAATGATGATAATGATAATAATGATAATAATAATGATAATAATAATAATGATGATAATAATAATGATAATAATAATGATAATAATGATAATAATAATAATAATAATAATAATAATAATGATAATGATAATAATAATGATAACAATAATTCATTGGCACTATTGAACTGGAAGATTCAGGAACGCGCGAACCCATCTCCTAAAGAATTAGAATGCGTTCACTATGCTTTTAGTCCGCGGCTATAGAGAACGCGGTCGCACATAGGAAAACACACAAAAATAAAGCATAAACCGTACAAAATGTTATGTAACTTTATGAAAAATGAGATCATACACATTTTATCAGAGATCACATTATTTTTAGTATATATTTTATTAAATTTCAAAGAGAGTCCGTTTTTTAGTTTAATGAGCACGAACATAAATAAAGTTTTCTTGTGAACTGAGTCATAAAATGTTATTCACTGGTTGATACTACGAACTGCATATACACGCCATAAAATTACTTTATTGTATAAACCGGAATAAAAAATGATATTCTGTTTCTTTCCTTTCATATCGTTATGAGTTGACAATAAAATGTCAAATATTTATTTTGTAATACTATAAATGTAACTGCTTTGAAAATGTACTCTTGCTGCTTGTTTCAATATTTCCCGTATAACATTTTGTACAATAAAATAGTATTATTTGAAATACAAGGCGCATGTAAAATTAAATATCTTGTTCCACAAATGCAAATATTAAATTCCAATTTTCTTTGTAATTTCAAAATTTCTTGATAATCTTTAATATGTGATAACATTTCCTAGAATCTGATTTCTCAAATACCTAGGAACAGTAATCACAAATAGGAATGAGATGCACAAAGAAATTAAACATAGGCTCAATTCTGGAAATGCGTGCTATTATGCATTGCAGAGACCTTTGATGTCCCAACTCCTTTCAAAAAACGTTAAGCTGAAAATATATGAAACTATTATTCTGCCAGTTATATTATTTGGGTGCGAAACATGGACTCTTACTTTAATGGAGGAAAGGAGATTACGAGTATTTGAGAATAAAGTTCTTAGGAAGATTTTTGGACCAAAGAGAGATGAACAGACAGGTGAATGGAGAAGACTACATAACAATGAACTACATGGTCTTTATAGGAAGCCAGATATAATAAGAACAGTTAAGTCTCGTAGACTGCGATGGGCAGGACATGTTGCGCGTATGGGGAATGAAAGACGTGCATGGAAACTTCTTGTAGGAAAGCCAGAAGGAAAACGCCCAGTTGGTAGACCAAGAATGAGGTGGGAGAACAACATTAAGTATGATATGAGGGAAGTAGATTATACAGGGAATGATTGGAAAGCATTAGCTCAGCATAGGGATGTATGGAGAGTTTATGTCCGCGCGGCCATGAACCTACCGGTTCAATAGTGCCAGTGAGTAAGTAAGTAAGATATATGATTTTTATTATTATTGTTGTTTACAATAAACCAATTGCAGGACATATTTAGAACTAAATTTAATGTTGCATGGCATGTGCAACCCTGGTGTGGATACGAAAATTCAATATCACTGGCAATGCTTGTGATCAACTTGCAGGTAGCACGGTTTTTCTGCAGCTTGTTTTTTTTTTTTCTTATGGTGATAAAGTCGGATATAGGAACTCCGTCTAGTCTTTCCAAATCTGTTTACCTTTTTCTTTCTTTTTTCCAGTACCTTTTTTCCTTATAATCGTCTTTGCAACCCGCTTCACAAACATCGGTCTACCTATTTTCTAGTTAAACGCACACTCCTTACCCTGAGTAATATTAGATAAACGTATTATCCAAACACTGGACTCTCTTAATCTCTTGCATTTTTCTATTTTTCCACGCTTTACATTAGCTTGACCTATATCTATCTATCTATCTATCTATATATCTAGATATCTACGTAACGGAATCTTTCAACGCGATTTTCACCAACTTAAAATCATTGGATCGACTTCAAACTTTGTATACTTGTAGAGGACCCGTGACAATACAATAATTTCATATTTATTTTCTAAAATCCTGGCCACAATCATCAGAAAATCAAAAAAGTGTATTTGTATCAATGTAACGGAATCTTTCAACGCGATTTTCACCCACTCAGAAACATTGGATCGACTTGAAACTTTGTATACGTGTAGAGGACTCGTGACAATACAAAAATCTCATATTTTGTTTCTAAAATCCAGGCCAGAATCATCCGAAAATAAAAAAAATGAAAACAGGTATAATAGGTTGCGGACTTGTCGAGTTTTTAGTCAATCGTTGTAAGAGCTCAGTTGGTAGAGCAGTGAACTCTTACTGGTATATAATTTCAGTAATCCATACGTCGCTGCTTCAAATCCGGCTGGGAGGGTTTTTATAGAAGAGTATTACTTTTAGCTCATACTACAATAGTATCGAATTTAAAGATATTTACATTTTTATCTTAT
Organism: Diploptera punctata; assembly: GCA_030220185.1. NCBI lineage: Eukaryota > Metazoa > Arthropoda > Insecta > Blattodea > Blaberidae > Diploptera > Diploptera punctata. Next base: position 100,262 of record JASPKZ010007376.1, on the reverse strand, counting down.
TCTGTAAAATATTACAACTAAAAAATAAAAAATAAATAATAGTTTTAAAAAAACTAAAAGAACACGCTTTATTAGAAAACTAAAAAATGAAAAATAATTTTAATTTGCAATACGCTTGGGATAAAATAAAGTGGTCAACAAAAAAATCATCTCCAACACATACAGAATAAAATTAGAGTTATCAACAAAAAGAAAATAATTTTACCATCAAAAGCGTGGGGTGCTTTTTATGATTTTTACATTTTCTTCTTAGAGAGCTTACTTTTACCAATATCTGTTTATTATCAAGTATATTAATTGATATAGAGCACCCCACGCTTTTGATGGCAAAAACAGGGACCATTGTCCGTCCGAACGTCTCTCGAATAATGTTTAACTGAAACCTACTTTAAAGGAGGAGAATGGATTATGAGTATTTGAGAATAAAGTTCTTAGGGTATTTTTTTTTTTGGACCAGGCTACACGATATTTACAGGAAACCAGATAAAATAAAAAGAGTTAAGTCTCATAGACTGGCGATGCGGAGGACATGTGGCACGAATGGGGAATGAAAGAGGGGCATGGAAACACCATGTAGGAAAACCAGAGTGAAAGCGCCACGAAGGCAGGGGAAGAATGAGGTGGGAGAATCATTTTAAACACGATTTGAGGCTAACAGATTATACAGAGCATAATTAGAAAACATTAGCTTGCGATTGGGATGTATGGAGAGGTTATGTCCGCGCGGCCATAAACCTACGGGTTCGATAATGCCAGTGAGTTACTTATAGTACCCGATTCTAAATATCAGAACTTGAGGAAAGGGGTTTAATATTTTCTCACCATAAATTTCACAATTTTCTGTTTGAAAGTGAAATACTCGCAGACGAAAAACAGCTAAACCCCTCATTATGCTAGTTTCATGGAGCGATATAGATGGCGAACAAATATGGCAAGCGGTGATTTTTTCACGTAATTTGCTTCTCAAGTGTACCAGGAGCTTGTATTATCGGGTAATTAGCCTCTTGAAAATAGGTCTAAGAGTGTACATGCAATTTTCTTTGCGGTTGTGGTAGAAAAACTACAATTTGACAAAATAACAATATATACAGTAAATAACCGACGAATAATAACTTTAAAAGAATAACATAAAAATAATAAAACTAGAAAAAATAAATGATTTATAAAATTTTTGTTATTGTAGTATTTTTACTTACAATTGTTACCTGAAGAACAATTTCGCAATATATATATATATATATATATATATATATATTTTATTTTTTTATTATTGATTTCGTACATCTCAATGATGGATAAATCATATTTGAAGAGAAAAATTATACGCTCAGACCGGGATTTCAACCCGGGACCCTTGGTTCTCTAGACCAAGTGCTCTACCAACTGAGCTACCTGAGCAAGTACCGATCTAAACGCAAATCTTTCTCTATATACATTGTAATTCCCATCACAGCATTTGGTGGATGGGAATTACAATGTATATAGAGAAAGATTTGCGTTTAGATCGGTACTTGCTCAGGTAGCTCAGTTGGTAGAGCACTTGGTCTAGAGAACCAAAACACAAATTAATAAAATCAAACTAACAATAAATATTATAAATAATTCCAATACTATTTGTAAATAGGTCCCGGGTTCAAGTCCCGGTCTGAGCGTATAATTTTTCTCTTCAAATATGATATATATATACATTTTTTTATGTAATACTGAGTTTTTAAACATCCCAAATTCTCTTAGAAACGTTAAACTAAAAATACATTTTTAAAAATCTTAATACTTATTTCAAGGTTATAAGGAATCTAGGCATTAGAAGCACTTTTGACATAGAGCTTACTACGAAATTAGCTAGAAACTTTCTCCAATACAACAACAGTATGAGAATTTTTTGTTTAATTATAAAATGGTTTGAATTCCTGGGCTTCAATTTTCTGCTGGCAACAATGTTAATAGAACACAGTACACACAAAACCAAAAGTATATGAACCATTAAGGAATGCAAAAAAAAACTATGATATTTAGATCATTCGCCAATCTTTAGTTGAAAATTTTGTTTCAGAACAATTAGAAATTCTACACATTTTCGACCATACTCGTACGTTTCTTTTCATTATGGATTTACTGTTCTTTATCACTTGTTACTCATTCTAAATGTTATTTTGAAAATACCGTATAAATGTGAAAAAATATGAGAATCACTTTAAAATAGGGTTTGAATCTTTTGTTTTCTATTAATGTTAGTTATTTTATTGTTGTATTACAGTAGTTCAAATAGCCAAACATTTCTCTTTCTATACCTACAATGGCCTGATGATGTAGTACTACTGGCCGATAGCGAGGAGATACTAAAGGCCAACGCGCACACACTATTGAGCAACAATAAGAAATTAGGACTGGAAGTAAATATCAGTAAAACTAAATATATGGTCACACGTAGAAATTCAGTATATAATGGAAATGGACAGCTAATGACAAATGAGGGAAATTTTGAGGAAGTGGCTGAATTCAAATACCTAGGAACAATAATCACAAATAGAATGAGATGTACAAAGAAATTAAACATAGGCTCAATTCTGGAAATGCAGGCTATTATGCATTGCAGAGACTTTTGATGTCCCAACTCGTTTCAAAAAGCGTTAAGCTGAAAATAAATAAAACTATTATTCTACCAGTTATAGCCTATTATATGGGTGCGAAACATGGACTCTTACTTTAAGGGAGGAAAGGAGATTACGAGTATTTGAGAATAAAGTTCTTAGGAAAATTTTTGGACCAAAGAGAGATGAACAGACAGGTGAATGGAGAAGACTACATAACAATGAACTACATGGTCTTTATAGGAAGCCAGATATAATAAGAACAGTTAAGTCTCGTAGACTGCGATGGGCAGGACATGTTGAGCGTATGGGGAATGAAAGACGTGCATGGAAACCTCTTGTAGGAAAGCCAGAAGGAAAACGCCCAGTTGGTAGACCAAGAATGAGGTGGGAGAATAGCATTAACTATGATTTGAGGGAAGTAGATTATACAGGGAATGATTGGAAAGCATTAGCTCAGGATAGGGATGTATGGAGAGCTTATGTCCGCGCGGCCATGAACCTACGGGTTCGATAGTGCCAGTGAGTAAGTAAGTATACCTATAATGGCGTATGAAGGATATGAAAGTATTGCTTCAGAGTTTATTGTAGATTAATATTTTGTATAAAAGGGCTGAAATATATGTAGATGGATCCTTTACTGGGTTACTATAAAGTATATAACAATACTGTAGCTTTAAGGAAAAATGGCGACTATAACGGAAAACCCTGTCTCGTGACATCTAAAATGATGTGGTCACGTACTGTACTGGATCTGATAAATAGGAAATTGTCTTCGAGAATCCTGTCGTATAAATAAAGTAGAACTCTCTCTGGAAATAAAGAGACGGTCTATTATCTTATATTGTTCTTTGCATTTGTTTACATGCATTTTTTAAATGTACTATTATTACGATATTATATTATTATTAGAATGTTAGACTCTATACTATGGAGTAAAAACATCATTAACAAAACAAAACAACTAATTTATAAATCCATATTATAAAGTAAAAGTAATCCCACTGCAGGCCTCAGGAGGCCCTTAGGGTAGTAGGAGGTTAAGGTTCCCACTTTTTCTGGACAATCGGCAATTGAATGTCCGCCGGGTTGTCAGCCCTGCATGAAGGCTGCCTTTATCTCCAGAACAAATGCCTGGTACTCATTTCCGTTAGAGGCTGATTCGATCCCAGACCATTGTGCCGCCAGAACGTTTGGGTCAGTTTGAAATTTACGAGGACTATTATCTCTATATTACGTGAAACCTTACTTTTATTAAATACAAACCTAGCTTGTCTCATACAAGCTTCTAACTGGCAGAATCTGTAGCTGGGCCCAAGTTTAACAGACAATTTCATCTTTCTTTAAGCATATCACTCGTAGGATAACTATAATCATTAATGTCTTTTATGTTATAGCTAATCTATCTTACTTATCTTTTAATATGAACGACTGATCATGACAGGACTGGGAACGTGTTCTACAGCACTGAAATCTCAGGTGCAAGTTTACTACGAGACAGCGAAACAATTCGTAATAATCAGGCATCAAGATATTAAATAAAAATAAATAGGATGTTAAAACTCCCTCTAAATAAAGACAATTATAATAAAGAAATAAATTACATCAAACACATGGCAAAAATTAACGGCTACAACAAACAAATAATAAATAGAATTATAAATAAACAAAAAAGAAAAAACAACATTACCAACATAACCAAACTTGAAATAGAATCCAATGACAGCAACAAAAAATGGATAACTCTCACGTACACTGGTAAAAAAACAAAATTGGCCAACACACTAAAAAAGCTCGATAAGAATATTAATATATCCTACAGAACTGACAACAAACTAAACAATTTAATAAACAACAACATCGAAGAAATAGACGAATTCGACAATAAAGGCATCTACAAATTAACATGTACAGATTGCAATAAATTCTACTTTGGGAAGACTAACAGAAGCTTCAACATTAGATTCAAGGAACATTGCAGAGATTTCATTTACAATGGAGGAAAATCAAGTTACGCAAAACATGTAATTCAAGCTGGACACCATATGCATAACATCGATAAAACCCTCACAATAGTACATAGAGAAAACATTCCAATGAGAATAAATATACTGGAGGAAATCGCAATCCTAAGAGAAATCAACAGCAACCTGATTCTCAATGAATACACACCTAATCCACACAATCCTGTGTACAAAATTCTCACAACCAAGTCAGTGCTTCAACAAGAGTCAACAAGGACGGACCTAATGCATTCTGCTGATGATGGGACTAGTCCCGAAAGGCCTACAGAGTTTTAAAAGAACTTAAGTTGAAGAGACGGACCTACAAGGTAACTATATTATAGTTTTTAACCATACATTATATTACTGTAATTAAAGATTGCATGAAAAATCAAACAATACAATTAGCTGTCAAACTTGAATATAAACATAATAAATAGAAAATAACAATAAACAGTCGATAATTGAATAAAGTAACAACATAATTTCTTACGTTCGTTTCACCATCGTACTAAAAGTCTTCATTCATTCTAACAAAATACGTTTTCTTGAACAGCTTCTTGACGAAAAGAAAACGGAACAGTCCTCAGTCACGGGATCTTTCCTCGATCCCCGGCGACCTTCCAGGAACCAAACCTTAACTCCGACTGTTAACGAAACATATCTCCGCGTCTCGGACGTAAGCATCGGCGCACACCAAACTGCGCCGATTACGTAAGGAGGTGGAATAAGAGGGGTTGAAAAGGGAAGGAAAGAGCACAGAACACAGTCTTTAACCACCACAGAGGATGACAAGTTACGTCACAATACGTCAACCGCAGTAAATTTTCGTCATCACGACACAAGTTTAAAAATCCTGACCCTACCGGGACTTGAACCCTCGACCTTCCGGCTTGTATCACCGTGCCTTAACCACTACGCTACGGCGTGCCCCATAATATAAAGTATAATGCTATATGGATCGGAAGTTTGAACAATCACACAACAACATGTGAACAGAATAACTTCAGTTCAAATGGGTTTTTGGAGAAGAGCTGCCAGAAAATCTCGACTGGAAAAATTGAAATACATAAATTAGAAAATTAATAAATACAGAAAGAAATAAAATGAATGAGATTGAACACAGAAGGCTAAAATGGTATGGACACGTAAGAAGAATGCAGGATGGAAAACTTACCAAAAGCCGTCTATCCATGGAAAATTGAAAGAAGGAACAGAAAAGGAACACCAAGAACAATCTGGAAGAACAACATTGAAAATTCAATTAGGAAATTTGGTATAACAGATGAAGACACAGAGGTCAGAGAACCATGGAGAACTTTAATTAAGGGAAATTTGTGAATGTTTGTTGCAAATTGGTAACCTATAAGTCCGTAGTTATATATATATATATATATATATATATATATATATGTTTTTTAATCAAGTTAATTACTAAGATTGGTTGGAGAAAAACCTCAATGATGAGGAATATTCTAAAAAATGAATGAATTACTATTATTATTATTATTATTATTATTATTATTATTATTATTATTATTATTATTATTATTATTATTCTGATAACCTTGATTTATTTGATAATTTATATGTCACCTACTTAGATTTGAATATTGACATTTATCTTCTCTTGTCCACCTCTATTAAAAGTTATACAGTACGTTTTTCTGACTGAACAATTTAGTTTGTCTTCGTAGTCAGTTCACTACCGACCTTGTTATTTTATTCACGCATTTTGTTTTTTTTATTTTTGTTATAACTTTGTCATTTTTATTCATTTTCTTTATATACAGTGAGATACATTTTCTATTTTATTTTTATAACTTTGCCTTTACATACACATACAAAATATGTTACTAGTAGCTTATGTCCGTGCGGCCATGAACCTACGGGTTCGATAGTGCCAGTGAGTAAGTAAGTAAGTAAGTAAGAAGTTATGTTTATTTCCTGTGGTCCCGAGGATCGCGGAATCAATTCTGGCCGAGTGATAGACTTTTTATAATAGAAAAAATCAAGGAGCAAGTCCTTCGGGAGGGACTTTAAGCCGTAGGTTCTAAGTTTGAAGATTTGCAGGCTCATAGAAAAAGCTTAAGTCCGAATAAAGAGGCATCTAAGCAAATTTTACCGATCTTTATCACCCTATGTAATATGTTACTTGCGTACTCGATTTCTCATTGGGTGGGTATGTTGACAGCATATTATTCAATACATCTGTAGGGGAATAAACGTAACTATATTAACTTGGTCTTGTTACTGCTGACAAAGGAGAGGCTAAGAGCCAAATTTGAGCTGTTATGCCATTGTAAAATTAATTACAATAAGTTAATACATGGAATTAACTACGGCACATGTAAATAAATACAATAAAATTAATTAATACTCGAGTACTTTTAAATTAACTACAAGCTGTTTCCAAATAATATCAATGAAAAAATCGTATTTAAAATATAATTGAAGAAAATATTTAAAATCTAACAGCTGTAGCGATTAATATGATAGGAGACATATAAACTAAGATACAACCCTAATATGCATGGAGCTGAAACTAAAATGTTCCGAAATATATTAAATTGTTATTAAAATTAAATAAATCTATAAAAAAATGAAAATAGAATATATTACTAATATCGCTATAAAATATGTATGTGGAAAAGTAAAAATATCCAGGTAAAAATTCCACCTACATTTGTCTAGTAAATAATATTATAAAACATAAATATATATTCAATTGTAAGGAGTGGATTCGAGAAAAGTTGGAGGAGCCACCGCCTTTATAAGCGAGAACTTATATCAAAATACTTTTTATCACTCTCAGTGACTCTGTGTTCAGTGTTGGAACATCGTAGACCTGCAGACCGCGATCTCCGATTCAGTTAAAAAAAGCACTATCACTCTCAGTGACTGTGTTCAGTGTTGGAACATCGTGGACCTGCAGACCGCGATCTCCGATTCAATTTAAATATTAGATTCGTCCGAGAAATAGTTAAATTTAAAGTTATAGTCCGTTAAGCATTTGGACTTTAAAAATATTGACTCGAGCACGTGGACCTCTAAGTATTTCATCGACTCCACTCATAGATCAAACTTTGTAACTGTATTAACAAAAGTGTATTTCTCCGAAAATAAAGAGTTCTTGGATTCTTTAAAATTGAGTGTACATTTATACGTTGTTCTTTTGCTTATAAAGAGTTCATAACCCTGAGATCTTCTGCCTACCACCGAGCTCCGGTACACAGCATTTCTTTTGAAACAAGGATTTCATATGTTATGAATATTTACAGTAAAGATGTAACGACTTCAGATACAACATTATTTTACTAATAAGTTGGTTTAAACAGAGCTAATGAAATAAATAAAATTACATAAAGTGAATAAATTATGTAAACCTATATGTGAATTAACCCTTAAATTGTCAATACAACATTTTCTCGTGCCAGTTATTTAAATGTTCCGGACCTCGAGGAAAATAAATTCATGTTAAACATTGTTATTATTATACATTATTGCGTAATTTGACATAGATAAAAGTAATTTTTACTCGTTTGTTTTTCTATTGATCTAAAAACAAAATGAAATAAATGAAATCAATGTATCCAATAAGATACATTTTCAATTTAAGGGTTAAGTAAGTAAATAATCAGACAATAATGTTAGCATGTGTAGCAGGTTTTAAAAATTTATACTAAAACAATTGATAATGTAAAGAAACTATAAACTTTTTGAATATATTTTAACAAATAAAATGTTACACTGTTACATAACATAAAAAAATGTTTTTTTTGTTTAATTCAATCCTTCAATTCCTTCCTCCGGGAGGAATCGGTATGTCGTTACTTAACGTCAAATGTCTTACTGCGTTTAGGAGCTACAAGTAAGATTGCTGTTCTATCCTAGTGGTTTTCATTTGTTTTATGATGGAATTAAATTACTTAATTTTAATAATTATAATAATAATAATAATAATAATGATTTATTTTAGCTGGCAGAGTTAAGGTCATAAGCCTTCTCTTCCACTCAACCAGCGAATAGTAAAATTATACAAAAATTACATACATATTACAATTTTAAGATATTAAAATACAGACTAAACAAAATACAATGATGTGATCTAATACTAGTTAATACTAACAAAAACATAGAATATAATAACATTAAAATGATATAAAATAAAGTAAGTAGCTTCCTAGATGATTATTAATGGAATGCTCTATATAGTTGTTATGCAGTTAATGTTTTCATTGTGTCGAACTTAAGATATCAGTTAATTTGGATTTAAATGATAGCGATTGACAGTCTCTTCACATGACTGGGAAGTGAGTTCCATGCTCTAGCCATAGATATTGTGTAAGATAAAGAGTATAGACAGGTCCTGTGTGTGGTATCAAAAGTAAAGAGAAGAGTCTTGTGATCTTGTTCCTAAATTGTGACGAGCCGATAAATGTTGAAAACGTGGTTGTTAAATGTATGGAGCGATGGTCAGGCCAGTAATGCACTATGGTAGTGAGATTTGGGGTTTCCAAAGAACGGAAATACTAAATAAGGTGTATACGCATTTTCTAAAGTATATTACAGGACATAGTAAGGCCGTTTCTAACTGTGGAATTTTATATGAATTCGGGTCATTCCAGTACGACATTAACTGTAAAATTCGTGTACTCAATTACTGGTTGCGAGTAATCCGAGGTGAACAAACAATGCTTAGAGCAATTTGTTACGACCACCAAATTAAAAATATAGATGTTAAATTTTGGGCAGACGAGGTTAGACGAGGTTAGGAGAGAACTCCAAAAGATTGGGATGGGCTGGATATAGGAAAAAGGGACTGAAAATCGCAAGAACGTGTGGAGAAAAATAAGAAGGAGGTACTTAGATATAAGCCAACAAGATACTTTCGCCGAATGTACAGGAAAACGCTCACTGTGTTTACAAAGAGACCTAAAACACGTCTGGGGAAAAGAATCGTATATACTCAACCTAGAATTTAAGGAGAGATCAGGGCTTGCTTGGTTTAGGCTAGGGGCATGGAAATTTCTAAAAATTAGCGACGATCACGATATGCGAATATGTCCAATGTGCGGGAACTTTGAAGATGAGATACATATATTAGGAAAATGTAATGATTTATAATATTGGAGACGTCAGTTATTACCGGAAAGATTTCTAAATTCAAATCGGGAAAGATTGGCATGCTACGAGTTATTGGTAAATCCAGAAAATTGGATAAACTTGGGTAAATTTCTGGACAAAACGCGAAAAATAAGGACAACACTCATTCATGAATAAATATATGTTATCAAAATGCAATACCATTAATTATTAACAATTATATATAAATTAATTAGTGTATAATGCTATTGTGTTATTATTTAATTGTAATATTAATGTGTTTTCTTTATGTAATTGTAATGTTAATGTTTTTTTAGTGTATAATGCTATTGTGATATTACTTAATTGTAATATTATTGTGTTTTCTTTATGTAATTGTAATGCTAATGTTTTTAGTGTATATTGCTATTGTGTTATTATTTAATTGTAATATTTTTATTGTGTTTTCTTTATGTAATTGTAATGTTATTGCTGTTTTTGTTGTTTATTTTTCTTTACACTAGTACCAATTATTACTTTATTGTAACGGACTGTCAACAGCACGTACGGCTTACTGCCCGTGCGACCCATATTTGTAAATATCTTACTTTTTGTCTAATAAAGTCCTACTACTACTAAAAAAAATAAGTTGGTAAATATGTGTGCAGAATTTGGAATAGTAAGGTATGTGAATGTAAAGTTCTTCTGTCATTTAGGCGTAGCCATGATAAGGCCTGAAATGAAGGAGACACGTGGTCATAACGACAGAGATTGAATATAAATCGAATGCACGCATTATGAGCACGCTGTAGTCTGTCAGATAGATCAGTTGTAAGATTAGTCAGTAATATGTCGCAGTAGTCGAAGTGTGGCATTAATAATATAGATTATGATTGAATGCCTCCCGATAATGAAATCTCAATCCAGCATTTGCTTTAGTTTTGAAGAGAAACATGAGAAAAGAACACACTGGTCAGTCGTCACTAGTGTTTGTAACTGGAACATCTCGAATCCGAGTATAAAATACTACCTTTTGAGACATGTAATTTTAATATACACCTATTTGTTACGTCATATATAATATGGATTAAAAATAAAGAGTAAATATATTATAGGTATAGTTATCAGTCTGCACCGGTACCCTAGAGGTTGATCCTTTGTTTTTTAGTTTCGAGGATCGCGGGTTCAATGCCAATCGGGGTCCATGGAATTTTAAGATGGTAGAATTCAAAGACCAGTCCTCCGGGAGGAACCTCTAGCCGTGAGTTCCAAGTCTGAAGATTTTCGGGTTCATAAAAGTACCTCAAGCATAAATTAGTGCCTCTGATCAAGATTTTACTTACCTTACCAATCCAAGTAATACTTTAGTTGCCCACTAGATGTCTCATTGAGGTAATATGCTGATCATATGTCACTTACCGATATCTACAGACAAATAAGCGTAATTAAATTGGACGGCGTTATGCATGAATCGGCTAAGCGCCTTTTAAAAAGAGAGTTTAATGTTCATGAAGTAAGTGTACGTACACTTTTAGCGTAAAATTTTTAAATACAAGCTTATTATTAGCACGCCGTAGCGTAGTGGTTAAGGCACTGCGCTACAAGCCGGAAGGTCGAGGGTTCGAGTCCCGGTGGGGTCAGGATTTTTAAACTGACCCAAACCTTCTGGCGGCACTATGGCCCTGGGATCGACTCAGCCTCTAACTTAAATGAGTACCAGACGCTTGTTCTGGGGAAAAGGCGGCCGTCACGCAGGGCTGACAACCCGACTGACAGTCAAGAAAAAGTGGGAGCCTTAACCTCCTATACCCCAAGGGCCTCCTGAGGCCTGTTGTGGGATCACTTTACCTGTACCTTCCATCCATAGTAATTCTGCCCGAAGGCAGGTCCTTCACTGCAATCATAGCATTTTCATGCTATGCTTGCAGCTTTACTAGGGAATTGTGTAGGTGTGGTAGCTTCCCGTTGCTTTCCACACCGGTGAAGGATGATGATGATGATAATGATAAGGATGATGGCCATATGATTTCGGGGACCGTTTGGCCTTAAAGTTTTCCTGACATTTGTCTTACAGGTGAGGAAAAACCCCGATAAAAATCTCACCCAGAAAAACTGCCCCGACCGGGGATCGAACCCGGGCCCGCTGCGTGATAAGGGAGCACGCTACCTCGAGACCACAGCGGTGGACACCTTTACCTTATTATTAAAGAAACATTTAAACGCCATCAGACCTATCTGAGATTCTGTATTTTGCAACTTCATAAATAGTAATCTGAATTTTTCATCATGCAGATTAGCGCCAAATGTTCCCGCTCTTATGTTGTTGATGCATAACTGAGTATTGTTGGTTTAGCGCTACAGTAACTAGTGAAGATTGCCAAGTCAGTGTGATTTTTTAATCTTATAATGACATCCAGAACTGAGACACTTTTAGATATGGTTTGTAACAACTGCCCTGATAATTGAAAGGTGACTGACTTCTGTCTAACTGCAGGTGTGGAAGAGTTTTATTTATTATGTGAATCATATTTTTTCGTAACATTAGCTAGGATAGGGATGTATGGAGAGCTTAAGTCCGCGTGGCCATGAATCTAGGTGTTCGATAGTGCCAGTGGTTAGTTAGTTAGTTGGTTATCAAATATTTTTCGTATATGAAGTCCATTTACTCGTATTTTAGAAACATACATATAAACCAGTCGGCCGCGGTGGACTAGTGGTTATGCTCCTTGCATCTGGTCCCGAGGGTCGCGGGTTCAAACCCGGCCGGGGTCGATGGATTTTTTAGGACGGAAAAATGCAAGGAGCAAGTCCTCCGGGAGGGACTTTAAGCCGTGGGTCCCGAGTCTGAAGATTTTCAGGCTCGTAAAAAATCTTTAAGCCTGAATGAAAAGGCCTCTAAGCAAAATTTACCGAATTTTCCCGTCCTAGTACTACCTTGGTTTCTAGATGCCAGTAAGAGGCGGAACGCTGACCACGGACCACTCAAAATGACATCTGTACGAAAACAAGTGTAACTAAATTAGTATGGTTCAAATTCTTCCCTGTATGGGGAGAGCGCCTAAATCTCTGTAAAGGGAAATTATAGGGTTACAATACAATACATATAAAACAAATCAGGCGATTTCCAATTAAGAGGGCATTATAATAGGCTACGGCGCGTTAGGAGATCCACTGTTCATCAGTTTTCAAAATTCGTTTCGCTCCGATTTTTTTTGTGGAATGAAAAGTGTATATTTTTCTAGCTTTCTTCTATGATAATCTTAACAGCATATATATAACTTTCCAATGTGAACATTTCATATTACAAGTACGAGATAAATTATTATTTACTGTTCTTCCACCATTTTAAATATTGTTTACAGTTACGTAAGAAAATTATTAGTTAGGTATATGCCTTTTAAAAAGTATTTAAGTTTAAAATAAAAATTTAGTGTGCAAGTTGATGGATGTCTATGGACAAGTTTTACTCTAAGGAATAAAGAAATTGATGTTCCAAAATTGTTACAAGATACGGAATTTGAAACTGTCGAGAAAGGGTAGACAGATTTTCCTCGGAGTCCTTTTGTTTCATATTCCAGATTCTTTTATTTGTCATAAATTCACTTCATGGACCCAGGACTAAAAGTGTGTGAAATCGAATACAAATTTGAGAGAGTTACTCTATAAATCGCAGAGACAGATTTAGATGGAAGATAGACATATTCCATTTAAATGTTTCAAAATTTATAATAAATGACTATTTAACTCATGCCCCAAATGGGAGTCAATGACCAATCACATTTCAATGATTTCTGTTTTTGCAACCAATCAGAGTCGTGTTTCACGAAATATTTATCAGTGTTATAATTACCATATTAAAGAAAGCTCCTCCTTACAATATTGCGTTCCTTTGGCAATAAATAGTATGATCTGGTTGCAGTGATAAACAAAAGAAGCAGTAGAAGCGTACCTATCGTTTCTCATTTGTTTTCAAACATCGCCGTTTATATTAAATATATAAATATTTTAAAATAACTATAGTTAAATAATGATTTGTGAGTAAACAGCTTAATTTTATTCGTTAAATAGTCCTAACAAATGCCACTCTTGATTTCCAAATTCTCTAGATAAATTCACTCCTCACTTCGTGAGTCGTGAATTTATCGATAATTTGGAAATCACTCGTGGCATTACTTATGATAATTCCAACAAATCAAATATTTAAGTCATCATACTTTTGGGGATTCCCGGGATTCACACTCCGCCGTGTTTTCATCAATCACATTCAAACGAAATTCGCAATAACGTAACCAGAATATTATAATTCTATCGTAATATAAGAAATCGTATGTGAAGTGATGAATTAATTATCCAGCCCAGACATTAAATAAACTGTTTTATACAAATTTAAGGTTCTATGTGCCACGATGATCGATGTACAGATAAGCTTATAGAACACCCATCAATGAAGTCAATGTACGAGTTCGTAAGTTCATTACACAGAACGTAAGCATTAAGACATTAATAGCACTGTATAGGAAGAATAAAAACGCCCAACTTCACGTACCAGTAGCCATAACGTAAAGAAATTTGGCGATATGACCGTTGTTTTAAAACAACTACAAATAAAATAAATTTGGACACACATTAAAATTTAACTTATTTTGGTTTGCACAGTGAAGCATATAACATATTATATAATCATCAACGATCAATTTATAATTTACAAAAAATAGGTGCCAAATTTAATATGGAAATATCAATCAACAAAACTAAAATTATGGCATTTCATGGGAAGGACCCCATACAAAGTAAAATCTGTCTCCAGAATAAAATTTTAGAGAGATCTAATCAATTTAAATATCTTGGATATTATCTCTCTATCTGGGATGAAAAGGATATCCCTGAAAAAGTTACTAGTTATAATAAAAGTTTAGGAATTATTAATCAAGTTATGAAACCATCCCTAGTACAAAAAATCACCAGATTATGTTTATATAACACTTTGGCTAGACCAGTGTTGACCTATGGTAGTGAAGCATGGACACTAAAAAAAGAACATGAAAGCAGAATAACGGCTTGTGAAATGAGATTCATGCGCAGAATAGCGGGTTACACCAGATGGGATCGGAAAAGGAACACCGATATCTTAAAAGAATTGAAGACTACGCCAATTTTGGAATATATTAAACAGTACCAACTAAATTGGAAACACCATCTTGAAAGAATGAGTTCAAATCAGATCCCCAAAGCTGTTTATAATTATATACCAAGAGGACGAAGATCACTGGGCCGTCCTATGAAACGCTGGAGGGAAAATTTTCTATAGGATCGTAACAGGCCTTGATACTTGGAAGGAAGAAGAAGAAGATAATCATCTTAACATTTAGATCTTTTGATTTCTTATGGTCAGTAAACGTCGTTTTTTGATATCCCCAAGTTCCTTCGACCTCTTATACATATGTTAAAAACTATTTTGGTAAAGAGGTTAGAAGATATCCTGAAAATGGTCATTCTGTATTATTATAAGTCTGGATGATTGGATCCACTTATAATTCTATAAGTATGGTCTCATTTCTATTGTGATTTAGGGGGGGGGTTCTGGCAGTTTTTGTCATGAAATACATTTCACATGCTGCAAGTCTCCTTTCATCTGCCTTTTTGATGATCCGTGTAAAGAAATTAAAATTATTAACTCTATTTGTACTCCATTTAAAAGAGAGAGAGAGAGAGAGAGAGAGAGAGGAGAGAGAGAGAATTTTTAAATTTATTTTATAAGTTATTAAGACGTCAGATTTAATGAAAAAGTCCTTATTTTCGTAAATATACCATGCCTAAAGTATAGGACAGCCCTTTCAGGCTTACCCTAATGGACATTGACACCGAAATATAAGATTCAGAAGTATTTAGAAATTAGTGGAATTCTATAATACTAGCAGTTATATAATTTATGGTCTATACATAATAAAATATAGGTTCCATATTTAAAATAGTTTAATTATTGCTCTTAAGGTTATCCTGATTTTCCACAATTGGTATTTTTAAAATTATGAATCCCCTCAGGGGTCCTCATCTAGAGGATATGTGGATGGCGACCACAAGGTGCCCAAGCTGAGCAAAACATTTCTTCCACTTACTTGTGTTTTGCACTCTTAACTTTACTATCTAACCTCTCTTGGTTAACTCTTGTCTTTTCGACCCCGACGCTATTAGGGCTTCCGAGGGCTAGGGAGTCTTCCTTTCTTCCATTTCTTCTTTCCTTTATTTTCTTTCTTCTCCAGAAAAGCCTGACCAGAGGCTATAAGATGGCAGCCCCATCACTGGTCTTGCCTTCCTTTGGCCAGCAACCAATCGAAGGGACTATTATTATGCTTTCAAGTCTTATACGAGAATTTTCCGGAAGACGCTGGAGGGAAAATTTTCTATAGGATCGTAACAGGCCTTGGCCTAATACTTGGAAGGAAGAAGAAGAGAAGAAAATTATGAATAATAAATAATCATAATTGTTCATAATAAATAATCATAAAATTTCGTAAATACATTTTCGGAGAATATATAACAAATCCTGATGCACAATTCACCAAAAGATATTTCTTGAAATATTTTTTATGGATATAATTATGTTGAAAATTTTGTGCAATAAAGTACGTTGCAAAAATATTATAAACTTGCTCAGCAAGAGCCGCGAATAAACAATCCCTGCGATAAATTACAGTCAAATGTTTAATAATAATAATAATAATATTAATAATAATAATAATAATAATGGAATGATAATAACGGTAGTAATGATAATTATAATAATAATAATATTAATAATGACAAAAAATAAAACCATTTAAACCGGACGAGTTACGGTCACAATGCCTTCTAATCCACTTAACTAATAAAAATATTAGATACACAAAAATTAGATAATGTATGATAATATATAAAAAAGTAATTATAAATAAATATAAGTAGATTATTACAAAACGAATTAAAATTAATAAAATTCATACTTTTAGAAAAATAATACATCACTGGTAAAAATTGTATCCTTTTATGAACAGAATCTGAGAAAACAATTTCATAAGTGGATATTTTTAATACTTTTATACTTATTACATAGTTAAATATGTGAAATAAATTGTTTATAAATAAATAAATACACTTGAAAACAGGGTGAATATAATAAATTATTTTTAACACCGACAACACAAAGTTCCGTCCACTGCTGTGGTTTCGGAGTAAAGTCATTGTCACGTATGCAACGTGCCCGGCTTCGTTCCTCGGTCGAGACACGTTCTGTGGGTGAGATAATTTCACGTTTTTTCCCCTTGACTATAAGACAAATGTCGGGAAACTTTAAGACTCAATCAGCTGCGAACACCATTTGACCATTACAATCACCCTATCATATTAGCCTTGTCAGTATTAACGAAAATGAATTAATGGTGTGTCTTGTCTAGAGATGACTCTGATCACTCATCCGAGGAGCTCCTCTATGTCCTTGTGTTGTCAGAAAAAATGTGAAGCAGATTGTAGAATCCTCTCCTGATAGATATTGTCCCTCTGAAGTCCGGGAAACATTTATTATTATTTTTTTTATTATTCCGGCTTTTACAATGAATATACATTTTTCCGGTACCCATGTTCAAAGTTAACTACACATTTGTTTCAACACATTTTTCCATTCATGTCTGTTTATTCATATATCTTCTTCTATTCCCCATTCCCTCTTAGTTTCATTGATTCCCTGAATCCACGTAATATTTGGTCTACCCTTCTTTTTATTCCCTGTGGTTCCCAATCCATGATTATCTTAGGTAGTCTTCCTTCTTCCATCCTTCTAATGTGTCCGTACCAATTTGTTTCTTCTTTATAAAATCTAATATTGAATATTGTACCTGCATTTTTTCTTTATATATGAATTTCTGATTTTATCCTTTCTGGTTATTCTTGCAGCACGTCTCCAGTAGTCCATTTCAGTGGCGAGTAATTTTTTTTTTTTGTGTATTAAAGCCCACACATCGGCGCCGTAGGTAATAATGCTTCTAATTATTGTATTAAAAATAGTTTTTTTTGTTTCTTTGAATATATGTTTGCCCCATACTATTCCATTTAGGGCAGGTATAGCACACTTTCCTATATTGATCCTGTTTCTTGTTTACCATCTTTAGTAATTTTAATTCCCAAATACTTATATTCTTCAGTGTATTTAATTGTCCCTAAATGTTCTTCTAGTATTAAATCTTGAGGAAGATCCCCAGATTTTAGAATCCTCTCCTGATATATATTGTCCCTCTGAAGTCGGGAAACATAAGACACTTTAATGCATCTACAAAGGGAAATCCTAAAATAAGGTAAAGAAAGAATGAAGTATGTCATTTCAGGAATCTCGATATTTTTGAATTGCAATAACTTTTTTTGTTATTTGTTTCAATATGGAATGATGCTTGTTTTATTGGTATCAAAAATAAAAGTCATGGTAGTAGCAGTTGTCATTGCTGGATAATTTAAGGTCAGTTTATAGCAAAGCGATATATGCTAAATTAGTTTCAGCACTATACTGCTGGTACATGTTTCATGCTTTTGTCATGAATTTCTACACAACATATCCATGTGTGTTTGTATGGCAATGTTATTGTGTGTACTTCTCATTCGTCAATTCAAATTAAACTCAATTCAAATGCGCAATGTCAGAGGAAATCCTAGTTGAATTATGGTTACTTGCTTTGCCTCTCTCGCTTCCCACATACATCGTTTCTCTCACTCTCTGTTTTTAGAAGTGTAAATTACATTTCATAAATGTAAGCACCATAACTCACTAAACATAGATCTTTGACACAGTTCACAGTATTGTGTAAAGTGGTCATTGGTAAATTGTTTACAGGCTCAAATGTTACACTAAACAAATACTTACTTAATACTTAATACAGGTTTTCCACTTTACAGCAGTTTGCCTTTGATTCCTGCTTTCCAGAGATTCCTATCTTCCCATTGTCCATCTTCCATACCCTCTTCATCATGACATCATATGTTCCCTCATACCATGCTCTTCTACTTCTTCCCCTTCTCCTTCTGCCTGGTACCATCGAATCCAACACCTGTTTAGGCCACTGGTCTTCCGGCATCCGTTGTACATGTCCATACCATTGTAGAGCTCTCTTTGTTATCCTATCGATAACAGTTTCTTGTGCATCCATTTCTTGTCTGATATATGTATTTCGAATATGTTGTAGCCTGGATATTCTCATACTTCTCCGTAATCCATCCATTTCTGTCGCCAAGATTCTTTTCTGCATCCTTTCATTTATTGTCCAGCTTTCTGATCCATATGTAAGTATACTACACTAAACAAATAAGATGTTAATTAAATCATTGGTCAGAAAATACTTCCACATTTTATCAAGAAGAGATGTTCTTGATATTTTTAAGTAATTTAATTTTATGTTATATCAACACTAAACATTTTCGAAGCGGTATAGGCATTATAATTTAATGTAAACTATTGTCGTTAAAGATAATAAAACTTGACATATTATTAAAATATTTACTTCCTAATAACTAATGTTTTACAAATTCATGTAAAATTCTCGGCTCATTTACACTTGAGTCATAAATTCATTTTCAATTTTTGTAGAGTAAATAATTATTAATTATCATAAGTAATGCCACGAGTGATTTCCAAATTATCGATAAATTCACGACTCACGAAGTGAGGAGTGAAATTTATCTAGAGAATTGGAAATCAAGAGTGGCATTTGTTAGGACTATTTAACTAATAAAATTAAGCTGTTTACTCACAAATCATTATTAACTATAGTTATTTTAAAATATTTATATATTTAACGTAAACGGCGATGTTTGAAAACAAATGAGAAGCGATAGATACGCTTCATCTGCTTTTTTGTTTATCACTGCAACCAGATCATACTATTTATTACCAAAGGAACGCAATATTTTAAGAATGCTCTCTAGTGGAGAAAAAATGAAACACATCAAACTGTATATTAATTCATTTCTGATGTCGTATGATGTAAATATGACAATTATATATTTCTGGATTGTTACCTGGGAAAAAATACATTTAAGAAAGTGCAAACAGCGGTTTCTTTTTTGGTGGTATAATAAATTGCTACAAATGTTTTTATATTAACTCCCGCATGCGGCATGTGTTGACATTCATGCACTATATATATATACAATCTGGTACCTGTATTCTTACAGGCTCAGTCACTGCAAAATAATGGTCAGACCTGTTCAGAATATTAAAAAGGAGGAGCTTTCTTTAATATGGTAATTATAACACTGATAAATATTCGTGAAACACGACTCTGATTGGTTATGAAACAGAAATCATTGAAACGTGATTGGTCATTGACTCCCATTTGGGGCATGAGTTAAATAGTCACTATAATTAAATATTCACCGCGGTCTCGGTATAGCGTCACTACCTCATACGCAGCTGGACCAGATTCGATCCTCGGTCGGGACAAGTTTCCTGTATGAATTTTTTCGGGATTTTTCCTGGTCTGTAAGACAAATTTCAGGAAACATTAAGCCCCAAACGATCCCCGAACATCATTTGACCACCATAATCATCCTTATCATATTTGTCATATCTAGTATGAATGGGCATGTGAATTATGTGTTTCGACTTTATGTTGTGTTGTATCGGAGGAGGCCTTGACTTTGAGGTGATCACTTTTAGGCCTTCCTTGTTATCGTGTGGTCAAAACGTGTGGTGTGTGTGTGTGTGTGTGTGTGTGAGAGAGAGAGAGAGAGAGAGAGAGAGAGAGAGATATATATATATATATATATATATATATATATATCCACAGTTTAAAATCCCTCTACCGTCAAGTCGTGCCGCTCTAATGTAGGGTGCCGTGTGACGTATAAAAATAAACTGTGAGGTTAAATTAATTTAATGGAACGGAAAAAAATAAGCTAACAAAATAACTCATCCTATTGTTGGTTAACTATTCAGCCGGACATTGGCATCTTTTAAAAGAAATCTAAATTTATATTTGCTCTAAACTCGACTTCATTATTATCCAGTGTAAGAGATATATATATATATATTAATTGGTGTTTCCCGTATAATGTATCATATTTATATTATTATTATTATTATTATTATTATTATTATTATTACGGTATCATTATTGTTATAAAGTCCCGCGCCGTAGCCGAGCGGTTAAGGTAGGAAGCCTTGGCGCAGAGCTACGGGACTTGCGCTGGTTCGAGTCTCCATGGGGGAAGAAATTTTCTCATGGTATTTCGGCCAGTATGGGACCGGTGCCCACCCAGCATCGTGAGGCAATTGGGTAGCTACAATAAGTAGCGGCTCCAGGTTGAGGAACCAGCTATAACGGCTGGGGGACTCGACATGCTAACCACATGTCACCCCTACACTGGCTGTTGATCATCTACCTCTGTGATTGACACATGTGGATGTGAAGGGCCAGCAGCCGGCTGGTAAAAGGGCAACCGCTGAAAAGTGGAAAGACCCTCAATCGGAATTATTGTTATTACCCTATAAAATGTTGTTTGTACATGACATTTACATTGCTACATTTATTGTATCTTTAACTTTTTATAATTAGTATAGTGTATATCTATATTTTTCGAATATTTATTTGTATTTGTGCTGGTTGAGTGGAAGAGAGGGCCTTATGGACTTAACTCTGCCAGAATAAATAAAGTATTTTATTATTATTATTATTATTATTATTATTATTATTATTATTATATTATTATTATATATAGCTTCTTCTTAGTATAATCGAACTAGAATTAGTGATATAAAAACATATTTAAGAATAAACAGTCGTTCAACTACAATGTTTTTCGATATCTAGTCATCCATTGTACGGCGGCCGTCAATAGCAACCGCTGTTAGCTCAGTTCCCTGCAAATGGAAAGCAAAAACTCCGCTGCACGGTATCCCCATGTGAGGCGAGCACAGCTGGAAATTCAGTTTAAGATATCTTTACAGCTTTGCTGCAAGAATTTGTCAAGACATAAACGTATTTGTTGTAATGTGTGTGTCGAGGCGTTTTCAAAATTTATCGGCTCATCACAATTTAGGAGCAAGATCACAAGACTCTTCTTTACTTTTGATACCACAACACAGGACCTGTCTGTACTCTGAATCTTACACAATATCTATGACTAGAGCATGGAACTCACTTCCCGGTCATGTCAGGGACTGTCAATCGCTATCATTATTTAAATCCAAATTAACTGATATCTTAAGTTCGACACAATGAAAACATTAACTGCATAACAACTATATAGAGCATTCCATTAATAATCATCTAGGAAGCTACTTACTTTATTTTATATCATTTTAATTTTATTATATTCTATGTTTTTGTTAGTATTAGCTAGTATTAGATCACATCATCATTGTATTTTGTTTAGTCTGTATTTTAATAATATCTTAAATTGTAATTTGTAAGTAATTTTTGTATAATTTTACTATTCGCTGGTTGAGTGGAAGAGAAGGCCTTATGGCGTTAACTCTGCCAGCTAAAATAAATTATTATTATTATTATTATTTTTATGTAAACTATAGCACAGCATTAATATTGAAATCACATTATTATTAATATCAAGTACAATAATATTTGCAGCACTTAAACAGAAGTAACATTCCTTACGAAGCACTTCATAGCATGACCACGTTGATAAACAAAACTGCTGTGAGACTGACTGAAGGACTCGCGCGCTCCACTCGAGGATTCAAATCGGTTGCTATCGCTAGCCGCCGTGAAACGGTCAACTCGACAGCGAAAATCACTGTATTTCGTTTATTTATAACGAAAAGTTTGTTTCCAGAGAAATTAGCAAAAATATTTACAGACAGAAAGGATTGATCACATGGATGGAATGAGGAAGGAGAAATATCCATTGTTAGCAATAAATTATCAAGCAAGAGGAAGACGTGATGTTGGAAGACCTAGAAGACGTTGGGCTGATGCATTATGAAGTCGGAACGGGCAATTGCCTAATCCCTGGAGTGATGATGATGATGATATTTTCGTCTTTACAAACCCTCATGAAAACATTCCGTTCTATGCGTTTAGTGCAATTAATAGTCCAAAATCCACGCCCATTTAGTTGGTCATTAACAAGAGAGACGTAACTAATTACTGTCTGTAGAGGAATTGTATATCACTTGATTGCACAAGCTGTTCAAATTGCGAACTCAACAAGCGGATATTGTAACTTGGACGAAGCATAACAATAGAGAATCCGATGCGCTCTGCTTCACATATAAATTCTGCGCTAATTGGTAACATCAGTTATGTAAATTTCTGGGAGCATACATCGTCCATTTTCACGTTTAAACTTACGAACAATATGACTCTTGCAATAACGTTCAAGACTCGTCTTCGATAAATCTCGAGATCAAATCCCGGTGTTGAACAACATGACTCGGTTTCTTCGTGGTTTTCCACATTTACTTACTTACTTACTCACTGGCACTATCGAACCCGAAGGTTCATGGCCGCGCGGACATAAGCTCTCCATACATCCCTATCCTGAGCTAATGCTTTCCAATCATTCCCTGTATAATCTACTTCCTCAAATCATAGTTAATGTTGTTCTCCCACCTCATTCTTGGTCTACCAACTGGGCGTTTTCCCTCTGGCTTTCCTACAAGAAGCTTCCATGCACGTTTTCATTTCCCATACGCGCAACATGTCCTGCCCATAGCAGTCTACGAGACTTAACTGTTCTTATTTTATCTGGCTTCCTATAAAGACCATGCAGTTCATTGTTATGTAGTCTTCTCCATTCACCTGTCTGTTCATCTCTCTTTGGTCCAAACATTTTCCTAAGAACTTTATTCTCAAATACTCGTAATCCCCTTTCCTCCCTTAAAGTAAGAGTCCATGTTTCGCACCCATATAATATAACTGGTAGAATAATAGTTTTATATATTTTCAGCTTAACGTTTTTTGAAAGGAGTTGGGACATCGAAAGTCTCTGCAATGCATAATAGCATGCATTTCCAGAATTGAGCCTATGTTTAATTTCTTTGTGCATCTCATTCCTATTTGGACTATTGTTCCTAGGTATTTGAATTCAGCCACTTCCTCAAAATTTCCCTCATTTGTCATTAGCTGTCCATTTCCATTATATACTGAATTTCTGCGTGTGACCATATATTTAGTTTTACTAATATTACTTCCAGTCCTAATTTCTTAGTGTTACTCAATAGTGTGTGCGTGTTGGCCTTTAGTATGTCCTCGCTATCGGCCAGTAGTACTACATCATCAGCATAACTAACAACTTATTAATACCATTCAGTTGTAAGCCTTCCTCATTCTCTAAAGATTTAATGGAATGCTCTAGTACAATATTAAATAGTAGAGGAGATAGTGCATCTCCTTGCTTCAACCCATTCTGGATTTCAAAAGTGTCTGAAAACTGTTTGCCTACACGCACCCTACACTTTGAGCCATTTAGACACTAACTTTTTAGGAATTCCGAACTCCAGCAGGATACTATATAACTTCTCCCTCTTAATTGAATCATATGCTTTTTTTAAGTCTACATATACGATGTAGTTAGTTGATGTACAGTACCATTATATTCCCATTTCTTTTCTAAAATCTGTCTTATACTGAAAATCTGATCTGTTGTAGACCTGTTTTTTCTAAATGCACATTGTTGATCTCCTAGAATGTTTGTTAGAATTTTGTACGAAGTTGAAAGTAATGAGATGCCCCTGTAGTTGTTGCAATCAGTTTTATATCCTTTCTTATAAATTGGTATGATAATGATTCTTTCCATTCATCTGGAAGAGCTGCTTTTTCCCAAATCATACTAAGCAAGCACAGTTATGAAGACTAATTCTGAATTGGAATTCTATTACTACGAACTATTTCATTACCTATACCCTTGGAAGTAATCCCTCTACAGGCGTTAGGGGCATTTGAGATTGAAGGCGGTTTAAGTCTTAACTTTACCTTTCTACACAACAGTACGAGATGTCAACCGGGTTGTCAGCTCTGAGTGACGATTGCCTTATCCCCAGAGCAAACGTCTGGTACTCGTTTCCGTCAGAGGCTTATCATATCCAAGGGCTCTGATGCCGCCAGAATTTTTTGGTCAGTTTAAATTCTCCTCGTATTAATTTTACAATAACTTGTACTGATATAAGTTTCATCGGCAGCTAGCGCAATTATATATTTGCAGCAAATAAAAAAAAACAGGATACACGAATTACTGTTGCAGAATTTAACCCATTCTGCCTCAGAAGACGAGCTACACTCGCTTAACTCTGTTGTTATATATTTTGCAATATTTTGTACATCGCTTGGCAGGATAATATTCTGTTAACATTTATGAGTAATAGAGGAATGTGTTTTTGCCTTCACCCTTATTGTGATCTCAAGTGCCGTTATATTTTGTTTGTTTTGAATGTCTAGAATACACTATATAATTTTGCAGTAACTTAAATTCGGTTTCTGGGAAAATGCATTGAGCATTTAAACCTGAATCCAATGGGTTAATACATTATTAACAGTTTGGAACGTGCTAATATATCTAAGAATTGTGGATAGAACAGGATTACAAGTGTAGAAACTTAAAAACATAATTTTGAAACATTCAACCTAATGGAATTATTCAACTCGCATTAGGTTAGCAGCAGTCCCGCACCGTAGCCGAGCGGTTTTAAAGTAGGAAGCCTTGGCGCAGAGCTACGGGACTTGCGCTGGTTCGAGTCTCCATGGGGGAAGAAATTTTCTCATGGTATTTCGGCTAGTATGGGACCGGTGCCCACCCAGCATCGTGAGGTAATTGGGTAGCTACAATAAGTAGCGGCTCCAGGTTGAGGAACCAGCTATAACGGCTAGGGGACTCGACATGCTAACCACATGTCACCCCTACACTGGCTGTTGATCATCTACCTCTATGATTGACACATGTGGATGTGAAGGGCCAGCAGCCGGCTGGTAAAAGAGCAACCGCTGAAAAGTGGAAAGACCCTCAATCGGAAATTAGGTTAGCAGCACGAGTAGTATTAAAATATAATGGAGAAGTTAATGAAAATAATTGCAATAGTTTTAATCAATGGTCCGTTCTAACTTTCATATTTTCGATAATTACTCTATAGTAACAGCTTTCGAGGCATTTAGATTTCATGTGCAACATTCTTTTCTCAATCAGTCGTAACGAGTTAAGACCAAACACACGATTTACACACACATACTAAAAAAAATAAATCCAACACTGATTGAAGCTATTCAAAAACTATATTCAGAATCATATGTGCAAGTAAAAATGGGAAAGTACTTGTCTAAAGGTTTTCAAACAAATAAAGGATTACAACAGGGATGCTGTATATCTCCAACATTGTATAAGATTTATACTGACTATTTAACTCATGCCCCAAATGGGAGTCAATGACCAATCACGTTTCAATGATTTCTGTTTTACAACCAATCAGAGTCGTGTTTCACCAAATATTTATCAGTGTTATAATTACCATATTAAAGAAAGCTCCTCCTTACAATATTGCGTTCCTTTGGCAATAAATAGTATGATCTGGTTGCAGTGATAAACAAAAAGAAGCAGTAGAAGCGTAACTATCGTTTCTCATTTGTTTTCAAACATCGCCATTTACATTAAATATATAAATATTTTAAAATAACTATAGTTAAATAATGATTTGTGAGTAAACAGCTTAATTTTATTCGTTAAATAGTCCTAACAAATGCCACTCTTGATTTCCAAATTCTCTAGATAAATTCACTCCTCACTTCGTGAGTCGTGAATTTATCGATAATTTTGAAATCACTCGTGGCATTACTTATGAAAAAGCTATTGAAGAATGGAAAAAGAAATGTAAACCGATGGGAATACTACTAGATGATAATTCAACAATATATACACTCCAGTTTGCAGATGACCAATTGATATTAGCTCAAGAATTTTAAGATATAGAATACCTCACTAGAAAAATTAATACAAGAATATAGTTTATGTGGTATAAAGATCAATATGGACAAATCTACATATATGACAATAGGGGATCTTCCTCAAGATTTAACAATTATACTAGAAGGAAAATTTAGGGACAATTAAATACACTGAAGAATATAAGTAATTGGGAATTAAAATTACTAAAGATGGAAAACAAGAAACAGAGATAAGAAACAGGATCAATATATGAAAGTATGCTATATCTGCCCTAAATGGAATAGTATGGGACAAACATATCTTCAAAGAAACAAAAAAAAAAACTATTTTTAATACAATAATCAGAAGCATTATTACCTATGGAGCTGATGTGTGGGCTTTAAATGCACAAATGAAAAAAAAAAAATTACTCGCCACTGAAATGGACTACTGGAGACGTGCTTCAAGAATATCCAGGAAGGATAAAATCCGAAATTCATATATAAAAGAAAAAATGCAGGTACAATATTCAATATTAGATTTTATAAAGAAGAAACAATTAAATTGGTACGGACACATTAAAAGGATGGAAGAAGGAAGACTACCTAAGATAATCATGGATTGGGAACCACAGGGAATAAAAAGAAGGGTAGACCAAATATTACGTGGATTCAGGGAATCAATGAAACTAAGAGGGAATGCGAAATAGAAGAAGATCCATAGATGAACAAACAAGAATGGAAAAATGTGTTGAATCAAATGTGTAGTTAACTGTGAACATGGGTACCGGAAAAATGTATATTCATTGTAAAAGCCGGAATAATAATAAAAAAAATATATATAGGCCCTACTAAACATAGCGAATATGATTATGATAATTATGAAGGCCAGATGATATACGGGGACAATACCGTCTTTAAAATTTCCTGACTTCTTCTTACAGGCGAGGAAAAAACCCCGAAAAAAAACATATCATCCAGGAAACGTCCCTATCGCGGATAACAACCCGGGCCCGCAGCGTACGAGACACGACATCACAGCGTTGGACTTAAGGATTATTATAGGAATTAAAAATCTTGCTACCTACATATTTCTTAAAACGTTTCCTTGCCAACTCTATCGTTTTATAGTGAATATAATGCAATCACATTCGCCATTCAGTTTATCATAAGTAATGCCACGATTCGTGAGTCGTGAATTTAGATAGAGAATTTGGAAATCAAGAGTGGCATTAGTTAGGGCTATTTAACAAATAAAATTAAGCTGTTTACTCACAAAACATTATTTAAATATAGTTACTTTAAAATATTTATATATTTGATGTAAATGGCAATGTTTGAAAACAAATGAGAAAACAATTGGTACGCTTCATTTGCTTCTTTTGTTCATCACTGCAAATAGATCGTATTATTTATTGCCAAAGGAACGCAATATTGTAAGAATGCATTCTAGTGGAGAAAAAATGTAACATATCAAACTGTATATTAATTAATTTCTGATGTCGGATGATGTAAATCTGTCAATTATATTTTTTTGGAATGTTATTACCTGGGGAAAAAAATACATTTAAGAAAGTGCAAAAAGTGTGTTTATTTTTTTGGTGGTACAATCAATTGCTACAAATGTTTTTATTAACTCCCCCATGCGCTATGTGTTGACATTCATGCACTATATATGCAATCTGGTAGCCGTATTTCTTAGGGTCAGTCACTGCAAAATAATGCTATGACCTATTCAGAATGTTAAAAAGAAAGTGCTTTCTGTATTATGATAAACTTTAGTTGGTAAATTCTAGGTGAAAAAACGACTGTGATTGGTTGTGTTAAATAAAAAATCATTGAAATGTGATTGGTCATTGACTCCCATTTGGGGCATGAGTTCAAATAGTCATAAGTAATGCTACGAGTGATTCCCAAATTGTCGATAAATTCATGACTCACGAAGTGAAGAGTGAATTTTTCTAGAGAATTTGGAAACCAAGAGTGGCATTTTTCAGGAATATTTAACAAATAAAATTAAGCTGTTTACTCACAAATCATTATTTAAATATAGTTATTTTAAATTATTTATATATTTAATGTAAACGCCGACGTTTGAAAACAAATGAGAAACGTTATGTTTAATTTGTTCATCACTGCATCCAGATCATATTTATTGCCAAATAGAATCGCAATATTGTAAGAATGCACCCTAATGGAGAAAAAATTAAACACATCATTACAGGTTATTAACTAATTTCTGATGTCCTATGATGTAAATATGTCAATTATATTTTTCTGCAACGTTAATACCTGGGAAATAATACGTTTAAGAAAGTGCAAACAGTGGTTTCTATTTTATGGTATAATCAATTACTATGAATATTTATCTATTATATCTCTCAAGCAGAATCTGGTTACAATCGTGCAATATATATACAATCTGGGAGCCACTTGATAAAATGAAAGCGATAAAATGACAGTGATAAAATCGAGGTGAAGGATGACTGTGATTGGTTGAAAATCAAAATTCATTGAAATTTGATTGGTCATTGACTGCCATTTGGGGCATTCGTTAAGGGAGATAATGCGTGAAAAATTGACGATTTCAGATTAAAATTGAGATTTTTTTATATTTTGTACTAAAAAATGTTCTGTACTATATTGTATATGATTGCAAAGTTCCAGAGGTTTATGGCGCTTCTAAGTGCCTTAAATTACGCCAGAGTTAAAAGACTGCGCCAGTTAAATGCTACCTGCATGCAAATCTTTAAACTTGTTTTTCCAGACTTTTATTTTCACTGCATTTTTATACATTCAAAATTGAATGCAATTCAGAAATTTTGTCTTACAAGGTTCAAATTTTTACTGCAAGTCTTAAAAACAATGGTAACAAAATAGTGCATTGGTGACATGATTGAAGTAGTATTTTAAAAAATAAAATGTATGCAATTATATCTTTTTGTGATTCCACGCATGAGGTACATTTTTTCTCACTTTGTATTCACATTATAAGAATTCAAATGAATGATGTTTTTTTCTAAATATACTAGGGGTCTTGCAAAGAAATCAGACATTTTACTAAAAAATTGTGGAACCCATTTAATTATAATATGTGCACATTTAAAATAATATAATATTTAATCATCATCATCCAGGGATCAGGCAATTGCCCGTTCCGACTTCATAATGCATCAGCCCAACGTCTTCTAGGTCTTCCAACATCACGTCTTCCTCTTGCTTGATAATTTCTTGCTAATAATGGATATTCTCTCCTTACTCATTCCATCCATGTGATCAATCCATTTTTTGTCTGTAATTCGTGACTTTATCCAATAAAGGCTGTACTTTCAATTCTTCTCTTATATCCTCATTTCTTATTCTATCAAGTCTTGTACATCCTTTTACTTGTCTTAGGAACCTCATCTCCGCCGTCTGTATTCTATCCTTCTGTCTTTTCACCGGAGCCCAAGTTTCACTACCATACAATATTGTGGGAACCGCCATAACATTATACATTTTAATCTTGGTTTTTTTCTAATTTTATTTTTGAATGTTCTCTGTATTGTTCCACACACCGTCTTAAATTTATTTATTTTGGAGTCAATATCTCTTTCCACATTGTAGCCAACATCACAGCCTAAATATTTGAAACTAGACACCTGTTCTATACTTTGATTTTCTAAAATAATTTTGGATCTCACTGGATCTCTTCCTCTAAAGCCATGGTCTTCGTTTTCCTTACAGAAATCTTTAGATCGTATAATTTACATATTTCATTTAATGCATGCATTGATTTCTGTAAATCGTTATAATATTTAATAACTCATAAAATAAATGTCTCACAAATATGAAAATTAAACACATCATTATGTATCATGCAGTGAATATTTGTACAAAACATCGAGTCTCTAGCTAACAAAATGTAGAAAACTAGAAATTTCACCCATCACCCCCGTTAAATAGCCAATACAAAAATATATAATAGCCTCTCGAGGAAATATATCTTCAGAAATAATACAATACGATTGATGTAGCACAGTTTAGCGTTTTAGAGATTCGTATTCGGGAGTCCTGGATTTCAAATCCCGTGGCCGATCAACCTCAGGTTTTTCTCATTTCATTTTGTTTTTCAAGACAAATCTGGGTCCACATTTCATTATTACATTCACATTTGATTCTTAGAAATCCTTGCATTCGTATTTAAAATTAATATTTAATCAATATTTACATAAACACAGATAATAGATTGAGCGATTTTTATTATTAATTTAACACTTCTCATACAAGGATAAATTATATTTGAAGAGAAAAATTTTCGCCTAGACCGGGACTCGAACCCGGGACCCTTGGCTTCCGGGCCAAGTGCTCTACCAACTGAGCTACCGAGGCGAGTTACGATCTAGAAGCAAATTTTTCTCTTATGTATGTTGTAATTCCCTCGCGCCAAATGCTTGAAACCATAGCTTCTATCTTTGAAAGCCAAGGGTCCCGGGTTCGAGTCCCGGTATAGGCGAAAATTTTCTCTTCAAATATAATTTATCCTTCTGTGAGAAGTGTTAAATTAATAATAAAAATCGTCAATAGAAGCCCTACTGGCTATAAAGTAGTGTTAAATTCCCAATAAATGTCTTCTTAACTAAGAAGCCGCCATTTGCCAAAGATAGAAGCTATGGTTTCAAGCATTTGGCGCGAGGGAATTACAACATACATAAGAGAAAAATTTGCGTCTAGATCGTAACTCGCCTCGGTAGCTCAGTTGGTAGAGCACTTGGCCCGGAAAGCCAAGGGTCCCGGGTTCGAGTCCCGGTCTAGGCGAAAATTTTTCTCTTCAAATACAGATAATAGATGCTTACTTATAAATATAGTACAACGATATTTATATTGGCTATTGAGTTTGGATTTACTTGATGAAAATCCACATTTATTAATTAAATAAAAATAAAACGTAGTTTTATTTGATTTTCATATTTATTATATAATTCAGTGACAGCTGTTTCGGTACACTGTACCTTCTTCAGACATGTTAACAAATTATGAATTGTGTTCCAACTGATCTAAGCAACAGTGCAACAATATTTATTTAAATTTTTAAATTTAACAAAGGGGATTCATTGAAATCAAGTTGAGAATTTAACAGTTTTTTTACTACTTTTAAATTTATTAATTTCTACAGCCTCCAAAAGATCTAACTTCTTACCATTATCACAAATATGTAAAATTTGAAAATTTGGATCGAAACAATGATTAATAAATTGGAATAGGTGGTTAGCATATTTTGAATTTTCGATCCAAATTTTGAAATTTTACATATTTGTGATAAGGGTAAGAAGTTAGATCTTTTGGAGGCTGTAGAAATTAATAAATTTAAAAGTAGTAAAAAACTGTTAAATTCTCAACTTGATTTGAATGAATCCCCTTTGTTAAATTTAAAAATTTAAATAAATATTGTTTGTATTGTTGCTTAGATCAGTTGGAACACAATTCACAATTTGTTAACATGTCTGAAGAAGGTACAGTGTACCGAAACAGCTGTCACTGAATTATATAATAAATATGAAAAATCAAATAAAACTACGTTTTATTTTTATTTAATTAATAGATATTTATATTGTCTATTGTCTACTGATATAATTAAGAATCCTACATGCAATATCAACACAAATGCAGAAAAATCTCAAAATAAAATGCGATTAAAAGAACAACAATAAAATTGTGTTAGTTTGTAAAATATATTTTTCATCAAAGTGGATGAAATATTGTACGATATAGTAATTGTAACACCACATTACTATATTGGACTGATTATCCTACGGGGGGTGTTTGTTTGTCAATTTTCCAGTATTGTATAGTAATATGAGATAATTGGAACACTTGTCGTGGATTAAAGTTCGACTCAGGTAGAAACATTTTTTTTTTATGGAGAAATCCAAGAGACAAATTATCCGGAAGGGACTTAAACTTTGGATCCTGTGTCTGAAGAATTTTGGACTGCTAATAATGACTTGGAACCTGAACAAATTGTAATCGGCCTTCCCCATTCAAACAATATCATAGTTGCTTATACGGTCTTAGCTCACCACTCGCCACTCGCTGACATACCAGGGAAGTATTTGTTTTTTTTTTGAGAATTTTCCTCATCATTGAGGGTTTTCTCCAACCAACCTTAGTAATTAACATGAACTAAAAAAGTAAAAACATATAAATGACTACGGATTTACAGACTATCAGTTTGCAACAAACATTCACAATTTTCTCTTAATTAAAGTTCTCCATCGCTCTCTGTCCTCTGTGTCTTCATCCGTTACACCAAATTTCCACATTGAATTATGAATGTTCTTCTTGGTCTTCCTTTTCTGTTCCTTCATTCAATTTTCCATGCTTAGACGGCCTGTGGTAGTCTTCCATCCTGCATTCTTCTTACGTGTCCAAACCATTTTGGTAAATGAGGGAAATATGCATAACTTAATTTGTTTCGGTAAGTAATTCCCTGATGGGAGCACCCTTATTTCACATGATGTTACACAGGTACGGATAGACAGTATTTATATCGTAAATAACTACTATATAATTGCCTTTTTAAATTGAATAATAGTGATCAAAAACATGGTTCGCTATAGGTTAACTGTGAACAATATACTGTAGATAATCAACTAAAAAGTTTAGTTCCAATAGGAACATAAATTAACATATATATATATATATATATATATATATATATATATATATATATATATATATACACAACCTAAATTTGTTTCATCTAGTCACATTTAGAATGTCTGGCTGACGTTACAAATTTGTGTTTTGACTATTTAACTCATGCCCCAAATGGTAGTTAATGGCCAATCACATTTCAATGATTTTTTATTTACAACCAATCATAGTCTTTTTTACCTCGATTTTATCACTTTAAAATAAAGCTGCTCCTTTTTAACATTGTGAATAGGCCATAGCATTATTTTGCAGTGATTGCATGTGGCTACCAGATTGTATATATAGTGCACAAATGTTGGCAAATAGTGCTTGCGGGATATAATATAAACCATTTGTAGCAATTGATTATACCACAAAAAAAAACACAGTTTGCACTTTCTTAAATTTATTATTTCTCAGGAATTTACATTCCAGACAAACATATTTACATGATCATATGATCCATAGTAATTCTGCCCGAAGGCAGGTCCTTCACCGCCAATATTAGCATTTTCATGCTATGCTTGCAGCTTTACTAGGGAATTGTGTAGGTGAGGTAGCTTCCCGTTGCTTTCCACACCGGTGAAGGATGATGATGATAATGGTAAGGATGATAATGATAAGGATGATGGCCATATGATTTCGGGGACCGTTTGGGCCTTAAAATTTTCCTGACATTTGTCTTACAGGTGAGGAAAAACAACGAAAAAAACCTCACCCAGAAAAACTGCCCCGACCAGGGATCGAACCTGGGCCCGCTGTGTGACAAGGCAGCACGCTACCTCGAGACCATAGCGGTGGACTATTTACATGATAGGACATCATAAATTAATTAATAACCTATAATGTTGGTTATAAAATTCTCCACTAGGGTGCAATCTTGCAATATTGCGATCCTTTGGCAATAAATTATATGATCTGGTTGCAGAGTGATGAACAAATGAAGCATATCAATACTTTCTCATTGTTTTCAAACATCGCCGTTTACATTAAATATATAAATATTTTAAAATAACTATATTTAAATAATGATTTTTGAGTAAACAGCTTAATTTTATTCGTTAAATAGTCCCAACAAATGCCACTCTTGATTTCCAAATTATCGATAAATTCACGACTCACGAAGTACCATTACTTATGATCAAAAAGTATTCTTCTTCGGCTTTCCCCCACTTATAGGTTTGCCGTCTTCAGTTTCCATTTATCTCTATCATTCCAATCTTCCTCTTCCAAATTCCGACCATCCATTATAGTTCTGAAGTAGGTTTTCCATTTCCATCTTGGTCTGCCACGTTTATTTCTTCCAGGGGGTGACCATTGGTATATATTATTTGGCCATCTTTCATTTTCCATTCTTTGTACATGGCCATACCATTTAAGTGTTTGATTTTCAATCCTCTTAACAACAGATATGGTGACATTCATTTCTCTCCAAAGGAATTCATTTCTTATTTTATCCTGTCTTGTTTTTTTGGAGGCTTCTTCTAAAATAATCAAATTCAACTGTTCTAATTTTGTTCTTTTGTAATTCCGTCAAAGACCAAGTTTCACTTCCATATGACAAAATATTCTGTATTATGCTCTTATAAATTTTCATTTTAGTTTCCTTTGTAATATTTTTATTCCCAAATTATTCCATGTAATGTCTTAGTTGCATTTTTTTTGCCATTGCAATTTTAGTCTGTACAAAAAGTATTAAGGCAATTAACCATGAAGAGATGAAGGCATATGAATAATTTTGTGTATGCGTGTTTTCAATCGTACTTAGTGAAATAGAATTTAAAAAAAAGAAAAAAAAGAATTTTCATGCAAAATACTCACAAGGCATTTTACAGATAAAACTGTGGTATTTCTTTTCATTTCAGCCATTTTTCATACTGTTAAAAGGAAGCTACGTAGGTATGCAAAGTACGTACGTGGAAAAAGAAAGAGAGCGAGAGATCTTCCTCATGTAATATATGCGACATTTTTCCTGACAATCCGTATGCCTAAGCTCCAACACGATTTCCAGAATATCCCCTTTTTCCTTAAAATTACCTCTTCTTCCTTACGTTTCTTGCAAACTCTTAGTTGTAAGGCTTTGATATTCTTCTACGAACAAAAAAATATTTTTTTTAAAACTAAGCTCATAAAAAGTTCATACAATTTCTTCTGAGATTATACCACCGTTCTCGTTTACTCGTGCAGTTTTTTGTGTGGTGACTTTTTCAACACTAAATCGATAGATTCCCAAGTCTTCTCCTCATAAAATTGCATGATATACGACTATACATTTAAGAAAAAGTATAAATTCTGGATGACTCCACTTTCCGTCACTAGGGAAAATGTGTTTTTTTTTCATGCCTTATCGGCAGAAGAAAGAAATGACATTATATAGTGCTATCGTACTATATTTCGACAATTCACGTCTATAAAACATTGGAATCATAGACTGCGACATTAGAACTTTACAAATTACCTATTCACAGATCATAACAATAATGCATCTTTCTGATAACAAATTTATATAATTATAGATACAAACTAAATTTTTGCAGGGGATGAAGATGATATGAAATATATGATAAATAAACTAATGGAAGAATATAAAAAATGGGGACTGAATATAAATTTACAGAAAACAGAATATATGTGTTTGGGAAAGGATGTGGATGACCTCATACTTGAAACAGGGTAAATAAAGAAGTGTGAATTTTTTAAATATCTTGAGTCAATAATTACAAGTTTTGGTACCTGTGAGAGAGATGTACAGACTAAAATTGCAATGGCAAAAAATGCAACTAAGACATTACATGGAATAATTTGGAATAAAAATATTACAAAGGAAACTAAAATGAAAATTTATAAGAGCATAATAGAGAATATTTTGTCATATGGAAGTGAAACTTGGTCTTTGACGGAGTTACAAAAGAACAAAATTAGAACCGTTGAATTTGATTATTTTAGAAGAAGCCTCCAAAAAACAAGACAGGATAAAATAAGAAATGAATTCCTTTGGAGAGAAATGAATGTCACCACATCTGTTGTTAAGAGGATTGAAAATCAAACACTTAAATGGTATGGCCATGTACAAAGAATGGAAAATGAAAGATGGCCAAAAAATATATACCAATGGTCACCCCTGGAAGAAATAAACGTGGCAGACCAAGTTGGAAATGGAAAACTTACTTCAGAACTATAATGGATGATCGGAATTTGGAAGAGGAAGATTGGAGTGATAGAGATAAATGGAAACTGAAGACGGCAAACCTATAAGTGGGGGAAAGCCGAAGAAGAAGAAGATACAAACACACGTCAAAAAAGGGTGCAGATACTATCCGACCTGCTTCGATTGTCAATGATTTGCGAAATAATGTCGTGTTATCCCGTGTACACTCGAATCACGTGAGTCTGTGGCGTCAAGGAGTGTACCTATTATCCTAAGTAAGCTGGGTACGTGCTTAATTTACTATATGTTTCTAACTGTAAATGGTTAATATCTATATCCATGCGACGCAGCAACAGTGCTGCCATGACTGTTGGTAAAGGTACCGCTATGTCGTATAATATTTCATTATCAGAAATGGGAACTGCAGTACAACAAAAATATATTTGCATAGGCTTACAACTCAATGGTGTTAATAAGCTGTTAGTTTATGCTGATGAGGTAGTATTGTTGGCCGATAGCGAGGAGATACTAAAGGACAACACGCACACACTATTGAGTAACACTAAGAAATTAGGACTGGAAGTAAATATCAATAAAACTAAATATTGTATGTCACAAGTAGAAATGAATTAAAGAATTGGAAATGGACATTGTCATAATGACTTACAACATGGAGGGAAATTTTGAGGGTGGTGACTGAATTCAAATACCTGGGAACAATAATCACAAGTAGGAATGAGATGCACAAAGAAATTAAACATAGGCTCAATTCTGGAAATGCATGCTATTATGCATTGCAGAGACTCTTGATGTCCCAACTCCTTTCAAAAAACGTTCAACTGAAAATATATAAAACTATTATTCTACCAGTTACATTATATGGGTGCGAAACATGGACTCTTACTTTAGGAGAGGAAAGGAGATTACAAGTATTTGAGAATAAAGTACTTAGGAAAATTGCTGGACCAAAGAGAGATGAACGGACAGGTGAATGGAGAAGACTACATAACAATGAACTGCATGGTCTTTATGGGAAACCAGATATAATAAGAACGGTTAAGTCTCGTAGACTGTGATGGGCGAGACATGTTGCGCGTATGGGAAATGAAATACGTGCATGGGAACTTCTTGTAGGAAAGCCAGAAGGAAAACGCCCAGTTGGTAGACCAAGAATGAGGTGGGAGAATAACATTAACTATGATTTGGGGGAAGTAGATTATACAGGGAATGATTGGAAAGCATTAGCTCAGGATAGGGATGTATGGAGAGCTTATTTCCGTGCGGCCATGAACCTACGGGTTCGATAGTGCCAGTGAGTAAGTAAGTAAGTACATTATGATTTGTAGTTGTTGATCATTGTATTGAGAAAGTGGGGTTGGAACCTGGAATTAAATATCAAGAAAACTAAATAGGCCTATATGATAACACGTAGAAGTGCATTATTAAATTGTAATAGACAACACAAAATGGGGAAATCATTGAAAAAAGCGAAGTATTCTGTGACTAAATTGTAGACTGAAACAGAGGGAGTAATGACAAATACGTCACGACCATAGTATATGCAGTTCACATTACCAACGTTAACATTTTAAGAAATATAAAACAGTACCTGAAATCTCAGTCATCCTCAACAATCAGCAGTGTTGTTTTTTAGGAGGCCTTAGAAAACTGAAGTTTAATCATCTGCTTTCAGTTTAGTACTGACTGTTGCTGGTAATGATTTTATACAGAGGGTTCACATTACTGGGTATGTTCTCATTTAACAGGTGTTTGTTTGTGGTTTCCTTCGTAATTTCTTCGAGAACGTTGATTTACGATCGATCTATATGCAAGATCGATTATACATTGTCTATTGTGTTAAATTTATGTTCTGTTTCTACTATGTGTTTTGAAAAACTTGATTTACCTTCATTGTTCATGAAATCTCTAAAATGTTCATTAAATTTTGTACTGAAGTTTCTAGTAGTTCTTCCAACATAAAATTTGTCACAGCTATTGCAATTCAATATATGAACTCCTTTATTTTATGTATATTCGTTTCCTCTATATTATTTAAAATATATTATTTAGTTTCATATTTGTTCTGTAGGTAATTTTTATATTTTTATTTAATTTTTTTGAGGACTTTAGCTAACCTTTGCGTTTCTATATGTTAATGATACCCACTTAGTATCACTTTGACCAATTTCCCTACTTAATTGTGTTATGTACTTACTTACTCACTGGCACTATCGAACCCGTAGGTTCATGACCGCGCGGACATAAGCTCTCCATACATCCCTATCCTGAGCTAATGCTTTCCAATCATTCCCTGTATAATCTACTTCCCTCAAATCATAGTTAATGTTGTTCTCCCACCTCATTCTTGGTCTACCAACTGGGCGTTTTCCCTCTGGCTTTCCTACAAGAAGTTTCCATGCACGTCTTTCATTCCCCATACGTGCAACATGTCCTGCCCATTGCAGTCTACGAGACTTAACTGTTCTTATTATATCTGGCTTCCTATAAAGACCATGTAGTTCATTGTTATGTAGTCTTCTCCATTCACTACGGGTTCGATAGTGCCAGTGAGTAAGTAAGTAAGTATTATGGTTATTATTTTTATTATTAACTAGTATCTCTCCAGTTTTATTTAACCTATACATCAATGATATAATAAAAAAATGGAACGAAGAAACAAATAAAGGAATAAAATTAGATAAAACACACTACTTGAAAACATTATTATACGCTGATGACCAGGTAATAATAGCAAATACAGAAGACGAACTTCAAAGGAATATTTTTAAACTACATAATATATCTGAACAATATAATCTCAAAATATCCATAGAAAAAAACTAAGGTAATGGCATTCCAAGGGAAAATCAAATCAGATCGAAAATAGTAATAGGAAACAAAATCATAGAACAGGTGAACCATCTCAATTATCTAGGATGTGACATTTCATTTAATTATGATAATGATATAAATAATAAAATAGCAAAATTCCAGGGAATATGTGGTACGATAAAACGATCACTAAATAACAAAACAACAAGAGAGACCCAACTGAAATTTTATAAAATGTTGGCAGTACCGGTACTGCTCTATGGTTCAGAAGCCTGGATACATAAAAAACAAGACCTAAGTAGGATAACGGCGGCAGAAAGATGAAATTTTTGAGATCTGTTAAAGGGTGCACTAAGGAAGACAGAATCAAGAACACAGAAATAAGACAGGAACTTGAAATATTTGCAATAACTGATAAAATGGATACATATAGACAAAAATGGAAGCAACACATAGACAGAATGAATGAAGATAGATATCCAAAACAAATAACAAAATACAAACCTAAAGGCACCCGAGATGTGGGCAGACCTAGAAAGAGATGGGCTGAAGTCGGAACGGGTCAACAGACCTAATCCATGAATGAAGATGATGATGATGATTAATTATTATTATTATTATTATTATTATTATTATTATTATTATTAATCCCTCACAAGAATTTAAATGATCGTTCATTGTATTAGAAGACATGTCACAGAGAGATCATTTCAATTGATTTCCAATTGTTTTTAAGCGAGAGAAATCAGTGAAAGTAAAATAGCGAGACGACTATTGTAGTTAAAAGAACACACACGCACACACCAAAAGAATTGGCTCACATAATAGCATACCGTCCTTTCTTCCATAACGAAATTGTGAATTTGAATCTCTAAATCAGAATTTTCTGAAATTGTTTCTAAACAAGCGGTGTGAAATGACTGGCAAAACATCGTGAAATATTTTGAATAAGTCTGTTGTGTTTCTGATGAAATACTCCTTCTCCATCGGAGTTTGACCTCTCACCTTATAGGTAATTCTGAATTTTCTTGAACAGCTGTTATTGTATTTTTAATCTTATCAGTAATATTAAATATTAAAATATTAGGTATATCTGCATATTAATTCATCTTCTTCTTCTTCTTCACTTCCTGGTTTAGGCAAGAGTTGCCTGTTCCGTCTTCACTAATAGATCTAAGACCATCTCTTCCGAGGACGTCCGACATCTCTTCTTCCTCTTGGAAAATAATGGAGGATTTTATTTGGTAATCTTGTTTCTTCCATTCTTTCTACATGTTCTTTCCACTGTATCTTGTTGTTAAATATCTTTTCTTTTATGGAGTAGATCTGCAGTTCTTCGCGGATATCCTCGTTTCTTATCTGGTCCATTCTAGTGCAGCCTTTTACTCTTCTTAAAAATTTCATCTCGGTTGCTTGGATTTTACTTTCTTGTTTCGTAGTGGTAATCCAAGATTCACTCCCATACAAAAGGACAGGAACAGCCATTGTTTTATAAAATTTTAATTTTGTTTGTTTATGGGCTTTATTATTCAATGTTCTATTTATTGTACCACAAATAGCTTGAAACTGATGTGTTTTGTGTTCAATATCTTTATCATACCCATAGCTGATGTCACATCCTAAATATTTAAAGTGGGATGATACTTGTTCAATAATTTCGTCTCTAATTACTATTTTTGCACGCTGAGTATTTCTTCCACAAAATGTCATTACTTTTGTTTTACTTATTGAAATTTTAAAATTATAATCGCTACATATTGTATTTATTTTGTAAGCAGCCAATTGTAACAGATCTTCATCATGGCGTAGTAAGACCAAATCATCGGCGAAAAGTAATATTAATTCATAAACGTCCAAATTGGCTTAATGTACTGGTACCAAAATCCTTAAAAGAAATAACTATTTTTTCCACATTAATATCAGGAGACTTCACGCTGCGGTTTTTATTCTGCATAGGTAATATTCCCAAGTTTAATTCGTAATTATATTTTTATAAACGTAAGCGATGAAAAGGATGAGCTGTCTGCAATATCCTCGATATTTTTATTGTGATCTCGTGGAGAATATTTCCAATAAGAAACATCTATGCTTCAGTGGCAAGAAGGCAGAGTTAAGAGCCAGCACACAGGAAGTCCTTTTGAAGGAGAATTAGTTCAAGTAAATCAAATAACCTGTATAGGGTAAAAGTACAGATTGGACAAAAACTACAACTACATTCTGCTTATTCACGTAAGAAAATATAATTTAAATGTAACTACCAAGGATTGAAATTCATTGTAGAAAATAAAGGATTATTATTTTTTTATTTTATTATTCCGGCTTTTACAATGAATATACATTTTTCCGGTACCCATGTTCACAGTTAACTACACATTTGTTTCAACACATTTTTCCATTCTTGTCTGTTCATCCATATATCTTCTTCTATTTCCCATTCCCTCTTAGTTTCATTGATTCCCTGAATCCACGTAATATTTTGTCTACCCTTCTTTTTCCTTCCCTGTGGTACCCAATCCATGATTATCTTAGGTAGTATTCCTTCTTCCATCCTTCTAATGTGTCCGTACCAATTTAATTGTTTCTTCTTTATAAAATCTAATATTGAATATTGTACCTGCATTTTTTCTTTTATATATGAATTTTTGATTTTATCCTTCCTGGATATTCTTGCAGCACGTCTCCAGTAGACCATACAAATTGTTTTCCTGTTTTTTAACATTACGTATGTTATTCACTATGAGTGATAAAATCAAAATAAATATAAAGATTCCCTTACCGTAGTCTCTAATGCGGACGTACGGAGTATAACAATACTGTATAGTTGTATTTAACACTTAAATTAGTAAATTTTCCGATAAGATACATTGATTTAATTTATCTAATACTGTTTTTAAATGTTATTTAATTTAATCAATTGAGTTGGTGTTTACTTGACGAAAGTCCATATTTATTAATTAAATAAAAATAAACGTAGTTTTATTTGATTTTCATATTTATTATATAATTCAGTGACAGCTGTTTCGGTACACTGTACCTTCTTCAGACATCTTACAAATTATGAATTGTGTTCCAACTGATCTAAGCAACAATACAACAATATTTATTTAAATTTTTTATTTAAAAAAATGTTATTTAAAAATTTAAATAATTATTGTTGTATTGTTGCTTAGATCAGTTGGAACACAATTCATAATTTGTTAACACGTCTGAAGAAGGTACAGTGTACCGAAACAGCTGTCACTGAATTATATAATAAATATGAAAATCAAAAGCATTCGACACAGTCAAGAGATCAAAACTCTTAAATATATTGGAAGACAGAAATATACCAAATTTACTTCTGCAGAACATACAAAATATTTACAAAGACAACACCATAAAGATTAAATTAAATAACAGATTTTCTGAAGAAGGAATTATAAATCGTGGTGTGAGACAAGGCTGCCCCCTATCCCCAACACTGTTTGCAATTTATATCAATGAAGTAATATGTTGCTGGAACAAAACATATAAATTTGGAATAAGAATATCAGAAAATAGAAAATTTAAACACCCTACTGTTTGCAGATGACCAAATAATAATAGCAAATTCCGAAGATAATCTACAGAAAGGTCTGTATGAACTTAACAAAATTACAGAAGAATATGGATTAAAGATATCTACAGAAAAAAAACAAAAATTATGGCATTTCAAGGTGTAGATCCTGTCAGAAGTAAAATTGTACTGGACAATAAAATTTTGGAGCAGGTGAATAATTTTACATATCTAGGATGCAATATCTCATATGAAGAAGAAAAGGATGTAAATGCAAAAATATCTAAATTTTTAAGAATTTTAGGGTTAATAAATTCTATCTTCAAGCCACAGTTAGTCCAAAAGCATTCAAGACTGAAAGTGTATAAAAAACACTGGCTCTTCCAACTCTTTTGTATGGTAGCGAAGTATGGACGTTGAAACAGAAGGATATACAGAGACTTAGATCTGCTGAAATGAGATATCTTCGGAGGACTGCAGGATACACACTACTAGATCACAAAAAAAATGAAGACATCTTAGAAGAATTACACATGGAATCTTTAGAAAACAAAATTTCTGATTATAAGTCAAGATGGATACAACATGTTCATCGAATGGAAGATCACAGAATACCCAAACTAATGTTAAGATATCAACCTGCAGGAAGAAGAAGACCAGGACGTCCACTCAAAAGACTTCTGGATGGTGTTTCTCTTGAGGGCGAAACAGGTCAACAAATGGCCTAAATTCGTGAATGTACTATGATGATGATGATGATATGAAAATCAAATAAAACTACGTTATGTAATTTATTTAATATTGTCCTGGTGGTCAATAGAAAAACGGGTAGAAATGATTTAAAGCTGTATCAAATTACTTAATAATCTACTATATTAACTTACTGTTTAGCATGATTTCGTTTTCATTGCGGTCCGAAAATATTTAAATAAGTGGCACGATAATTATTGTTTCTACAATTTAAGGGGTAAGTGGAAATCATTATTAAAACATAAAATATGGATTCATTCAATAATCTTTAGGTCTATTTATATAGTATTTTCTACCTTTTTGGTCAACATTAAAAGGTGGTTTACAGTAGAATGAGCATAATTAAATCTGCCCCGGTGGCCCAGTGGTTATCGTGGTCAGTTCTGGCTCCGACGATCGCGGGTTCAAACCCCGCCGGGACGATTTTTTTGGAAGCAAATCCCGAACACGGCTTCTTAAAAGGAAGGAAAGCCATAGGTCCCGTGTCGTAAACATATAACACAGTAAAAAAACTTAAGCCTCTATTAAGAGCTTTCTGAAAAAAAATACGGTCGATATTTAACAACTACCTTTGAATTACGACACTAACGCCATGTAAGGTCAGATAACGTTATCACAAGCAATACCACACGTGATTTCCAAATTTATCTGGAGGATTGTACTGGATAACAAAATAATAGAACAAGTATCACATTTCCAATATTTAGGATGTGATATAACTTATAGAGAAAATAAAGATATAGAAAATAAAGTAAATAAATTTCAGGCTATTTGTGGAACCATAAAAAGAACCTTAGGTCGGAAAACAAGGAAAGATACGAAACTTAAATTATATAAAACAATGGCTGTTCCTTTGTTGTTGTATGGAAGTGAAAATTGGATAATGAAATCAAGGGATAAAAGAAGGATACAGACTGCGGAAATGCTGTTTTTACGTAATGTGAAAGGATGCACAAGAGCGGAGAGAATAAAGAATGAAACTATACGAGAAGAATTAAA
This sequence comes from Diploptera punctata, assembly GCA_030220185.1. Taxonomy (NCBI): domain Eukaryota; kingdom Metazoa; phylum Arthropoda; class Insecta; order Blattodea; family Blaberidae; genus Diploptera; species Diploptera punctata. Next base: position 55,758 of record JASPKZ010007376.1, on the reverse strand, counting down.
TATATATAAAATTGAAGATAAAATCAGCGAAAATAATAAGAAATGGACAGAACACTTAATGAGAATGAATAACGAAAGAATACCAAAAAGAACCTTCCTGTATAATCCCAGAGGAACAAGAGATGTTGGCCGATCACGTAGAAGATGGACTCCACTTTTAACTTCGCCGGAACAGGCTGCATAGCCTAAACCTTGTAGTAGAAGAAGAAGAAGATTTATAAATCAAGAGTGGCATTTGTTAGGACTATTTAACGAATAAAATTAAGCTCTTTACCGACAAATCATTATTTAAATATGGTTATTTTAAAATGTTTATTTATTTAATGTAAACGGCGATGTTTGGGAACAAATGAGAAATGTTTGCTTAAGTTTCATTTATTCATCACTGTAACTTGATCATACTATTTATTGAAAATTAGTTTCGCAATATTGGAAGAATGCGCCCTGGTGGAGAAACAATTATACACATCAAACTGTATATTATAACCAACATTATAGGTTATTAATTTATTTTTGTTGGAGACAACTCAGAAAAAATCAATTGGCCTATTTAAGAACACAATTATTGAACACGCAATTATCAAATGTGTAGGTCAAAGGAATCTGTTCATTATTTGCTATATTCGACATATTTGTTAGAGAGCCAGTAACTGTAAAATAATGCTCTGACCTGTTCAGAATGGACTATTAAAAAGAAGGAGCTTTCTTTATTTTGGTAATCAAAATTCGATAATTATCGAGGTGAAACACGACTGTGATTGCTTCCAAAACAAAATTCATTGAAACGTGATTGGTCATTGACTCCCATTTGGGGCATGAGTTAAATAGTCAAAGAAAATCTACTGCTACTATCCTAGATGAAATAGATGAAGCACGAGAAACATTTCCTTAAAATAATACATCGCAACACATGTGTACTAATTATTCATAAAAACAATAGTTTAACTAAATCCACATCAGTCGAGGGGAGAAAAAGATAGAAAAATCGATCCTTTTGTTATAGAGCAGACGTAAAGGTTACGTGGTCTAGGGAGCGAGCTCTAGTTCTTCTTTTGTAGGCGAGAGCAACAGACAAAACATGAAGACAATGGGATTCCTAGAACTGCGCTCAAGTAATAATGTCATACGAATTGATTTGAATGTATTATTATTTTATTATTATTATTATTATTATTATTATTATAATTATTTTTTACTAACTCACTGGCATTATCGAATCCATAGGTTCATGGCCGCGCGGACGTACGCTCTCCATACATCCCTATCCTGAGCTAATGTTTTCCAATCATCTCCTGTATATTCTACTTCCCTCAAATCATGGTTAATGTTATTTTCCCACCTCGTTTTTCATCTACCAACTGGGCGTTATACCTCTGGTTTTCCTACAAGAAACGTCCATGCCAATCTCTCATTCCCCATTCGTGACACATGCCCTGCCTATCGCAGTCTACAAGACTTAACTGTTCTTAGTCCATTTTGTTCCCCATAAAAATCATGTAGTTTACTGTTAAGTAGTCATCTCCATTCGCCTATCTGTTCATCTCTCTCTCTTTGGCCTAAAAATGTTCCTAAGAACTTTATTCTCAAATACTCGTAATATTCTTCCCTTCCCTTATAGTAAGAGTTCATGTTTCGCATCCATGTAATATAAATAAGAAAATAACAGTTTTATATATTTTCAGTTTAATATTGTTTTAGAGGGAGTTGGGACATCAAGAGTCCCTGTAATGCATAACAGCATGCATTTCGAAAATTGAGCCTGTGTTTAATTTCTTTCTGCATCTCATTCCTATTTGTAATTAATGTTCCTAGGTATTTGAATTCCCCTCCATGGTATCTTTACCTTGTCGTGGTGGAGTGGCTTGCGTGCTTAAATGATCCTGAGAGCTATGCCGGCGGTAGCATTGCTGCCGATAGGGTTACCCATGCCGGACTGGTCGAAGGTGATAAGCCAGACGAAAAAAGTACCTTGGGCGAAAGAGTGACGATCTTTCACCGTAAAAATACAACCGTCAAGAAATGCGGACATGGGTTCATCTGGGGTAAAATTTCCGGAGGTCAAATAGTCCCCCATTCGGTTCTCCGGGCGGGGACTACTTCAGGGAACCCATGCCAAAGAGACTACATAACAATGAACTACATGGTCTTTATAGGAAGCCAGATATAATAAGAACAGTTAAGCCTCGTAGACTGCGATGGGCAGGACATGTTGCACGTATGGGGAATGAAAGACGTGCATGGAAGCTTCTTGTAGGAAAGCCAGAGGGAAAACGCCCAGTTGGTAGGCCAAGAATGAGGTGGGAGAACAACATTAACTATGATTTGTGGGAAGTAGATTATACAGGGAATGATTGGAAAGCATTAGCTCAGGATAGGGATGTATGGAGAGCTTATGTCCGTGCGGCCATGAACCTTCGGGTTCGATAGTGCCAGTGAGTAAGTAAGTAAGGTATTTGAATTCAGCCAACTCCTCAAAATTTCCCTCATTTGTCATTAGCTGTCCATTTCCATTATATACTGAATTTCTACGTGTGACCATATATTTAGTTACCCAGTTGGTTTAGATACGTAAATTACATTTGTGTACAGTATGTATCTTTTAAAGGAAACACAGGAAAAACAAAACAAAGACGCTCCAATTCGGTTAGCATGTTTACTTCCTGAGCTCTTCGTTGCGTTCCTTGACATTGTGCGTTAGTTTGCTGGAATGGCTGCTGCATACTAGTTTATTTACAACATGGAAAGGTGCACGTGGAATGAGATGACGGGCATGATGTTGCTGTATGAAAATCTGGTTCGGGTCGTGTGGCTGTAAGACTTTACCAAGAACAGTTCCGAAACCGAAGAGTTCCTCATCACACTACATTTTCCAGCATTGAACGTAAACTACGTGAAAGAGGCTCCTTGGATAGACGAGCAAAAGTTCAAGGACAGCCACGTCCTGTACGGATACCTGAGAACGAGGAAGATGTGTTGCGGTGCATTGAGAATAATCTTGGAGCTACATACGGCACTCACTGGATAGGCAGAGGTGGACCCATTGCCAGGCCGGCACGCTCCCCTGACCTTACTCCACTTGACTTCTTTTTTTGTGGAGGCACATGAAGACTATCGTGTATGAAACGCCTGTTGAATCTGGAGAGGGCCTTGTGACACGAGTAACCTGCGCAGCTGGCGAAATCAGAGAAATGGCTGGTGTCTTTGCGAGAATATGGCACGCCGATGCACTCTTTGTGTTAATCGCAATGGGAGTTAGTTCCAAAATTTGCTTTGAATTGTAAAGCTGTGGTAACCTGTAAACATGAGACTTTTGTGTTTTGTTTATGTGTTCTGTGTTTGCTTCTTGGATTTAGGTTATGTGCCTTACTCAGATAAATGCAATAAATGATTTTGCCGTAAAACGTCTGTTTTATCTCTTTCGTGTGTTTCCATTAAAAGATACATACTGTTTACAAGTGTGATTTACATATCTAAACCAACTGGGTGGGAGGCAGTAATGACATTAACTCGTCCAGCTCTTAAACAAAGCGCCGCAGCAAAAACCCTTCCCTAACAAAAAGTGTATAAAATAACGTTATCTATCAGCTCCCAAAGTTTGTCGGTCTAATTTTGGGACACCCTGCATATTTATTCTATAAAAATTAATAACCAACCCACTGACACTACCAAAACTGGATCATCATTACGGCGCAGACTATTACCTGTATAATTCGGAGCTATCACAGACCTACAGTTAATGTTATTCTCCTACATCATTCCGGGTATACCTTCTTCATGCTTTCGCGTTGGATTTACTGCAACAATTTTTATGCTCCTCTTTCATTACATATTCATCCCATATGTACTGCCCATCGGAGACTACTAGACTTAACTCTTTTTATTACATCTGATTTCCCATAAAGATAAAATATGTATGTATCTCCAAAAATTGATCAAATGGAAGGAGAAAAATTATCATAGGAGAAATAAAAATATTTCATTGGTTCTACTGAATATTTTCTTAAACATATTTTTATGAGAATACATTTACAAACCAAAAATGAAGATGATCTCACTGATAAAAGTAGGCCTATTTGTAACGAAAATATAATGTATGAAATTATTTCGTATTGTAGGGCCTACTATTTTTATACTTCCATATTCACCCAGCATATATTGGAGTAGTGGAATCCATATTGTGGAGGCATGGGAGTACCAGTCCAAGGTGGCACAATACATTCCTTATTATTTGCAGACGATCAAGTGTTGATAGCTCAGAGTCATGGGGATGTGAAATACATAATGAGAAAACTTCTAAATGCTTTTGAAATAGGAGGATTAAGGGTAAACATGGAAAAAACTGAATATCTTGTGGTAGGAGGAAGTGGACGAGATATATCCCTATCCCAAGGAATTATTAGAGCTGTTAAACAATTTAAATATTTGGGGCCACTTATTGATGAATCAGGAAGTTGTAAAGCTGAAGTAGATAGCAGGTTAGTACAAGCACGAAGAGCCATAACAATGTTGTATGGAGTACTGTGGAGTAGGACCATGTCAAACCACACGAAGAAGAGGATTTTGAAGTCGGTTGTGGAAAGCATAATGACTTATGGTGCTGATGGATGGACTTTGGTAGAGGGACAAAAAACTAAGATCTTGGCAGTGGAGATGGATGGAATAAGACGCAGTGCCAGGGTGTCCAGGTTGGAAAGAAGAAGAAATGAAGAAGTGAGGCAGATGATGGATATGGAGGAAACAGTGGTGGAAAGGATCGAAAGACGAGCTCTTCAGTGGTATGGCCATGTCAGAAGAATGGAGGATGATAGGTGGCCCAAAACTCTTTTGGAATGGTCACCCTTTAGTAGAAGGAAACGGGGCAGGCCAAGAACAACTTGGAGAGGAGAGATCCATAGATTGATGAACGACCGAGGTCTGGAGGAGGATGAATGGCGTGATCGGCAAGAATGGCGAATGGGAATACAGGGTAACCGCTGAAAAGTGGAGAGGCCCTCAAAAGTAAAAGTAAAAAGTGAGAACTATTTTTATCGTGGAAACATAACAATAAATCATGGATTTATCTTTAGTAATAATATAATAATATACTCATGTTGAACTCACAATCGAGTCGAGAGATGAGATGAGACAAAACCTCTATATTTATAGAAGTCAGTGAACGACAAGTGTGCCGAACGCGGCCGACCACGCCTGACGTGCAGTCACAGGGACGGATGAACGAAATCGTACAAAATGGATGAGATAAACATATATAAATGGTGGAATGAAATTTGTGGCGGGGGGGGGGGAAACTGAAGAATCCCCGAGAAAAAATTTGCGCAAACTTTGTTTAGTCCACATAGAGTGACCAAGACTAGACCTCGAAACCCCAGCGAGCGTCTTAGTTCGCTAGCACCACGGAGCCGCCTATCTTTAATAATATCCTACAACAAAAACAAATTTAATAGTAATGTATGCTATTGGTGCTATAAGGTAAATAGTTTATAGCTTTGCCTTTCTTCTATAATAACATATGTAAATTAGCTAAGGATATGATCCACCACATGAACAACTACTGTGCAGTGAAGGGAGGGAAAAATATAAGCCAACATGGCGTTTACATTTCTACTCAAATCTTGGCCTTTGTCTCTCTCACAATTATTGAGGAATTGCGCTCCGAATAGAGTTGAATATCAAAATTTTTAAGAATTTTAGGGTTAATAAATTCTATCTTCAAGCCACAGTTAGTCCAAAAGCATTCAAGATTAAAAGTGTATAAAACACAGGCTCTTCCAACTCTTTTGTATGGTAGCGAAGTATGGACGTTGAAACAGAAGGACATACAGAGACTTAGATCTGCTGAAATGAGATATCTTCGGAGGACTGCAGGATACACACTACTAGATCACAAAAAAAAATGAAGACATCTTAGAAGAATTACACATGGAACCTTTAGAAAACAACATTTCTGATTATAAGTCAAGATGGATGCAACATGTTCATCGAATGGAAGATCACAGAATACCCAAACAAATGTTAAGATATGAACCTGCAGGAAGAAGAAGACCAGGACGTCCACTCAAAAGACTTTTGGATGGCGTTTGTCTTGAGACCGAAACAGGTCAACAATTGGTCTAAATTCGTGAATGTACTATGATGATGATGATAGAGTTGTTCACCATAGTCGATGATTTGTTATAGAGAATACAAGTAATATATGAAAACTTGTTTTTACGTAATTTGTTTCCTCTGCCGTCCATCTATACACCAGGATCCAGAACGTTACAGGTAAGATGACCACAGCATTTTGAGACAGATAATGAATCGCACGAAATACAAAATTTCCGGTGCCACGAGTTTTTGAACTTTATGGCACACATGACACATCCATGACAATATATATATATATATATATATATATATATATAATAGGGTAAAGTGGGGAAACTCCGATCATGGAATGAAATCCGATCATGACGTAATCAAAAGTCACTATTATAGTGGCGTTTTGCATATTGCTGGCGTCTTCTGCGAAGTATTTTAAGCATTGTGTATAATGTCAATACCAGTCGAGTAGCAAATCTGCAGTGAGACAGACAGTTTTGTGTTTCGAATATTTTTGTTGTGATGAAGTTAAGCTTATTTATGCCAGGTAAGTTATGTATTTCTCATAAGTAATGCCACGAGTGATTTCCAATTTATCTAGAGAATTTGGAAATCAAGAGTGGCATTTGTTAGGACTATTTAACGAATAAAATTAAGCTGTTTAATCACAAATCATTATTTAACTGTAGTTATTTTAAAATATTTATATATTTAATGTAAACGGCGATGTTTGAAAACAAATGAGAAACGATAGGTACGCTTCATCTGCTTCTTTTGTTTATCACTGCAACCAGATCATACTATTTATTGCCAAAGGAACGCAATATTGTAAGAATGCTCTCTAGTGGAGAAAAAATGAAACACATCAAACTGTATATTAATTCATTGCTGATGTTGTATGATGTAAATATGACAATTATATTTTTCTGGATTGTTACCTGGAAAAAAACAAAATGCATTTAAGACAGTTGAACCCGTGGTTTCTTTTTTTGGTGGTATAATCAACTCCTACAAATGTTTTTATATTAATTCCCGCGTGCGGCATGTGTTGACATTCATGCACTATATATACAATCTGGTAGCCGTATTTCTCACAGGCTCATCACTGCAAAATAATGGTCAGACCTGTTTAGAATATTAAAAAGGAGGAGCTTTCTTTAATATGGTAATTATAACACTGATAAATATTTCGTGAAACACGACTCTGATTGGTTGTAAAACAGAAATCATTGAGACATGATTGGTCACTGACTCCCATTTGGGGCACGAGTTAAATAGTCAATAAAATGTACTACTTTTTTCAGATTGTGATAGCGGAGTGAGTACTCGTATTAATATGAAATAATTACTTACAGTTTCATCAAATAACTCCAGTACGAAACGATGCAAATTATTTGTAACATGGCACGGTGGGATAAGTCCGATCATTACTGATTGGAATTACCCCGAGTGGTATAAATTACTCCTCATTGTTAGAATATATTTTATTTTTATTATTAACGTTCAAACATCGCTATTAAGAACCTGATGAAACATACGAGCTGTGATGTAAGTCGGGACAGCAAATTGTGGTACAGGCCCCCTTCATGTTCAGTAGGTTCATGTAGAATGCACTGGATCTGACGCAGCAAACAATAGCGTGTGTAATGTTTGTTCGCAGAGACAGTAACATCTGCATTTTTATGTATTATAGCATTTTCTTTAACTTTCAATATGTGATCGGAATTCCCCAAGTGTCCGGGAACTCCGATCAAACCCAGGTAGGCTAGAATACATATTTTATATGAATACCTGAGTAATTAATAGAACAGTAAACGATTCTCCATTTTTTCAATTCCTTTTTGCGAAAAATATTACAGTTATATAGGACAAACCGGTAGAGCTTTTATCTCTCGGATAAAGGACACATGAGAGCATATAACAGAAATTTAGAAAATTCAAAATATGCTAACCACCTATTCCAATTTAATCATTGTTTCGGTCCAAATTTTGAAATTTTACATATTTGTGATAAGGGTAAGACGTTAGATCTTTTGGAGGCTGTAGAAATTAATAAATTTAAAAGTAGTAAAAAACTGTTAAATTCTCAACTTGATTTTAATGAATCCCCTTTGTTAAATTAAAAAATGTAAATAAATATTGTTGTATTGTTGCTTAGATCAGTTGGAACACAATTCATAATTTGTTAACATGTCTGAAGAAGGTACAGTGTACCGAAACAGCTGTCACTGAATTATATAATAAATATGAAAATCAAATAAAACTACGTTTTATTTTTATTTAATTAATAAATATTACAGTTATTCAACAAATGGCTAAAGGATCGTTGTTTCTCACTTCACCTGCTAGATCACTGGATATAGGATTAAACATATTGTAAATATTATAACCAAAAAGTAGGTTAAAAATAATAATAATAATAATAATAATAATAATAATAATAATAATAATAATAATAATAATACTTTATTTATTCTGGCAGAGTTAAGGCCATAAGGCCCTCTCTTCCACTCAACCAGCACATATGCAAATAAATATTAGACAAATATAGATATACACTATACTAATTATAAACAGTTAAAGATACAATAAATATAGCAATGTAAATGTCATGTACAAACAACATTTTACTAGAGAGAGTAAAAAAATAAAGTGACAGATTGTGTGTAGAATGAATGTTAAACGAAAAAAAAGTGTTATATCATTACGAAAATTACATACTATTTATTGTAGAAAACAATATATAAAACATATGGATATTACTAACTGATGGTAATATTACCACATAACAAAAACGTACAGCACTGACATCAGACTACAAAATAATTAGGTAGCAATGCTTACAACCGTGATAGAAGGTTAGGATGTATTTGGTGCTGCCACAGGTATCTCCGCACAGCATCCTTCCAACTTAATTGTCAAGTTGACGGATGTCACACAGTTTACTTTGCAAATACAGTAACACTTGTTCAAAGCGGAATCGCATACGACCAATTATTTTTCCACATTAGACAACATTCCGCATTATAAAAAACGAAAAAATATCCAATCTTAGATTATAGAGGATCGTATATGTATTTTTTATGTACCTTGGATTAATTGTAGTTCCGTTGTAAAGTTAATTTACAGTTTGTACGGGTGACGTCGACGGTAACGCGCGAAAAATCAGTCCGGTTTCGTCTCTAAGGCGCGAATCCTGAAATTGAAGTATATAGTTTCGGTTTACACTCACTAACTATACTTTCATCCACATCCTTTGATTCCCCGCAAATATTCCACAATACATTATGTCGTATTTTAAAACTGTCCACAACCAACCTGAAGATGCCTTGAAATCGTTATTCCCCAGGGATATAACAACAACCTAGAGCTTGACTTTGGGCCATCGGTCTGGAAATTTTGAGATTTTATTGATCGTGGACTTTGTAAAACGCTCCCACACGTGTTTGATTTCTTGATTTTCCCCCTCTTCATTTCCTTGCATCCATTTTGTATTATTTTTTCTTTGCGTTTTAAAATCTAATAAACTTGGGTTCTTCCACATTTAAATATAGTCGTTATTTCACGCTATGAGAGTTTGTTTTTCTATATCTTCAATCACTTTCACTTTTTCGTTTAATGACAATGATACATACGATTTAGCCATCTTTATTCCATAAATTCAGAACGCTACCTGTGAAATATAACTACACAATCGGTCTCAGATCTTAAAATAATTTTAGATTTTACAATGCACTGGATATTTATAAGACAGATGTCATACGCCAAATATTTGTTAAACGAACCTACATTTTGCAAAACGGGTGTGCCGTGAGGCCGGAAGAAAATTTCAGATACAGGTAGAAACTCTGCTTCACCCGGCGGCAGGAATAATCACTTATTGTTAATTCGACTAACGCGAATTCAATGAAGTGGAAACTAATTTATTTCTCTCTCCATCATTCCGCCTTATATATATTTTTTCATGAATGTGTAGAAATATCCTTCCGTTTCCGCATTGGAAAGATTCCGTTTTATACAGAAGAAATACACGTAAAATTACTATTATTTTGCCGAGACCAATACATTTGTTCACATTGGACAGATTTCCGCATTATTCACGTTCCGAATTAAACAAGTTTTACTGTATCTTTTATTTGTCACTCCAACCAGTTCTCTGTGTATAAAGGTTCCCGTTTGTCGTATTTCCAAGATATTGTCACATCTATTGCAAGAATTTGATACAATCGGATCCCTAACTCAATATATTCAGTCTACTATCCTCTACCATTTTTACAATTTTGATTCTAAAATTTAATACATGTCGCACTAAACTTACAACATTAGAAATGAAATATGTGTGGAGATTAGCAGGTAGGCCGCGACGGGTTAGAATTAGAATGAAGGAATAAGAGAAGATGGAAATGGACAGTTAATGACAAAAGTGGGACATTTTGAAGGAATGGCTGAATTCAAATACCTAGGAACAATAATTTAAAATAGGAACGAGATATACAAAGAAATTAAACATGGGCTTATTCTGGAAATGCATGGTGTTATGCATTACAGGGACTCTTGTCGTCCCATCACATTTGTAAAAATGTTAAACTGAATATATATATATATAATTATTCTCCCACTTACATTATATGGATCCGAAACTTGGATTCCTACTTTAGACTTAGATTTATTTATTTAGCCTGGTGGAGTTAAGGCCATGTGGCATTCTCTTGCATTCACCAGGACAAACATATATTACATCAGACTATAACAATTACAATGAACTCTAATATTAAATACTAAATAAAAATTTGATCAAAAAGATAATATCTATTATATTATGATCTATACTGCAACCAGTTACTGAAAATATATAAAGCTATTATTCTACCAGTTATATTATATGGGTGCGAAACATGGACTCTTACTTTAAGGGAGGAAAGGAGATTACAAGTATTTGAGAATAAAGTACCTAGGAAAATTTTTGGACCAAACAGAGATGAACAGACAGGTGAATGGAGAAGACTATATAACAATGAACTACATGGTCTTTATAGGAAGCCAGATATATTAAGAACAGTTAAGTCTCGTAGACTGCGATGGGCAGGACATGTTGCACGTATGGGGAATAAAAGACTTGCATGGAAGCTTCTTGTAGGAAAGCCAGAGGGAAAACGCCCAGTTGGTAGACCAAGAATGAGGTGGGAGAATAACATTAACTATGATTTGAGGGAAGTAGATTATACAGGGAATGATTGGAAATCATTAGCTCAAGATAGGGATCTATGGAGAGCTTATGTCCGCGCGGCCATGAAGCTACGGGTTCGATAGTGCCAGTGAGTAAGTAAGTAAGTAAGTAAGTAAGTAAGTAAGTAAGTAAGTAAGTAAGTAAGTAAGTAAGTAAGTAAGTAAGTAAGTAAGTAAGTAAGTAAGTAAGTAAGTAAGTAAGTAAGTAAGTAAGTAAGTAAGTAAGTAAGTAAGTAAGTAAGTAAGTAAGTAAGTAAGTAAGTAAGTAAGTAAGTAAGTAAGTAAGTAAGTAAGTAAGTAAGTAAGTAAGTAAGTAAGTAAGTAATGCAACCAGTTAATGTTAGTTAAAATTAAGCCTAAAACTAATAATAAAGTGTACACAAGTAAGACATATTAAATTGTCCCTGTCTAATGTTTATAAAAAACAAAAAGAAAAATAATGAGATATAGAAAACTAATTTTACGTTTGTACAATATTTAAAACAAAACAGAGGGAGGAAAGGGGATTACGAGTATTTGAGAATAAAGTTCTTAGGAAACGTTTTGGATCTTCGAGAGTAAAACAGACAGGTGAATGGAGAAAACTACATGGAGTGAGCTACATGGTATTTATAGGAAGCCAGATATAATAAGAACAGTTAAGTCTCGTAGACTACTCTGGGCAGGACATGTGGCACAAATGGGAATGAAAGAGGAAAGCCAAAGGGTAATCGCCCAGTTGGTAGACCAAGAATGGGGTGGGAGAATAACATTAATTATGTTTTGAGGAAAGTAGATCATACAGGGGATGATTAAAAATATTACCTCAGGATGGTGATGTATTAAGAACTAATATCTGCGCGACAATGAATCAACATGTTCTATAATGCCAGCGAGATACAGTAGGTTTGTAAAAGAGAAAATATTGGACACCTGAAGACATAAAAAAGTATTTGAAGAGATGCAGCAGAGTTGGTTATGGCACATATGCAGAATGTATGAGGAATGAAAACTAAAAGAAGTCATGTAAATGAGAACATAGGAAGAACTGGAAGCGGAAGACCTAAAGTTGAATGGGAAAATACATAAGAAGAATGGGACGAAAGCGAGGCAAAACAATTGTGGAAATCAGAAGAAAGAACAAGAATAGAAATCGATAGAGGAACTGCTGGACCGAGGTGAACTCGAAGATACGCGTCTTTAAGGGGCGGGGAACAATAGACATTCGATATACAATAAGGCGCAAAACACTGCTAGCTATATAATACTCAAATATCTACTTACTTACTTACTTACTCACTGGCACTATCGAACCCGTAGGTTCATGGCCGCGCGGACATAAGCTCTCCATACATCCCTATCCTGAGCTAATGTTTTCCAATCATTTCCTGTGAAATCTACTTCCTTCAAATCATGGTTAATGTTATTCTCCCACCTCATTCTTGGTCTATTAACTGGGCGTTTTCCCTCTGGCTTTCCTACAAGAAGCTTCCATGCAAGTCTTTCATTCCCCATACGTGCAACATGTCCTGCCCATCGCAGTCTACGAGACTTAACTGTTCTTATTATATCCAGCTTTCCATAAAGACCATGTAGTTCATTATTATGTAGTGTTCTCCATTCACCTGTCTGTTCATCTCTCTTTGGTCCAAAAATTTTCCTAAGTACTTTATTCTCAAATACCTCTAATCTCCTTTCCTCCCTTAAAGTGAGAGTCCATGTTTCGCACCCATATAGTATAACTGGTAGAATAATAGTTTTATATATTTTCAGTTTAACATTTTTTGAAAGGAGTTGGAACATCAAGAGTTTCTGCAATGCATAATAGCACGCATTTCCGGAATTGAGCCTATGTTTAATTTCTTTGGGCATCTCATTCCTATTTGAGATTATTGTTCCTAGGTATTTGAATTCAGCCACCTCCTCAAAATTTCCGTCATTTGTCACTAGCTGTCCATTTCCATTATATAATGTATTTCTACGTGTGACCATATAATTAGTTTTATTGATATTTACTTCCAGTCCTAATTTTTTAGTGTTACTCAATAGCGTGTGCGTGTTGTCCTTTAATATCTCCTCGCTATCAGCCAATAATACATCATCTGCCCCTGTGATTGACGGCCGACCACGCTTGACGCACAATCACTGGCCTCTCTATAAAGTGGTTCGTCTCATCTCATCCCTTGACCCTACCCTCAGTTGGAAACAAGTTGCGGATATTTATGTATTAATATTAAATAAATATGAAGGATATATAAATACAAATCCAATACAATTTATTGATATAGCCAAAAATATTAGACACGATACAAACAAAGGTTTTGTTGGTCCGGATGGATTACTAGTTAACGTGCTAATGCCTGGTTCGGAGGCTTGCGGGTTGAAAACTCTACTGGGACCAATGGATTTCAAGAGTATAAAGACTGTATGTTCCTTAGGATGAGACGTTAAGCTATGGGTAATGTGACATAGATTTAGCTCTAACTGTAAATAAGAGAAACACAACGTTTTAAAAATCATCATCATCGTCCTTTCAAGTATTAGGCCCAGTGGCTCGTTACGGTCTCCCGCCATCTCCGAAAAGGTCGACCCACAGATCTTCTGCCTCGAGGAATGTAGTGAAGAATTTGTTTTGGTATTCTGTGACGATCCATGCGCTGAATATGGGCTAGCCAATTGTTTGTATATTCTTGGAGGTATTCAGATATATGTACGATGTTTAACTCTCTGGCTATTGTTGAATTTCTTTGGTGGTCTAGAAGGCTATAACCTGCAGTTCGTCGCAGAAATTTCATCTCCGTGGCTGTAATATGACGATCATCCTGAGTTCTGATGGTGCAAGCTTCACTGTCATAACAGATTATGGGTCTAGCGAGAATTTTATAGATTTTCATTCTTGTGTGTCTCTGCACTTTTGATGGTTTAAAAACTTGGTTGATAATTCTTAAAGCTTTATTATAGTTTTGTATTTTAAAGGATATATCACATTCCTCATTATAAGTTAGATTATATCCTAAGTATTTAAATGAATTAACTTGTTCTAATATTGAATTCTGAATATAAATTTTAGTTCCTACTGGGAATTTCCCTTGAAATGCCATAACTTTAGATTTTGTTGTTGATATCTCCATGTTAAATCTTTGGGCTATTATATTAAGATGATGAGTGGAATATTGTAATTCATCTTTCAAAAATAAAATTATAAACTTGATACGTAAAATGTACTTCTTCTTCAACTTGGTTAGATTTTTATAAACTATAGGCTTTTGGAACACGTTACATCGTCAGAATTTGTGACTGATACGTCAATGGAATTCTATCATCTGTTTCAATATTAACTCATACATTGCAACAAGAGGCCTCTGGTAAAATGTCTTGGTTCTTTCACGCCTAGAATTTAACTAATTTTTAAATGATCAGAGTTCACAGTAATATAATGTACGTTTAAAAACTATAATATAGTTACCTTGTAGGTCCGTCTCCTCAACTTAAATTCTTTTAAAACTCTGTAGGCCTTTCGGGACTAGTCCCATCATCAGCAGAATGCAATAGGTCCGTTCTTGTTGACCCTTGTTGAAGCACTGACTTGGTTGTGACAAGGGTCAACAAGAACGGACCTAATGCATTCTGCTGATGATGGGACTAGTCTCGAAAGGCCTACAGAGTTTAAAAGAACTTAAGTTGAGGAGACGGACCTACAAGGTAGCTATATTATAGTTTTTAACCGTACATTATATTACAGTCAGGTAAGCACAAAATACTGACTTCTAGACTTCTGGAACATAAGTTTCGAAGATATGAAAATATTGGAAGAATACTTCCATTGTATGTCTTATTGGGCCGGTGTGTTGACCGCATGCCATCCATGACATCTCTAAGCAAATAAGGTAACTAAAAGTTAACTTGGTATAGTAACTCCTTACAATGGAGAGACTATGGCTCAGCAATGGACTACACCATTATAGATAGATAGATAGATAGGTACTTCCATTGCAATTCAACTAGAGAACGATGGTAAGTAAGTAATTTATATTGTAACGCTCTAGTAATGTATACCGTATTGTCTAGTACAGGTTGTATACCAGCAGTGAGGGAGTGGTTGAATAATTTATAATTTCATTGTCAAGCTATAGTCATTTGTAGAATGTTAGTTTACATTGTACTTCATGTAGAGGAAACCGGATAATATAATATACATTCTATATGCATTTCTAACATATGTGAATGCAAGTGTTAGTAATAATCTTGAATACAAAAATCCTTACAGCGGTCGATGACAAAGAGCTGACGAAATAATGTTGAGTGATTCCGGGTTATGTGGCCGTGGTCCATAGTTGGTGTTGATACCAGACGTTTCGCCCTCAACTGCGGAGGGCATCTTCAGTGACGAGTGCTTCTAGGCGTGTTTCCTGGTCGGAAGATCTACTTAGAGTGAGCGCTGCGGACGTTGTGGACGTTGTATTAGTGGTGGGTGCAGGGTGAGTGGGCGTGGCTCTTGCTGATTGGCTAATGGTCGTCTCCTTGTTGTCCCTAGTGTTCCGATTGAGGGTCTTTCCACTTTTCAGCGGTTGCCCTTTTACCAGCCGGCTGCTGGCCCTTCACATCCACATGTGTCAATCACAGAGGTAGATGATCAACAGCCAGTGTAGGGGTGACATGTGGTTAGCACGTCGAGTCCCCCAGCCGTTATAGCTGGTTCCTCAACCTGGAGCCGCTGCTTATTGTAGCTACCCAATTGCCTCACGATGCTGGGTGGGCACCGGTCCCATACTGGCCGAAATACCATGAGAAAATTTCTTCCTCCATGGAGACTCGAACCAGCGCAAGTCCCGTAGCTCTGCGCCAAGGCTTCCTACCTTAACCGCTCGGCTACGGCGCGGGACTCCCTAGTGTTAATGCATTTATTTTCTAGTGTATGATACCAGGCCTTAGCCAGTTTGATACGTTCCTCTTTTCTGTTGATATTTCCCTTATGCTTGTATATGTCTATAGCCTCTCGGTATAATCTAGGGAAATAGTAGGAAGTTGTCTGCAGACAAGGAGAAATGGATAAATCAGCTGTAGCAGAACATGCCATTATGAATGGACACCAGATTCTATTCGACGATACACAAGTTTTAGCCACAACTTCCTACTATTTCCCTAGATTATACCGAGAGGCTATAGAAATATACAAGCATAAGGGAAATATCAACAGAAAAGAGGAAGGTATCAAACTGGCTAAGGCCTGGTATCATACACTAGAAAATAAATGCATTAACACTAGGGACAACAAGGAGACGACCATTAGCCAATCAGCAAGAGCCACGCCCACTCACCCTGTACCCACCACTAATACAACGTCTACAACGTCCGCAGCGCTCACTCTAAGTAGATCTTCCGACCAGGAAACACGCCTAAAAGCACTCGCCACCGTAGATGCCCTCCGCAGTTGAGGGCGAAACGTCTGGTATCAACACCAACTATGGACCACGGCCACATAACCCGGAATCACTCAACATTATGATTACCGGCCGTGAAAGCCTGCATTCAGCTGACGAAATATTCGCCTTTATCGTGTGTAAAATGTTGTGATGACTTTGTATTTGAAGACGTTAGTTTATGGCGGGACAGCAGGATATACAAAAGAGAACATGAGTGTGAATGGAGAACGCATTAGTACAAACATCAAGAGACATAAATTAAGAAAATACTAATCTACTATCTGTAATAGAATGAGAGTGCTTACTTGATACAAATATACGAATGACTCGAGTTTGTGTTAGGCGTTTTGGGAGAAAATTCATCAAATTTTGAATTCCCTTAGAAACACTTAGAAATGTTATATTACACGAACGTTTCTTTGAACATACAAAGAATGATTTTGAATGTTTAGATATGACCCTATTTTGCCGTGGGAGATATTAAGTAAAGTAAAGTGATCCCACAACAGGCCCGAAGGTCATTGGGGTAGTAGGAGGTTAAGGCTCCTACTTTTTCTAGACAATCGGGACTTTATGTCAGCCGGGTTGTCAGCCCTGCGTGACGGCCGCCTTTACCCCCAGAACAAGCGTCTAGTACTCATTTCAGTTAGAGGCTGAGTCGACCCCAGGGCCATGGTGCCGCCAGAGGGTTTGGGTCAGATTAAAATTCCTTACCCCAACGGGACTTGAACCCTCGACCCTCCGGCTTATAGCTCAGTACCTTAACCACTACGCTACGGCGTGCCTACCCATGTAATTCTTCTTCTTCTTCCTTCCAAGTATTAGGCCAAGGCCTGTTACGATCCTATAGAAAATTTTCCCTCCAGCGTTTCATAGGACGGCCCATTTCTTCTTTCCTTTATTTTCTTTTCTTCTCCAGAAAAGCCTGACCAGAGGCTATAAGATGGCAGCCCCATCACTGGTCTTGCCTTCCTTTGGCCAGCAACCAATGGAAGGGACTATTATTATGCTTTCAAGTCTTATACGAGAATTTCCCGTAAGGATCAAACTAATGACCCATGTAATTAATCTGATTAAATAAATATATCAATAATATTATTGTGATTGTATATTCAAGTTAATTCTCCTTATATTATTATTTTATTATTATTATTTTTATTATTATTATATATTTTTAAATTCTAATCAATTGATATATAGTATAATAAATATGGGAGAGATACAGTTAAATATATGCTAATAACAGCATTTGACTATACTACACTATTTTATAAAAGTATTAATTAGTAATTTTATAGTTAATGTTTGGTGCTGTTAAAAAAATATTTTTTTTTTCCAAATGCCCCACGCTTGTATTTCGACATTCCTGGTTTCTCTCCTGGCATGACGTACTTGTAACCACTTCTGAGATTGGGGCGCCTGGAATGCGGGGTTACGTTGCCCCGATGATATGATGGGTGATGATGATGATAATGGTGCGCCAGGAGAGTCCCTAAATCCTAAGCTTAACCTAACATGAATTATGAATGATGATGATTGCGATGGCCATATGATTTCGGGGACCGTTTGGGCCTTAAAGTTTTCCTGACATTTGTCTTACAGGTGAGGAAAAACCCCGATAAAAACCTCACCCTGAAAAACTGTCCCAACCAAGGATCGAACCCGGGCCCGCTTCCTTGACAAGGCAGCACGCTACCTCGAGACCACAGCGGTGGACTATATATATATATATATATATATATATATAATCTAAAAAAGAAACGGTGGTGAATATTGAAGAGTGAAGAAAGAGAAAAATAAGAAGGATTAAATGTTTAGAGAAAGTTGGTTTATGAAAAATTAATGAAATGGTTTATTGAGAGAATCAATATGGGGTAAAATATTACATTGGGAGAGAGGGATTGGAAAAAGCTAACCGGAATGTATTCCAATGTACAATGAGTTTGAAATCCAAAGATAAATTCGACTGCATGGAGAAGGGTTCTATGGCAGTTTTCGATTCACCAAAGAGCCATGAAGTTTAGTTTAGCTTAGTTATTTATTGTGGTGTAGATATATATTTCTATCTCAATTCCTCCTCCACTTCTATTGATTTCCTTCTCGGCAATGTGTCCCGTCCTCTCAGCACTTTAATGGTTCCCAGCAGATGCACCTGGCTCTTACCTTTGGAATACAATATCACACTTATACGCCTGTTTTATACTCTCCCGTTCCATTAATGGTCGTCTGAGAAAGAGGTAACGCTCCGAGGAATAAAATAGATTACCAACTGCACAGTTTAGATATAAATATTCTGCCGTTATCACTAGAGATCAGATTTGAGCAGCTTACATGCAAAAACACCGTATCTTCATTTTCAATACATCCAAGTAGTTTTGTGCTCACTTATTTAATAGGTACGTTCAGAGATGTCCTATCAAAAGTAATGTTACGAGTGATTTCTAAATTATCGATAAATTCACGAGTCGCAAAGTGACTAGTAAATTTGTCTGGATGATTTGGAAATAAAAAGTTGCATTTATTAGGACTATTTAACTAATACAATTAATCTGTTTACTCGAAAATCATTATTTAAATGTAGTTATTTTTAATGGCTTACAACTCAATGGTATTAATAAGCTGTTAGTTTATGCTGATGATGTAGTATTGTTGGCCGATAGCGAGGAGATACTAAAAGGCCAACACGCACACACTATTGAGTAACACTAAGAAATTAGGACTGGAAGTAAATATCAATAAAACTAAATATATGGTGACACGTAGAAATTCAGTATATAATGGAAATGGACAGCTAATGACAAATGAGGGAAATTTTGAGGAAGTGGCTGAATTCAAATACCTAGGAACAATAATCACAAATAGGAATGAGATGCACAAAGAAATTAAACATTGGCTCAATTCTGGAAATGCATGCTATTATGCATTGCAGAGACTCTTGATGTCCCAACCCCAGTAAGTAATTCTTCAAATATACCGACTGGATCCGCGAATGAAGACATGTTTAGCCGCGAATACAGGAACTGTGTCGCAATTTTTTTACCTGCGAATAATGAAAAATCGAATATGGAGCTTTTACTGTGCAGAGAGCAAAGCTGTAATGTGGTGTCATATGAAAATTAGCATAAGAAGGATGCAAAATCGAAAGTACTCCTCAAGAATGATAATTTCTGAGAACAAATTCACGAATCTAAATGTGTTTACGTTGTAAGCTTTAAAGCTAAGAAGTTGTTTCAGGATTTAAAATTCCACATCGCTAAATCCGTCCCTAGAAATGCTCTTTTGTTTCTTCTTATCTCTAACGAAAACAATGTATTTTTGTGGTTTCTGAATTCAGATGGCCAATTCAATTCTATTTAAATTGTGAGAAGGTTGTGCTAAATTATTTACTTCCTCGAAAACTTCTACTTCCAAGAACGAGTTGATAAGATAGTGTAATGAACCAGAGAGTGGGGGATTATAGGAGTGTTCGTTATCTTGGATTATTCGTGCACAGGCGAGGATTAACAAGTAACATAGGTATCAAGGATGATCTCCATCTAGGGTTGTCAGATGTCCCAAAATGTAAGGCATATCTGGTATCTAAGACACTAAAAAACTAATATATGAGGAATTTGATATATCCTTTAAAATACAAAACTATAATAAACCTTTAAGAATTATCAACCAAGTTTTTAAACCATCAAAAGTGCAGAGACACACAAGAATGAAAATCTATAAAATTCTCGCTAGACCCATAATCTGTTATGGCAGTGAAACTGGGTCCATCAGAACTCAGGATGATCGTCATATTACAGCCACGGAGATGAAATTTCTGCGACGAACTGCAGGTTATAGCCTTCTAGACCACCAAAGAAATTCAACAATAGCCAGAGAGTTAAACATCGTACCTATATCTGAATACCTCCAAGAATATAGAAACAATTGGCTAGCCCACATTCAGCGCATGGATCGTCACAGAATACCAAAACAAATTCTTCACTACATTCCTCGAGGCAGAAGATCTGTGGGTCGACCTTTTCGGAGATGGCGGGAGACCGTAACGGGCCACTGGGCCTGATACTTGAAAGGACGATGATGATGATAATTAAATTTAATCTAATGTGTGGCACTATTAAAAGAACCCTTAAAACACAAGAAAAGAAACAAAAATTAAATTTAATAAAGTAATGGTTGTTCCTGTATTGTTGTATGGATCAGAATGTTGGACGATCACTAAAATACAAGAACACAGATTGGAAGCAGCTGAGTTGAGATTTTTAAGAAATATAGCAGGATTTACTCTGCTGGATAAGAAAAGAAATGAAGATATAAGAAAGGAACTAAATATTTTCAAACTTACAGACCGAATAATTAAATATAGGAACGAATGGAAAGAACATGTTGATAGAATGCCAGAAGGAAGATTTCCAAAATTATTGGTAAATTATAAACCGCACGGAAGGAGAAATGTTGGTCGCCCACACAGAAGATGGTCTGAACAATTTTAACAATTCTAGCTTTCATTAAACTGGAACGAGCCAACAGGTTTAATCCCTTGATGATGATGATTTAAGTAACATCTACTTGTTTATTCGTCAATTGTTTTATTAAAATTATTTTAAAAAGGGAAATCAAATTATACGGTATACATTGTATGAAGCAATTTCGGGTTTCAGGTAAATACCCATTTCTAATGATCGAATTTCGCTGATTTTCTCTGAATACCTAATTCGTATTAATTTAATAGCATATAGGCCCGTTGTAGTTCGGTGTGAAACATTCAAAACTGCATTCGTTAGGGTAATTTTAAAAGTTTTGTCTTCTTCTTCTTCACTTCCTGGTTTAGGCAAGAGTTGCCTGTTCCGTCTTCACTAATAGATCTAAGACCATCTCTTCCGAGGACGTCCGACATCTCTTCTTCCTCTTGGAAAATAATGGAAGATTTTATTTGGTAATCTTCTTTCTTCCATTCTTTCTACATGTTCTTTCCACTGTATCTTCTTGTTAAATATATTTTCTTTTATGGAGTAGATCTGCAGTTTTTCGGGGATATCCTCGTTTCTTATCTGGTCCATTCTAGTGCAGCCTTTTACACTTCTTAAAAATTTCATCTCGGCTGCTTGGATTTTACTTTCTTGTTTGGTAGTGGTAATCCAAGATTCACTCCCATACAAAAGGACAGGGACAGCCATTGTTTTATACAATTTTAATTTTGTTTGTTTATGGGCTTTATTATTCAATGTTCTATTTATTGTACCACAAATAGCTTGAAACTCATGTGTTTTGTGTTCAATGTCTTTATCATACCCATAGCTGATGTCACATCCTAAATATTTAAAGTGGGACACTTGTTCAATAATTTCGTCTCTAATTACTATTTTTGCACGCAGAGTATTTCTTCCACAAAATGCCATTACTTTTGTTTTACTTATTGAAATTTTAAAATTATAATCGCTACATATTGCATTTAGTTTGTAAGCAGCCAATTGTAACAGATCTTCATCATGGTGTGTAGTAAGACTAAATCATCGGCGAAAAGTAAGTTATTAAATTTTTGTTTGAAGTGAACCTCTACACCTAATGGTCCGACTTTACCGTTTAACGAACTTTTTAAGTTGACTTTACTTTTTTTTAATGATTACTACAAGTCACGTTTGGTTCTGACAAAACAGAAATTGCTGCGTCTAGAGTTCACACACACACCACACACACACACACACACACACACACACACACACACACACACACACACACACACGATATAAATTAATATATATTAGGGTGGTGATTGTTTAAACTTTTCCAATTTCATTTCGCATATCCCCTATATGTTTTTTTTTTTTCATTTTGGTTGTATGAAGCCATAGAGAAACTTCGAATAGAGGGGAAACTGAGTACAGTGACATCTAAAAAATTTCGGTCGTTTACGATGAACTACATTGAGCAAACTACAATGGTGGCGCTGTTTCGTAGTAACAGAATATGTAACTAAATAAAACAAATGCAAGGCACAGGGCGTCGTGCACGCCGTGTTCACTCGGGATTATGGGAAATTAGCCATTTTGTAAATTTAAATTTTTAACTGCTAACCTTTCGTTCTATGTAGACGGTACTGTAAAAATTATATATTATCGAAAGTTAAAATCATTACTTAGATTTTATTTTACTCTAATTTGTAAGTAAATTCAAGCTTGTTTACGTTTTTAATGTGAATCTATTTTCAAAGATAAACCTACTAGAAGTGATAAAATTCTAAGATTTGTTAGGTTAGGAAGAGTGATGTTAGTGTACAGCCATTTCTAATAAACATTTTAAAAATGTGACTTTATAATGGACTTCAGATGTACGACATGGCTAAGGTTCTTTAATAAATATTGTAAAAAATATGTATGTGAGAATAAGGGGGTAGGTCAATTGTACATATTTATTAAAAGAGCTCTTAATGCACGTTTTTAAATTTTAATAAACGAAAATAAATTAACATGTTTTATTTATTTCCATTCTTCCCTTCTGTTAAAATTAAAGAAAATCTTTAGGTCTGAGAGGCTGGGTATAAATAATTCCATAATTTAAGATTAATTAATACGTTATTTATTCCGATAAAAGTTCAATTTCATGATTATTCACCAGATGGCGTTATATAATTATAATTCATAATTTTACCACCAGGCGGTGCTGAATTTCATATTAGTACCAGAAAAAATCGAAAAAATTTAGATGTCGATAGTTGTTTTACTTTAGCGCCGCTTATGGCATGTACGCAAAACTTGTCCACTTTCTTCTCTGGTACTCTGTGGTATGAAGCAATTTAAAGTAAATTTTGTTGAAATTTAAGATGAGGAACCCGCGACACTTTGAGATAGAACAGCGCGTCAAGTTGTTATCCAATGATAATGATTTATGATGTTAACTACTATTTACTTTTTAAAATGCCCCAGGTTTGTATTTCGACTTTCCTGGTTTCTCTCTTGGCATGGCGTACTTGTAACCCACTTCTGAGGTTGGGGCGCCTGGAAGGCAGGGTTACGTTGCCCCGATGATATGATGGGTAATGATGAGGAGTCCCTAATCCTAAGCTTAACCTAAGATGAATATGAATGATGATGAGTGTGATGGCCATATGATTTCGGGGACCATTTGGGCCTTAAAGTTTTCCTGACATTTGTCTTATAGGTGAGGAAAAACCCCGATAAAAACCTCACCCAGAAAAACTGCCCCGACCGGGGATCGAACCCGGGCCCGCTGCGTGACAAGGCAGCACGATACCCCGAGACCACAGCGGTGGACATGACTAATTTTAATAACTGCACTTGAAGATAATTATTGATTTATTTCTCTTGTTTAAGTCAACAGAAAAACAAATAAAAAGGACTGTTGTACTTTTTTTACGACTGATTTCAATAACTGCATTTGAAGATAATTATTGATTTATTTCTCTTGTTTAAGTCAACAGAAAAACATATAAAGAACTGTTGCTGTATTTTTTTATATTTATAAATTCAGATCCAATGCGGCAAGGATTGATGTTAAATGATAGAGATGATAGGCCATGCAGAGACGATCATTTTTTGTGAAGGCGCATATGAATTATGTGCAGATGAAGGTGTTAACCCATAAGGGTCGGAATTGAATACAAACAATTGTACACGTAGGCCTATCGTTTTATTGACTATTTAACTCATACCCCCCAAATAGGACTCAATGGCCAATCACGTTTCAATGATTTCTGTTTTACCACCAATCAGAGTCGTGTTTCACGAAATATTTATCAGTGTTATAATTACCATATTAAAGAAGGCTCCTCCTTTTTAATATTCTGAACAGGTCTGACCATTATTTTGCAGTGACTGAGCCTGTGAGAAATACGGCTACCAGATTGTATATATAGTGCATGAATGTCTACACATGCCGCATGCGGGAGTTAATATAAAAACATTTGTAGCAATTGATTATACCACCAAAAAAAAAAAAAAAAAGAAACCACTGTTTGCACTTTCTTAAATGTATTTTTTCCCAGGTAACAATCCAGAAAAATATAATTGTCATATTTACATCATACGACATCAGAAATGAATTAATATACAGTTTGATGTGTTTCATTTTTTCTCCACTAGAGAGCATTCTTACAATATTGCGTTCCTTTGGCAATAAATAGTATGATCTGGTTGCAGTGATAAACAAAAGAAGCAGATGAAGCGTACCTATCGCTTCTCATTTGTTTTCAAACATCGCCGTTTACATTAAATATATACATATTTTAAAATAGCTATATTTAAATAATGATTTGTGAGCAAACAGCTTAATTTTATTCGTTAAATAGTCCTAACAAATGCCACTCTTGATTTCCAAATTCTCTACATAAATTCACTCCTCACTTCGTGAGTCGTGAATTTATCGATAATTTGAAAATCACTCGTGGCATTACTTATGAAAAATTCATGTTTTTACAATAAGTGTTCAAACAGTCGAACCTGTGCGTCATTGCATGTTTGATAGCATCGCAGGAACTATCGGCCAGCACGGTCGAGCATGGCAGGATTCTTTTTGACGTCGTCAAATACAGAACTCAACAGATCGACAGACTAAATGTTGCATTTGACGAAGTCGAAAATAATTCTGCCATGCTCGGCCGTGCTCGCCGATACTTCCTGCGACAATATCAAATATGCAATGATGCACAGGTTCGATTGTTTGAAAACTTATAGTAAAAACATGTATTTTTCAATAAAATGATAGGCCTAAGTGTACAATTGTTTGTATTGAATTCCGATCCTTACGGGTGAACAATTTCATCTGCGCATAACTCATAAACGACGTGTTTGAGACTATACGTTCCTTCACAAAAAAAATTATCTTCTCTGCATGGCCTATCGTCTCTATCATTTTGTTGGTGAGGTCCTGTTACACCCTGTATATATATATATATATATATATATATAGTGAGGATAACATAGTTATTAACTGATATGAGAAGTAGGGGAATCCGGCTCGGAAAACTGTAATTAAGGTTGCGACACAGCTACCAGGTGATTTCATCCGCCATCATTTGCTTGTCACAGCAACCTATTTAGTCATTGGTTGTCTTCGAAAGTGTCGTTTCGTGGAATTACGCTTAATATAATTATTTTTTTTTCTTATTCCGTTGCTTATTTTCATTTATCCTCCTACAGGATTCCTAGAATACATTCCTATTAGGAGAAATCCATTACCTGATATCTTCCCTCAATACACGTCTGCTATTTATGTCCATTCCTTATGTATTACAAAAAATTACCTGGTAATAATGAACACTAAAATAGAATGGAATATCGTCACATGATGTTAGCATCTGAGTAGATCATGTGACATAATCTAAGGTTTCAAGAAGTCAAAGTAGACGCTGTGAAACTAAATAATCCATAACCAGTATTACATTAATACAAGTGACTCAAGTATCTCAGAAAAAAATAAGTGGTCTGGATTTTTAGTAGAAATCTGGTCTTTAAAATAAAAATACATTACCTATTTCAGGCGTAAAAATCGTATATAATCAAATGCTTAAGATGTTTCGTTCTATTTTACACGCTTTATGTTAGCTTGACCTGTATCTATCTATCTATCAATCTATCTATGTAACTGAATTTTCAACGCGTTTTTCACCCACTTAAAATAATTGGATCGACTTGAAATTTTGTATGCTTGTAAAGGACCCGTGACAATACAATAATTTGATATTTATTTTCTAAAATCCTGGCCAGAATCATCTGAAAATGAAAACTGGTATACTAGATTACGGCCTTGTCGGCTTTTTAGTTAATCGTAAGAGCTCAGTTGGTAGAGCGGTGAACTAGTGGTATACAATTTCAGTAATCCATAAGTCGCTGGTTCAAATCCGGCTGGGGAGGATTTTTTTTAGAAGAGTAATACTTTTAGCTCATACTACAATAGTATGGAATTTAAAGATATTTACATTCTTATCTTATTCTATAAAATATTAAAACTAAAAAATAAAAAAGTAAATAATAGTTTTAAAAAACTAAAACACCACGCGTTATTAGAAAACCGAACTCAAAAATGAAAAATAATTTTAATTTCCAACACGCTTGGGATAAATTTAAAGTGGTCAACAAAAAATCATCTCCAACACATATAGAATAAAACTAGAGTTATCAACAAAAGGAAAATAATTTTACCATCAAAAGCGTGGGGTGCATTTTATGATTTTTACATTTTCTTCTTAGAGACTTTACTTTTACCAATATCTGTTTATTATCAAATATATTAATTGATAAAGAGCACCTCACGCTTTTGATGGTAAAATTATTTTATTTTTGTTGATAATTCTAGTTTTATTCTATATGTGTTGGAAATGATTTTTTGTTGACCACTTTAAATTTATCCCAAGCGTGTTGGAAATTAAAATTATTTTTCATTTTTGAGTTCGGTTTTCTAATAAAGCGTGCTGTTTATTTTTTTTAAAACTATTATTTATGTTTTACTTTAATTTTGTTTTGTGACGCTTCAGAATCATTCGACATATTACATTTAAGATCTTCGCGTTACTTTAGTAGACACCATAATCTATGTCTAATGTTGTATGAACATATGTCTAGGCATTGTACGTTGATTTATTTCAAAAAGGGTTTGCAAATTCATGAATAATAATTTTAATGGAATTAGAAATAATTATTTTTTAGTGATCAAATTCCAATCTAGAATTTGCTTTGAAAACTGACGAAAATAAAACAATCTCTGAGTAAATACAGTCGATTCCGCAGATTCATGACGTCAAGGACATAAGCTCACTCAAACACACGTAGGCTATCTTAAGTTGATGCCTCCCTTTAAATAATAGACCATGGTTCGCACCCATACAATATTACTGGAAAATAAAAGTTTTCTTTTGTTTTTTTTTTCAGAGAAGTTGGCATGACGAGAGTCTCTGTAATGTAAAATAGCATGCTTTTCCATAATTGTGCTTATAGTTGATTTCTTTCTGCACCTCATTCTTGTATGTTGTTACTGTTCCCAAGTATTTAAATCTACCTATTTCTTCAAAACGTCACTAATTTGTCACTAACTATCAATTTCCATTAGATGGGTCTAATGTATTTCTACATGCGACCATATATTCGGGAAAGATTGGCATGCTACGAGTTTTGGTAAATCCAGAAAATTGGATAAACTTGGGTAAATTTCTGGACAAAACGCGGAAAATAAGAACAACACTCATTCATGAATAAATATATGTTATCAAAATGCAATAACATTAATTCTTAATAATTATACTGCGTGACAAGGCAGCACGCTACCCCGAGACCACAGCGGTGGACACGACCAGCACGCTACCCCAAGACCACAGCGGTGGACACGACCAGCACGCTACCCCGAGACCACAGCGGTGGACACGACTAAATTCAATAACTGCATTTGAAGATAATTATTGATTTATTTCTCTTGTTTAAGTCAACAGAAAAACAAATTCGTTAGCATCGCAATTAAAATCAAAGTGTGGACAGATCATGCACAGTGGCCACTTCCCTCAGACTACGGATTATTTTAAATGTCGTAATAAACGACACGAGGACCAAGAATTTGCTTCCCAGCCGAAGGAAAGCATAGACGGTAATGGAAACAAGGAATGATGAAAAAATTGGATGTAAAATAATAATAGTAATAATAATAATAATAGTAATAATAATAATAATAACAACATTATTTTACTGACGAAGTTACGATATTAACCACTCGTCCAAATTAGACAAATTTACAATAATTAGTCTTATAACTAAATTATAGTCCTGTATGTAAATAAATAATAAATTATTACTAACTAGATATACAGAATAATTACTATTCACTACTGTGAAACAGGCACAATCAAAATAGGTGTTGTGAAAATGTATTGTGCCAGAAGGTTGTCTCAAAATTGTTCTAATAATACATGTGCTCAAATTTCGACGCCCAACAACCAGGAGAGAGAAAGTGCAAATGAAACAAAAAGAGAAGGTAAACGATTTACGGATCTAATGGACACTTAACAACAAATGAAGTACATTTTAAACAAGTGGAAGAATTCAAATATCAGCAACAATATAGGAATTTTATGTACAGTATAATTAGACGTTAGACTTATGACTGTCTTTTGTTTTGGTTTCACATATAAACAGTTGAATAATATATATGCAATCTTATCTTTTATTACATAAAACACCTAGCTCTAATCATTAGAAACATGAATGAGGTGCAGAAAAGAAATACACTTAGTCTCAACTATTCAAATAAATGTAATTATGCATTCTCGGAAACTTGTCAACCCAAACGTCTCTCAAACAATTGTTAAACAATATATATCCATAGTAATTCTGCCCGAGGGCAGGTCTTTCACTGCAATCATAGCATTTTCATTCTATGCTTTGCAGCTTTACTAGGGAATTGTAGGTGTGTTAGCGTTCCCGTTGCTTTCCACACCGGTGAAGGATGATGGTGATAATGATAAGGATGATGATGATGGCCATATGATTTCGGGGACCGTTTGGGGGTTAACGTTTTCCTGACATTTGTCTTACAGGTGAGGAAAAACGCCGATAAAAACCTCACCCAAAAAAACTGCCCCGACCGGGGATCGAACTCGAGCCCACTGCGTAACAAGGCAGCACGCTACCTCGAGACCACAGCGGTGGACACAATATATATATATATATATATCCATCCATAGTAATTCTGCCCGAAGGCAGGTCCTTCACTGCAATCATAATATTTTCATGCTATGCTTTCAGCTTTACTAGGGAATTGTAGGTGTGGTAGCTTCCCGTTGCTTTCCACACCGCTGAAGGATGGTGGTGATGATAATGATAGGGATGATGATGATGATGATGATGGCCATATGATTTCGGGGGACGTTTGGCCTTAAAGGTTTCCTGACATTTGTCTTACAGGTGAGGAAAACCCCCGATAAAAACCTCACCCATAATACCAGGGCCCGCTACGTGACAAGGTAGCACGCTACATCGAGACCACAGCGGTGGACTATATATATATATATATATATATAACGGAGATGCTTACTTTTAACAAGTTATATAAAGAAAATTGTACCAAAGAGAAATGAAATAAATGAATGGAGAAAACTATATAGAATGAGGAACAATCCTTATGGGAAATCAGATGTAATTAAAACATTGTAGGAAACGAAGACAAGACAGGTTTCAAGAATGGGAAATGCAAGAGTGGCACGAAAACTTCTTACAGAAAATACAACAAGTACCAAGTGGGTAGGACAAGAATGAGGTGCGAAAATAATATTAATCATGATTTCAAATATGTGAATTTTACAGGCAATGTTTTAAAATATTAGCTCATATTAGGATCATGAACTTCTGGGTTTGATTGTGCCAGTGAGCTAGTTTAGTCAGTGGTAGTTTAATATAGGTTATCTATTTGTGTGTTTTGGTTGTGATGAGAATATATCCTTTTCACTTCTGAGATATTTCCTGTCTTTAAAACCCTCCTTGCTCAATGCAGAGAGAAATATGGAAAACGTTTATTTAGGTTCCTAAGAGATGGCAGTATATGCCTGCTTAGTTTGAAAGCAATGCAATACGTATTATATAACTAGCAGGCGTTTCGAGTTGAGAAAATGGATATACACACCCATAGCACGGCAAGCATTTTCTTTGCCAACGGATATACCCGTTCGTAGCAGTGTAAAGGATATAGAACGAAACAAGTTGAAATGAAGAAGGTAATGACATTGATAAGTAATATGTGATGCAATAAGGATATGCAGTGCACACATTTTCTAATCTGTAAGCATCAATTGGTCCCCTGTGAGAAACGGAAGGTAAGAACAAACAATTCCTCTATCATGTTGAAGAACGCTTCACAACTTGTGAGTTTATATAACGTGGGTCCATTCTCTTGGAAGAAAAGATATCTGGTAATGATGTGCGTCGCACTCTCTAATTTGACACACGAGTCAACCATCGGAAAGATACAGCGAGCTGTTTCCCTTCGCATGTCTGTTATTCACTTGTCACTTTCCTTTATTAACTGAAGTCTTTCATCCAAACTACGTTTTATAAAAATATTTGATAAATCGTTGCAGTATAGCCTAAGACTTAACATAACAATAATACATTCATTAAATCGTGTACGAAATTGTTTGCCATTCGCCCTTAGGATAATGTTAGTAGAAACACTTGCAATGCCCCATTTTGATTATTGTGACACTCTTTTTACAGACTTAATATTATTTCCACTCAAAGACTTCAACGTGTTCATAATTCTTGCGCTCGTTTTATTTGTGTTATTCGCAAATTTGACCATGTTACACCGTCCCTGGAACAATTATCGTGGCTTCGTCTAAGAGATCGTAGAACTGTCCATTCCTTATCCCTTCTCTATGAAATACTTCACACATCATCGCGTAATTATTTATCACGCCGCTTCATCAGACTATCCGACACACATAATCTTGACACTCGATCCCATCAGCACATTGTCCTTTATATCCCTCCTCATCACAATGTGTATTATTCATTATCTTTTACGGTGTCACTTACCAAAACATGGAATTCCCTTCCGTCCTATGTCAGAGACCGTCAAACTATAACATCCTTAAAAAACAAACTAAATAATTATTTAATAACAAACTAACTTATTCACCTCACTGATAGTATTGTTTTAGCAATATTAATATATTTAATTATTTATGAAAATAATATTAAGAATAACAAATATTTTCTTTTGTTTTGTTTTAAATATTGTATAATCGTAAAATTAGTTTTCTATATCTCATTATTTTCCTTTGTTTTTTATATACACTAGACAGGGACAATTTAATATGTCTTGCTTGTATACATTTTATTATTAGTTTTAGTCTTAATTTTAACTAACATTAACTGGTTGTATTATAGATCGTAATATATTAGATATTATCTTTTGATCAAATTTTTATTTAGTGTTTAATATTAGAATTAATTGAGATTGTTATATTCTGATGTAATATCTGTTTGTCCTGGTGAGTGGAAGAGAAGGCCACAAGGCCTTAACTCCACCAGGCTAAATAAATAAATCTAAACATCTAAGGGTCGAATGTTTGAACGCATTAGACAGTAAAAGGCGTTCTCTGCTGATAAACGTTTATTCAGACACATTTTTCTTACTCAGAAATCTATTCACGCGGTAATAATTGTAAAGCTACCTGACAAGGTACCTTAAAATCGTAGCTCAAGATATAAACTTATGTGAAAATCCCGAAGGGAACCGATGGTAACCGATGTGGTTTAAAACTTATCCAAGATGTCGGACCTTGAAGACTTCGATCATGTTTTCGGTATACGCGGAGAAGAAGAATTTGATAGAGTCTACCAAAGAATACAACTGGAAGAACAGGAGAATCGGCGTAATATTGCGCGTCGCAGACGTGTTTGTATACGGTATTATTTGCGGGATGCAATCATAAATGCATTCCTCTATAGCAGACGAAAATAACGGAAGTGGTTTTATCGCTGAGAATTCTGGGTAATTCGTTACCAATATTACGAAAACGTCAACATTCATGCATGACCGGTTAAGGCGGCCGTTAATTCGATCTCAGCTCACCAGTGATTGGAAGTAATTTGAGTAGAGACTAATGTATTTGCATACGACCCTAAATCTAAGAGTCGCATTTCTTCATGAATAGAAATTGGGACAGCGATAAATTAATCATGAAGTTACCTATGCATGTACTATATGGAGCGAACTAGAAGAATAAACTTTAATTTTATATAAACTAGTGCTTCCATACTACCATCCGTTAACTATTAAAACTGAATAGTTTTTGCGTGCTTACCTTACAGGGCCATTCTGTGTTGTCACTGTGCGCGTTGGAGTTGGCTAATGGGAGGTTCCGACTGTTCTCACTGGGAATGACTTGACTGCATTGACGTCACATATCGTCGAGCTCTGTGTCTTGATGCAATCATTCCGCTCCCTACAAAAATCACAAATTAAATGAACCATTATCGTTATGATACTTTTCTCGTCAAAATGGATGACACTATTAAAAAAACGCATATAACGAAATTGTATCTATGCTAAATGCTATGAAATAAATATGGTATATAATTAATATATTATAATTTATAAGCAAGATATATTCAGTAGCAGAGCCCATATCGAAAACAACAAATTATGCGCAACATATCTCAGAAAATCGAATTACGAAGGAATTTTGAGGTTTTTAATAATTTTAAAAAATACGAATATTCACGCTCGCTACTTAAGATATCGAAATAGCTACGAATAAATAAATAAATAAATAAATAAATAAATAAATAAATAAATAAATAAATAAATAAATAAATAAATAAATAAATAAATAAATAAAGTAAAGTAAAGTGACCCCACAACAGGCCCGGTGGCCCTTGGGGTAGTAGGAGGTTAAGGCTCCCACTTTTCCTAAACAATCGGCACTTTATGTCAGCCGGGTTGTCAGCCCTGCGTGACGGCCGTCTTTATCCCAGAACAAGCGTCTGGTACTCATTT
Organism: Diploptera punctata; assembly: GCA_030220185.1. Taxonomy (NCBI): domain Eukaryota; kingdom Metazoa; phylum Arthropoda; class Insecta; order Blattodea; family Blaberidae; genus Diploptera; species Diploptera punctata. Next base: position 22,558 of record JASPKZ010007376.1, on the reverse strand, counting down.
CAGTTAGAGGCTGAGTCGACCCCAGGGCCATAGTGCCGCCAGAGGGTTTGGGTCGGTTTAAAAATCCTGACCCCAACGGGACTTGAACCCTCGACCCTCTGGCTTCATAAATAAATAAATAAATAAATAAATAAATAAATAAATAAATAAATAAATAAATAAATAAATAAATAAATAAATAAATAAATAAATAAATAAATAAATAAATAAATAAATAAATAAATATATATATATATATATATATATGTTCACCGCTGTGGTCTCGAGGTAGCGTGCTGCCTTCTCACGCAGCGGGCCCGGGTTCGATTCCCGGTTGGGACGGGCTCCTGGGTGAGGTTTTTTCGTCACCTGTAAGACAAATGTCAGGAAGCTTAGGGCCCAACGGTCCCCGAAAATCATCCGGCTATCATCATCATCATCATCATTATTATCATTATCGTCATCCTTCACCGGTGTAAAAAGCAACGGGAAGCTACCACACCTATAATTCCCTAGTAAATGCCAAACATAGCTTGAAAATGCTATGATTGCAGTAAAAGACTTGCGCTCGGGCACAATTACTATGGATGGATATATATTGTCCACTTCTGTGGTCCAGAGTAGCGTCGCTGTCTCGTAAGAAGCTGACAGTGGTTCGACCTACGGTCGGAAAAAAGTTTCCTTGGTAACTTTTTTCGGAAACGTCAACGCCCAAAGGGCCCCCGAACATCATCTGGGCATCATTGCATCATTATCATATTCGCTATGTTTAGTACAAATGTGTGTTTGAGTGATGTGTTTCGTCTTAATGCTGTGTTGTCTCGGAGGAGACTCTGACATTGTGCTGATCACTCATCCGGCGAGGCACTCCATGTCGTTGTCTGATATAACAAAATTGTGATCCATAGTTAACCCTTAAATTGGAAAAACACAAATTTCTTCTGTTAGTTATTTGAATGTGGCGGACCGCAGTGAAAATGGAATCTTGTGTAACTGTTATTATTAGGTATATTGTGTAATTACACACACATTTAAGTGGTTTATTTTTGTTCGTTTTTTCGTGATGTATTTAAAATATTAAATTAATTAAATCAACTGACGTATCCAAAAGGATACATTACGAATTTAAGGGTTAAAATCCCTCCCTCGACGGACAGGTCGTGCTACTGTAATGTCCGATTGGCATGTGGCACGTACAAGTACCTTTAAGGTGAGAGGTTAAACCGTGTCAATAGAATATATAACCAAATTAGCGTACAACAATAAATTGAAAAAGCGGTGTTAAGTTCGTGAACCAGGAAGCTCAGAACGCTAGAAGCGGGGGGTGGGGTTAACCTGAGAGAAAATCTAAAAATCTATCTAGCGATCGCCTTATTTGCTTTCTGTAACAAAATTGTATGTATGGTACAGAATATTACTTGTAAAAGAATATATATATATATATATATATATATATATTCCGTAAACCTAAAAAATCTGGCCATAAATTCGAAATCTGAAGAATTCGCTTAGATAATATATGTGCGTTATTCGGGTTCCGCTTTAGCAAATAGATGACATTATCATGAGTAGTGACGACATAGGAAACATATTGAATTTCTTTAATTTCATTTACACCAGTTTTCATAAAAATCCGAATCGTCTTTACTTTTATTTTTCTACTATACTGCACTCTATAAATACATATATTTTTGTTGTTTTAAGAGTCTACTACAAGACAGTTACAGCATACCGGTACCCCCCTATTTACACTTGCTGACGTCTTCACTGGGGATCATAAAGCACTGATTTCCATTCGAATAACGACTGGTTCTCTCGATTTCCGGCCGGTCTTATTTAACCGGAGAGACGACAGAAAATACCAGAGGCGGCAGAAGCTTATTACGCCGGCAGCCACTAGAGCAGTCACGAAAGCGAATCTTCTAGAAAACACGTCCGGAGAGAACGCTTGCGCTTGTTCATATTATTCACAATCCTAATCAGAATCCCTTGTGCCTTATAAGATGAGATACGATGATCAGATTACTTAGTTGAACAATATAGATCCTATCTAAATTTTCTTCTGTAATATATATAGAGGAATGTAATATATATATATATATATATATATATATATATAACTAATTGTAGCATGAACAGTCATTATAATGTATGACTATTATATTCTAACACCCTTTATTGACCTAATTAATTTCTTATTAAATATGCTGAAGAATACCTTTTTAAAGAATTATGTCGCTCTTCTGGTACTTTTCGAAAATTATTTGCAACGATCAATTTATAATTTACAAAAAATAGGTGCCAAATTTAATATGGAAATATCAATTAACAAAACTAAAATTATGGCATTTCATGGGAAGGACCCCATACAAAGTAAAATCTGTCTCCAGAATAACATTTTAGAGAGATCTAATCAATTTAAATATCTTGGATATTATCTCTCTATCTGGGATGAAAAGGATATCCCTGAAAAAGTTACTAGTTATAATACAAGTTTAGGAATTATTAATCAAGTTATGAAACCATCCCTTGTACAAAAAACACCAGATTACGTTTATATAACACTTTGGCTAGACCAGTGTTGACCTATGGTAGTGAAGCATGGACACTAAAAAAAAACATGAAAGCTGAATAACGGCTTGTGAAATGAGATTCATGCGCAGAACAGCGGGTTACACCACATGGGATCGGAAAAGGAACACCGATATCTTAAAAGAATTGAAGACTACGCCAATTTTGGAATATATTAAACAGTACCAACTAAATTGGAAACACCATCTTGAAATAATGACTTCAAATCGGATCCCCAAAGCTGTTTATAATTATATACCAAGAGGACGAAGATCGCTGGGCCGTCCTATGAAACGCTGGAGGGAAAATTTTCTATAGGATCGTAACAGGCCTTGGCCTAATACTTGGAAGGAAGAAGAAGAAGAAGAAGAATATCATAATAATTGAATATGTATCAAAATTGTAGTTATTTGGTATAGTTATACGGAAGTGTTACACAATGAGTGGCCACACATAGTTATCGCTTAGCTATTAAAATATCAGAGGTTAAAAACATTCAAAATAATGATGACTTTCCAGAAGGGGAGAACTTAGTTACATAATATTATGCACTCGAATTGTATCACACATGTCCCTAACAAGTACGCCATCTTGCACACGAAAGATGGGCGTAACTAAACTATAGCGCCCTCTTTCACCCCACTAAGGGCATTGTCACTCAAATTGTATATATTTATAAAAACTTACAATTGTAACCAGACAGATTATTATTTTCATCGGTATAACCGATAAGCTGTCTCATTTATTTTTCATTAAAGTCTGTAATTATTGTCTACACTCTCAGCTGAGTTTCTTCATAGTTAGGTTTAACCGTATCTACCAACTACATCTCCGAAGATTACCTGGTCCTGATTCCTCTATTCTATCTAAAATTATAAATTCTACTAGAACTTCATGAAGATCTTCACCTCCTGAAAACAACACTTACTTTCTTTTAATTCTGATTTATATTATAATTAATCACTTTTAATAATAGAAGGAATCGACCAACTATTACACTTCTTCTAAATGTTGTTTTATTATTTCTACAGTTTCTTCAATTGGGATATTCGTGTAGAGATTTGTGATATCGAAGACTATATTTTTTGTATTGACGTTTATGTCTATGTTTTTAATTAGGTTTGCTAGATCATATGAATTCTAAATGGCACAAAGAGTAGGGTGCGTGTAGGCAAACAGTTTTCAGACACTTTTGAAATACACAATGGGTTGAAGCAAGGAGATGCACTATCTCCTCTACTATTTAATTTTGTACTAGAGCATGCCATTAAATCTTTAGAGAATGAGGAAGGCTTACAACTGAATCGCGTTAATAAGCTGTTAGTTTATGCTTATAATGTAGTATTATTGGCCGATAGCGAGGAGATACTAAAGGACAACACGCACACACTATTGACTAACACTAAGAAATTAGGACTGGAAGTAAATATCAGTAAAACTAAATATATGGTCACACGTAGAAATTCAGTATATAATGGAAATGGACAGCTAATGACAAATGAGGGAAATTTTGAGGAAGTGGCTGGATACAAATACCTAGGAACAATAATCACAAATAGGAATGAGATGCACAAAGAAATTAAACATAGGCTCAATTCTGGAAATGCGTGCTATTATGCATTGCAGAGACTCTTGATGTCCAAACTCCTTTCAAGAAACGTTAAGCTGAAAATATATAAAAATATTATTCTACCAGTTATATTATATGGGTGCGAAACATGGACTCTTACTTTAAGGGAGGAAAGGAGATTACGAGTATTTGAGAATAAAGTTCTTAGGAAAATTTTTGGACCAAAGATAGATGAACAGACAGGTGAATGGAGAAGACTACTTAACAATGAACTACATGGTCTTTATAGGAAGCCAGATATAATAAGAAAAGTTAAGTCTCGTAGACTGCGATGGGCAGGACATGTTGCGCGTATGGGGAATGAAAGACTTGCATGGAAACTTTTTGTAGGAAAGCCAGAAGGAAAACGCCCAGTTGGTAGACCAAGAATGAGGTGGGAGAACAACATTAACTATGATTTGAGGGAAGTAGATTTTACAGGGAATGATTGGAAAGCATTAGCTCAGGATAGGGATGTATGGAGAGCTTATGTCCGCGCGGCCATGAACCTACGGGTTCGATAGTGCCAGTGAGTAAGTAAGTAAGTAAGATCAGATGAATTTCTGATATGTATTTATTTTTTTAATGTTTTTTCTCTTTAAGCTTTTTAGCAATTAGTTTGGATACTTTATAATTTGGAGCATTCATACAATGTGATGGGTACCGAGTTCAGATTGAGAAAACAGCTATAACGGCTGAGGGTCCGACATGCTTACCACATGTCACTCGTATCATATCTGGATAAGTGAGATGTGTATTGAGACCAGCAGCTTCCTGGTAGGGCAAGAGTCTTCTCGGCCTCTCGCGCCATGGAGTTTATTATCATTAGGCGGCTCAGTGGCGCAAGCGGTTAGACGCTCGCCTCTAACCCTGGGGTCCCGAGATCAAGTCTGGATCACTCCATGTGGACGAAAAGGAGCTTGGGCCGATTTTTCTCAGGGTTTTTCGTTCCATAATTTCATTCCAACATTTCCCCATACTCATCTCATCCATTTCGTTTAATTTCATTCATCTGCCCTCAAGATGGTGCTTCAGGCATGGTCGGTCGGCACCCTTGTCATCAGAGACCTCTATATATGGGGCTTCATATCATCTCATCCCTCGACCCGATCATGAGTTGGACACGAATTGAGTATATTTATTATTATTGTTATTATAATTATTAATATTATTCTTATTATATATACTTAATGTTCTGAAATGGGTATTCCTATAGGAGGAAAAGTACTGCATTCATTGCTGTTTGCAGACGATCAAATAATTTTTGCAGGGGATGAAGATGATATGAAATATATGATAAATAAACTAATGAAAGAATATAAAAAATGGGGCCTGAATATAAATTTACAGAAAACAGAATATATGTGTTTGGGAAAGGATGTGGATGACCTCATACTTGAAACAGGGAAAATAAAAAAAAAAGAGAATTTTTTTTAATATATTGGGTCAATAATTACAGGTTTTGGTACCTGTGAGAGAGATGTAGAGACCAAAATTGCAATGGCAAAAAATGCAACGAAGACATTAAATGGAATAATTTGGAATAAAAATATTACAAAGGAAACTAAAATGAAAATTTATAAGAGCATAATGCAGAATATTTTGTCATATGGAAGTGAAACTTGGTCATTGATGGAATTACAAAAGAACAAAAATTAGAACAGTTGAATTTGATTATTTTAGAAGAAGCCTCCAAAAAACAAGACAGGATAAAATAAGAAATCAATTGCTTTGGAGAGAAATGAATGTCACGACATCTGTTGTTAAGAGGATTGAAAATCAAACACTTAAATGGTATGGCCATGTACAAAGAATGGAAAATGAAAGATGGCCAAAATATATATACCAATGGTCACCCCTGGAAGAAATAAACGTGGCAGACCAAGATGGAAATGGAAAACTTACGTCAGAACTATAATGGATGATCGGAATTTGGAAGAGGGAGATTGGAATGATAGAGATAAATGGAAACTGAAGACGGCAAACCTATAATTGGGGGAAAGCCGAAGAAGAAGATATATACTTAAAATTGGATGTAGGTCCTAATGTTACAGAAGTGAGTTGATGAGATTATTCACGGACATTGAGATGCTTATAAAGATAAATATGTCGAGCACGTGCCTCATATTTAAGAAAATAAAACAATAATCCTCTTATGTCTAACCGTCAAATGGAGAGGAAGCAGAGAAAAAAAAAAAGCGTATCTATATAATAAGCTTCTTGAAGAGCTTTCCCTCAAGCAGACCTTATGCCGTATAATTAACAACTAGAAGAGTAAGCCAATCTAATTTTATAACAAGAAGAGCATTCGCAAAAAAAAATCTCTGATCAAATAGCAAAGGGGATATACCAGTAACAAAACACAAAATACAAGGTGTACTGATATTTTATAGTAAAGATTACATTTGAAGATTCTTAATTCAATTTAATTAAGTGAATATTTCTACTAATGTGTCATAAAATCTGGATATAAAATAATTTACTTTTCTTCTTAAACTTTAAAACTTAAATTTTGAATCGAATGGTAACAGAAGAACAGAGAGACCAAAAAACAGTGGATTCAAGGAGCTCAGAGGAGTTTTATGTCGAGAGGATTAATTAAGAGTGTTGCAGAGAATAGGGATTTATGGAGGAGTAAAATTTACAATGGGTTGTAGGAAAACTTCTGCATTGTAGAGAAATTCCCAATAAATAAGAGAGGAACTTTCTCAACACATTTTTTTAATTATTAATTAAATAAAAATAAAACGTAGTTTTATTTGATTTTCATATTTATTATATAATTCAGTGACAGCTGTTTCGGTACATTGTACCTTCTTGAGACATGTTAACAAATTATCTATTAAATAAAAATAAAACGTAGTTTTATTTTGATTTTCATATTTATTATATAATTCAGTGACAGCTGTTTCGGTACATTGTACCTTCTTGAGACATGTTAACAAATTATCATGTCTGAAGAAGGTACAGTGTACCGAAACAGCTGTCACTGAATTATATAATAAATATGAAAATCAAATAAAACTACGTTTTATTTTTATTTAATTAATAAATATGGATTTTCATCAAGTAAACACCAACTCAATTGAACAATTTTTAAATTTACCCTAACTATTTGTAACTGACTCACCGTTTTATACTGGTAACGTCGTTGCTGGTAACGTTATGGATACGGGTTTGATCTCCGATAGGGACATGTTTCCAGGAGAAGTTTCTTCTAATATTTTCTTCGCTAGTAAAATAAATGTCTAAATTCTTTAAGGCCCAAATAGTCCCAAACATAATTTTTGTTTCCAGAGAACAAGATGTGATGTCGGAAGTTCATTCAAATCCCACCAGGCGACAAAAGAAAAGATGTAGTTAATGATTCACTTCAAAAGGTAGAAATTAATTAAGAATGAATTTCTGACTGACTGAATAAGGCGAAGTTTAGCTTCACCCAGTGAGCTGCTTATGTTACAACCGACTAGGGCTCTTTGGCAGCTAAGTAGATAGGGTTTTAGTTCACTTAATCCGAGCCTACTTGGCGGCGCCAGTATTTCAAACATGAGGGTTCTGAAGTTTCAGATTTATATTCATATTATATTTGTGTTTATATCAATGTGTGTCATATTTTTATATAATTAGTTAGATCTATGGTAGTGAGATTTGGGGTTTTCAAAGAACGGAAATACTAAATAAGGTATATACGCATTTTCTAAAATATATTACAGGACTTAGTAAGACCGTTCCTAACTGTGGAATTTTATATGAATTTGGGTCATTTCAGGACGACATAAATTGCAAAATTCGTGTACTCAAGTAGGCCTACTGGTTGCGCGCTAATCCAAGGGGAACAAACAATGCTCAGAGCAATTTGTTACGACCACCAAATTAGGAACGCAAATGGGAAATTCTGGGCAGACGAGGTTAAGAGAGAACTCCAAAAGATTGGGATGGGTTGGGTATGGGAAAAAGGGACTGAAAGTCGCAAGAATGTGTGGAGAAAAATTAGGAGGAGGTACTTGGATATAAACCGACAGAATATTTTGGCCGAATGTACGGGAAAACGATCACTATTTTTACAAAGAGACCTAAAACAAGTTTGGGGAAAATAATCTTATATACTCACTCTAGGATTTAAAGAGAGATCAGGGTTTGCTTGGTTCTGGTTAGGGGCATGGAAATTTTTAAAAATTAGCGACGATCACGATATGCGAATATGCCCAATGTGCGGGAGCTTTGAAGACGAGATACATATATTAGGAAAATGTAACGATTTAGAATATTGGAGGCATCAGTTATTACCGGAAAGATTTCTAAATTGAAATCGTGGAAGATTGGCATGCTATGAGTTTCTGGTAAACCCATAAAATTGGATAAACTTGGGTAGATTTCTGGACAAAACGCGGAAAATAAGAACAGCACTTATTCAGGAATAAATAAATATGTTAGCAAATTGCAATGCTATTAATTCTTAATAATTCTACATAACTAAGTTAATGTATAATGTAATTGTATTGATATCTAACTGTAATATTATTGTGTTTTCTTTTGTTTTGTTTTTAAACATCAACTTATTGTAACGGACTGTCAACAGCACATACGGCTTACTGCCCGTACGATCCATATTTGTAAATAACATTGTATGTATCTTACTTTTAAATAAAGTCCTTATGTATGTAATTAGTCAGGTATTCATTGTATATTTGAGTGGGCCGAAAAAAAACTATTTTTTTTTAATTTCGAAGTTGTAATAGCGCGGAAAAGTTTCGAATTATATGGACAAAAGAAAATAATATATATATATATATATATATATATATATTAAGGCACTGAGCTACAAGCCGGAGGGTCGAGGGTTCAAGTCCCGTTGGGGTCAGGATTTTTAAACTGACCCAAACCCTCTGGCGGCACTATGGCCCTGGGGTCGACTCAGCCTCTAACGGAAATGAGTACCAGACGCTTGTTCTGGGGGTAAAGGCGGCCGTCACGCAGGGCTGACAATCCGGCTGACATAAAGTGCTGATTGTCTAGAAAAAAGTGGGAGCCTTAATCTCCTACTACTCCAAGGGCCTCCGGGCCTGTTTTGGGATCACTTTAATAGGTTCAATTCTGGAAATGCATGCTATTATGCATTGCAGAGACTCTTGATGTCCCAACTCCTTTCAAAAAACGTTAAACTGAAAATATATAGGCTAAAACTATTATTCTACCAGTCATATTATATGGGTGCGAAACATGGACTCTTACTTTAAGGGAGGAAAGGAGATTACGGGTATTTGAGAATAAAGTTCTTAGGAAAATTTTTGGACCAAAGATAGATGAACAGACAGGTGAATGGAGAAGACTACATAACAATGAACTACATGGTCTTTATAGGAAGCCAGATATAATAAGAACAGTAAAGTCTCGTAGACTGCGATGGGCAGGACATGTTGCACGTACGGGGAATGAAAGACTTGCATGCAAGCTTCTTGTAGAAAAGCCAGAGGGAAAACGCCCAGTTGGTAGACCAAGAATGAGTTGGGAGAATAACATTAACTATGATTTGAGCGAAGTAGATTATACAGGGAATGATTGGAAAGCATTAGCCCAGGATAGGGATGTATGGAGAGCTTATGTCCGTGCGGCCATGAACCTACGGGTTCGATAGTGCCAGTAGGTTAGTAAGTAAGTAAGTATATATATATATATATATATATATATCAAAATCGGTTGACATCCTTCGGTCGCGCAAAGGCTCTAAATTTTGACAAAATATGAAAAAATGTTAATTTTTGAGATTTTTTAAAAATTCTTAATTATATATTTTCGTAATGTAATAGTTTGTAACGTCTTCAAACAGAGCCTAAAAACATTGTCTTTTATTTTGGTTTAGATCAGTTGATACCTTCCGGTCGCGCATAAGCTCCAAAATTTGCCAGAATAATGAACAAGTTATATTTTTACGCAAATTTTGATATTTGATAAATAACTTCCAGATTATTGAAAAAACAGAAGGATAGAATACAGACGGCGGAGATGAGGTTCCTAAGACAAGTAAAAGGATGTACAAGACTGGGTAGAATAAGAAATGAGGATATAAGAGAAGAATTGAAAGTACAGCCTTTATTGGATAAAGTCACGAATTACAGACAGAAATGGATTGATCACATGGATGGAATGAGTAAGGAGAGATATCCAATTGTTAGCAAGAAATTATCAAGCAAGAGGAAGACGTGATGTTGGAAGACCTAGAAGACGTTGGGCTGATGCATTATGAAGTCGGAACGGGCAATTGCCTAATCCCTGGAGTGATGATGATGATGATTATTGAATGTCAGAACCCACAGATAGACATAAACGTTCTTAGTAAAGATCAGCAATGCCTACTTGATATTAAAAAAAATAAATAATTGCAAAAATGAAGTTTTTTCATATTTTGCCAAATGTCAGAGCCTTTCCGCGACCTGAAGATGTAAACCGATTTTAATAATTATTTTTTTTAGCTATATTCGAGTAATTTGCAATTTTTCGGTGCTATTACAACTTCGAAATAAAAAAAATATTTTTTTTTTTCGGCCCACCCTATGTTATATTAGGATATACAGTATTACTTTTGGCCTATTTATTATTAAACAGGTTCAATCTAAGCATATATCGCCCATTTCACATGAATGCTCTGTATAGCAGGACTCTTAATTAAGTACTCACGAAAAGTACGCCGCGTCCTTCCTAATACAATCCAACCCCTCCTATTCAACGCTATGTCGGATAGGCTACTCACTTGTGAATTATGCTATAGTCTGTCTGGTTTAACTCTACGAGAAATTTGTAGAATGAGACAACTGTACTCCCCTCTCTCACTCGCACCAGTGTTGCCGGTTTTCTTCACCAGATGTTAATAGGAGAAAGGGGGAGAAGAAAACTGACAACAGGGTGGGTTCTTTCTTTTGTATCTGGACTAATGTGGTCAACGATCTACCCTTGTATCTCCATCTCTCTCTCTCTCTCTCTCTCTCTCTCTCTCTCTCTCTCTCTCTCTCTTGCCAGGTAAACCAGCTATACAATATTTCATTGTTGAGTGTATGTGTACACCTTTTCACACCTAGTGAGCACTAATTAAAAGTCCTGATGTATAATATTAATGTATGAATAAGTAGTGTATTTTGTCATAAATATTCGTAATGTCTCGGAGATGGCTCCGGCTTGAACTGATCGCTCGTTCGGGGAGGTCTATACGTTCTTGTGTGGTCAAACAAAAGTATTTAGGCCTATATGATCCATTGTTAACAAACATTTTTCTACATATTGTGTTTCTGTTAGTTCCGGGTGGCGATGGGCAAGTAAACATATATACAAAGGGAATATCAATTTAAGGAAAATAAATAAAATATGGTAATAATCGTCTGGATTATGAGTGGGGAATAAAAGTTGTAGATTGTTAGTTATTCTTTCCCATATAATGATGATAAATATATAGGTATAAAAATAATAATATTGGAAATATTGTGGAATATCCTAAACGAAAAAGGCCTCCCTATTCAGATTATAGAAACTGTTAAGAGCTTGTACTATGGAACAAATATTTGTATTGACCCACAGCTGACTAAAAATAAGACATTTTTTCAAATAAACCAAGGAGTACGACAAGGGTGTTCACTCTCATCTATATTATGTAATATTTATATGGACGATATCCTAAAAGAATGGAAGAAGGTTTTAACTAATGAAGGAATATTAATCGATAATAAAGATAAAATAAATGCTTTATTATTCGCTGACGATGTTGTACTTTTAGCAGAATCTCAAAATGAGCTCCAAATGTTAGCATATAAATTTTAATTAATATCCAATAGATATAATTGTAAAATATCAATAAATAAGTCAATAGTAATGGCATTTATTGGTAAATATGGAATTAGATCAAAAATTGTACTGGATAACAAAATAATAGAACAAGTATCACATTTCCAATATTTAGGATGTGATATAACTTATAGAGAAAACAAAGATATAGAAAATAAAGTAAATAAATTCCAGGCTATTTGTGGAACCATAAAAAGAACCTTAGGTCGGAAAACAAGGAAAGATACGAAGCTTAAATTATATAAAACAATGGCTGTTCCTTTGTTGTTGTATGGAAGTGAAAATTGGATAATGAAATCAAGGGATAAAAGCAGGATACAGACTGCGGAAATGCTGTTTTTACGTAATGTGAAAGGATGCACAAGAGCGGATAGAATAAGGAATGAAACTATACGAGAAGAATTAAATATATATAAAATTGAAGATAAAATCAGCGAAAATAATAATAAATGGACAGAACACTTAATGAGAATGAACAACGAAAGAATACCAAAAAGAACCTTCCTGTATAATCCCAGAGGAACGAGAGATGTTGGCCGACCACGCAGAAGATGGACTCCACTTTTAACTTCGCCGGAACAGGCTGCATAGCCTAAACCTTGTAGTAGAAGAAGAAGAAAATAATAACATTGAAAATAAGTTCTAGTTACTGCTTTACGTTAAATAGGTAAATGTTCGTACTCTAAATGACAGCAACAATTTAAATCGATTTTCGCCCTAAGAAGATGCCATGACATGAATTAATTTATTCCATGGGTTTATATAGTAGTGGAAAATGTGTTAATCATAAGTAATGCCACGAGTGATTTCCAAATTATCGATAAATTCACGACTCACGAAGTGAGGAGTGAATTTATCTAGAGAATTTGGAAATCAAGAGTGGCATTTGTTAGGACTATTTAACGAATAAAATTAAGCTGTTTACTCACAAATCATTATTTAACTATAGTTATTTTAAAATATTTATATATTTAATGTAAACGGCGATGTTTGAAAACAAATGAGAAACGATAGGTACGCTTCATCTGCTTCTTTTGTTTATCACTGCAACCAGATCATACTATTTTTGCCAAAGGAACGCAATATTGTAAGAATGCTCTATAGTGGACAAAAAATGAAACACATCAAACTGTATATTAATTCATTTCTGATGTCGTATGATGTAAATATGACAATTATATTTTTCTGGATTGTTACCTGGGAAAAATACATTTAAGAAAGTGCAAACAGTGGTTTCTATTTTTGATGGTATAATCAATTGCTAGAAATTTTTTATATTAACTCCCGCATGCGGCATGTGTTGACATTCATGCACTATATATACAATCTGGTAGCCGTATCTCTTACAGGCTCAGTCACTGCAAAATAATGGTCAGACCTGTTCAGAATATTAAAAAGGAGGAGCTTTGTTTAGTATGGTAATTATAACACTGATAAATATTTCGTGAAACACGACTCTGATTGGTTGTAAAACGTAAATCATTGAAACGTGATTGGTCATTGAGTCCCATTTGGGGCATGAGTAAAATAGTCAGTTTAAAACAAGTATTTAAGACTTACGTATTAAGTTATGAAGGTGAAAAGCAAATTCTAGAGGATTTTGAAGAGTTGTTACTATAAAACACCGGGATAGAAGTTTTATCACTATAAACGAATATTTCCAGTGAGTTTATCTTCGTCGTGGGGTTCTTAACTTGAAGAGCAAGTCCTCAGTTGTAATGGAAAGGTTACGAGTGCGATAAAAAACACACTAGTTTGTACTTCAAAGAGAAGGTAATGTTACTTTCGAGGGAAGCTGTTAACCGAGAGAAATGTGTTGCAAAATGATACCTAACTCTAAGGAATCCGTATTTCTACTTGGGATATATTCATAAAGAAAACAAATATTTTATAAATTCATTCTACTTTACCCTCTTTTAAAATGAATTTGAATCTCTTTCTTTTATAATTAGCCTCCCATAAAATAAATCGATGTTTTCTGCGCTTCTCGTTTTTCTAATGATTACCGCAGCCGGAAATCAAGAGTGGCATTTGTTAGGACTATTTAACGAATAAAATTAAGATGTTTACTCACAAACCATTATTTAACTATAGTTATTTTAAAATATTTATATATTTAATGTAAACGGCGATGTTTGAAAACAAATGAGAAACGATTGGTATGCTTCATCTGCTTCTTTTGTTTATCACCAGATCATACTATTTATTGCCAAAGGAACGCAATATTGTAAGAATACTCTCTAGTGGAGAAAAAATGAAACACATCAAACTGTATATTAATTCATTTGTGATGTCGTATGATGTAAATATGACAATTATATTTTTCTGGATTATTACCTGGGAAAAAATACATTTAAGAAAGTGCAAACAGTGTTTTTTTTTGTGGTATAATCAATTGCTACAAATGTTGACATCTATGCACTATATATACAATCTTACAATCTGGTAGCCATATTTCTTATAGGCTCAGTCACTGCAAAATAACGGTCAGACCTGTTCAGAATATTAAAAACGAGGAGCTTTGTTTAATATGGTAATTATAACACTGATAAATATTTCGTGAAACACGACTCTGATTGGTTGTAAAACAGAAATCATTGAAACGTGATTGGTCATTGACTCCCATTTGGGGCATGAGTAAAATAGTCATTGTAAGCTGCATGATGAGTTGACATTTATGTCAGTCAGTCACACGTACTTTGATAGGTAATAAATATCATTACTTTTCTTCAGAAGTTGTAATTTATGTACAGTCTTAATCACGCTTTTTCCTCTATCATATCACGTAGATAACACCCTTAATTTCAACCAATTTTAATATTTATGCAAGTCATTTTGCTGTAAAAATGTCATGTAAATGTCAAGTCACATTTATGGAATTGCTCTATAGTCAGATAATAATCGGGGATAACTGAGCTCTGAATTCTGCTGACATTTGCCTTACAAGGGAACTATCAATCATTGCATGCCGAAACCTAACTTAAAATTTCTTCCAAGACCTTGTCCAAAATATCTGCCGCTTTTAACTGCAAAGTACAAAAATTCAGCGCCAAATATCTCATTTGTAGTAGAAGGAAGTATTACAACTTCTGACTTGGTGAATTGGATAACCCTGACAACCTGCCCGCGCGCCGGGTCCCGCCAAACTGAACTCAATTCTACTCACGCAGGAACTCCATTTGCTTCGCACAGTTGGTTGCTATTGCTGGATTTTAGCTTCCATTTCTGAGCCTTACAGTTGAAAGCGGGAAACTTGGTCGGACCATTAAATAGAACCTGGCTCCTTTATGTTTCAAGTAATTATGTTTATGGCCTTAATTTATGGTTACTTACAATCATTTTTTATATTACGCAATTTATTTGTACTTAATATTTCCTTACTATTTGAGTAGAAGAAAATGACTTATAGCTTTAAATCAACAGTTTAAATTAATAATAATAATAATAATAATAATAATCCATTCATAGTAATTCTGCCCGAAGGCAGGTCCTTCAGTGCAATCATAGCATTTCCATGCTATGCTTGCAGCTTTACTAGGGAATTATAGGTGTGGTAGCTTCCCGTTCCTTTCCATTCCGGTGAAGGATGATGATAATGATAAGGATGATGATGATGATGATGATGGCTATATGATTTCGGGGACCGTTTGGGCCTTAAAGTTTTCCTGACATTTGCTTTACAGGTGAGGAAAAACCCCGATAAATACCTCACCCAGAAAAACAGCCCCGACCAGGGATCGAACCCGGGCCCGCTGCGTGACAAGGCAGCACGCTACCTCGAGACCACAGCGGTGGACATTAATAATAATAATAATAATAATAATAATAATAATAATAATAATAATAATAATAATAATAATAATGATAATAATAATAACAATAATAATGATAATAATAATAACAATAATAATAACAATAATAATAACAATAATAATAACAATAATAATAATGTATGCATTCTTACGTATGTAGGTGCTTCCTTAGTGAATCGCAGGAATTATATTCAAAATCAACTGGGTTCATATCCCATTGACGTCGAGTTTGAATACAGTTTTAATGGGGTTTCTTTATTCGAGTACCGAATTTGAAAATATATTCCCCCTACTATGAACAATATAGCTACTGTAATTGTAAACTTTAATCCAACATAATGTTATATGTTTGTACTGATTGAATGGAAGGGAAAGCCGCCTAGTATTAACTCTCAACAGGATAAATAATAAATAAAATAATAATAATTAAAAAATATTGTAATTTATGTTGAAAGTTTGTGAAGTCTTTGGGAGTAGCTAAATTGTATGCATTACTGACTATTCACCACAATAGTCTCTCCATTCACATATGTGGTAGCACTGACATCAATTTATTTTCACTAATATAACATTTATGGCGGCTCGTGCAAGCAGTTAGACGCTCGTCTCTCACCGCTCCGGTCCCGAGATCGAGTCTCGGTCACTCCATGTGGGTTTCGTGGTGGACGAAACGGAGCTTGGACAGAATTTTTTCGGGGTTCCTCCCGTTTTCCCCTGTCACAATGTCACTCCATTATTCCGTCATGCTCATCTCATCCATTTCGATCCATTCCATTCATCTGCCCCTGTGATGGTTCGTCAGGCGTGGATGGCCGGCACCCTTGTTATTCATATACCTCTATATATAGGGGCTCATCTCAACTCATCCATCGACCCGAGCCTGAGTTGGACACGAATTAAGGATATTTATTTATAATGTAACATTTATAACATTATCATTAATAAATATTTTCGAACTCCGTTAATCCGACACACATAATCTTGACACTCGATCCCATCAGCACATTGTCCTTTATATCCCTCCTCATCACACTGTATATTATTCATTATCTTTTACGGTCTCACTTACCAAAACATGGAAGTCCCTTCCGCCCTATGTCAGAGACTGTCAAACTATAACATCATTCAAAAACAAATTAAAGAATTATTTAATAACAAACTAACTTATACACCTCACTGATAATATTCTTTTAGCAATATTAATATATTTAATTATCTCCGAAAATAATATTAAGATTAACAAATATTTTCTTTTGTTTTGTTTTAAATATTGTACAAACGTAAAATTAGTTTTCTATATCTCATTATTTTTCTTTGTTTTATATATACATTAGACAGGGACAATTTAATATGTCTTGCTTGTATACATTTTATTATTAGTTTTAGTCTTAATTTTAACTAACATCAACTAGTTGCATTATAGATCGTAATATAATAGATATTATCTTTTTGATCAAATTTTTATTTAGTATTTAATATTAGAGTTCATTGTGATTGTTATATTCTGATGTAATATATGTTTGCCCTGGTGAGTGGAAGAGAAGGTCACATGGCCTTAACTCCACCAGGCTAAATAAATAAATAAATAATAAATAAATAATCCAAACCTATTTTTGTCTTTACAGACTGGAAAAATTACTTAACCATATCACTTGAAATTCAAATTTAATTCTAATTTGCTGATTATATTTTGTTTCTTGTCGAATACCTCCATTCGTTACAGAAGTTTTATGTTCAAAGTAAAATGATGTCATTTACCGGTCTCAGGAGGTCCTTGTAATGGTAAGGGTTTGATTCCCACCTTCCTAGACAATTTACACGTGATGTCAGCCTGATGGTCAAGGATGAAGTGGGAGAATAACATTAACTATGAATTGAGGAAAGTAGATTATACAGGGAATGATTGGAAAACATTAGCTCAGGATAGGGATGTATGGAGAGTTTATGTCCGCGCGGCCGTGAACCTACGGGTTCGATAGTGCCAGTGAGTAAGTATATAACCAAACAATATTTTCAAGTGTTTGTAAATAATAATGAAATGGAGCCACGCAGGCCTTCATCACCGATATCAAGGGTTTAATAGTGCAGAATTGTAAGAAAAAATTATCTTAAACACTTAAAAATTAATCTCAAAGTTTAATTTTTTTTTTCAAATTCTCCAGGTTGTCTTTCGACATTCCTGGTGTTCTCTCCTGGCATGGCGTACTTGTAACCCACTTCTGGAAGGCGGGATTACGTTGCCCCGATGATATGATGGGTGATGATGATAATGGTGCGCCAGGAGAGTCCCTAATGCTAAGCTTAATCTTAGATGAATATGAATGATGATGATTGCGATGGCCATATGATTTCGAGGACCGTTTGGGCCTTAAAGTTTTCCTGACATTTATCTTACAGGTGAGGAAAAACCCCGATAAAAATCTCACCCAGAAAAACTGTCCCGACCGGGGATCGAACCCGGGCCCGTTGCGTGACAAGGCAGCACGCTACCTCGAGACCACAGCGGTGGACTCTCAAAGTTTAATTTATTATCAGAAGAACATCTTAAATATATAGTTCTAACGTGAAAATCAGCTGGCAAGAAAAGAGTTATAACCGAACACGCATAGGGCCCCTATTAATTACGCCTGAACAAACATTGACCAACAAATAGTTATGATCTACGCTTTGACACTGCGCAGGTAGTTTGCTGTTCAATTCTAGCCGTACGGCTCCCGGAGCTACAGTTACGCCTATTAAGGAGATGGTGAAAAGCTGAGGAGCCAATATAAATTTGCAACTGTCTTCTAAAAATGACTACAGAAAAGAAGATTAAACGTATCCCACATGTCCCTCCTGGAGTCATGGATTTTCCCCTAGCGAGGAGCTTCTTGACCAAGGGTAATTTACTTGCGCTTATTTCCCTACATATATCAGTAGCATCGAGTTTGAGGTTCCTATTGATGGGTATATCGATGCTATTCTTTTTGCAGACGATTTAGCTCTTCTGACACTTTCTGAAAATGATTTGCAACGATCAATTTATAATTTACAAAAAAATAGGTGCCAAATTTAATATGGAAATATCAATTAACAAAACTGAAATTATGACATTTCATTTGGAAGGACCCCATACAAAGTAAAATCTGTCTCCAGAATAAAATTTTAGAGAGATCTAATCAATTTAAATATCTTGGATATTATCTCTCGATCTGGGATGAAAAGGATATCCCTGAAAAAAATACTAGTTATAATAAAAGTTTAGGAATTATTAATCAAGTTATGAAACCATCCCTTGTACAAAAAAACACCAGATTATGTTTATATAACACTTTGGCTAGACCAGTGTTGACCTATGGTAGTGAAGCATGGACACTAAAAAGACAACATGAAAGCAGAATAACGGCTTGTGAAATTAAATTCATGCGCAGAACAGCGGGTTACACCAGATGGGATCGGAAAAGGAACACCGATATCTTAAAAGAATTGAAGACTACGCCAATTTTGGAATATGTTAAACAGTACCAACTAAATTGGAAACACCATCTTGAAAGAATGAGTTCAAATCGGATCCCCAAAGCTGTTTATAATTATATACCAAGAGGACGAAGATCACTGGGCCGTCCTATGAAACGCTGGAGGGAAAATTTTCTATAGGATCGTAACAGGCCTTGGCCTAATACTTGGAAGGAAGAAGAAGAAGAATAATATATCAGTAAGTGACCATGTGATAACTAATTGGAAACTAAGGCATTACTTGGATAGGGAAGGTCGGTTAAATATTCCTCAGAGACACTGATTCAGGCTTGAATTTATTACGATCCTGACAATCGTCTTACTCGGGACCCACGGCTTAAAGTCCCTCCCGAAGGACTTGTATCTTGGTCCACGGCTTAAAGTCCCTCCCGAAGGACTTGTAACTCGGGACCCACGGCTTAAAGTCCCTCCCGAAGGACTTGTAACTCGGGACCCACGGCTTAAAGTCCCTCCCGAAGGACTTGTATCTTGGTCCACGGCTTAAAGTCCCTCCCGAAGGACTTGTAACTCGGGACCCACGGCTTAAAGTCCCTCCCGAAGGGACTTGTAACTCGGGACCCACGGCCTTAAAGTCCCTCCCGAAGGACTTGTATCTTGGTCCACGGCTTAAAGTCCCTCCGAAGGACTTGTAACTTGGTCCACGGCTTAAAGTCCCTCCCGAAGGACTTGTATCTTGGTCCACGGCTTAAAGTCCCTCCCGAAGGACTTGTAACTCGGGACCCACGGCTTAAAGTCCCTCCCGAAGGACTTGTATCTTGGTCCACGGCTTAAAGTCCCTCCCGAAGGACTTGTAACTCGGGACCCACGGCTTAAAGTCCCTCCCGAAGGACTTGTAACTCGGGACCCACGGCTTAAAGTCCCTCCCGAAGGACTTGTATCTTGGTCCACGCGCTTAAAGTCCCTCCCGAAGGACTTGTAACTCGGGACCCACGGCTTAAAGTCCCTCCCGAAGGACTTGTATCTTGGTCCACGGCTTAAAGTCCCTCCCGAAGGACTTGTAACTCGGGACCCACGGCTTAAAGTCCCTCCCGAAGGACTTGTATCTTGGTCCACGGCTTAAAGTCCCTCCCGAAGGACTTGTAACTCGGGACCCACGGCTTAAAGTCCCTCCCGAGGACTTGTATCTTGGTCCACGGCTTAAAGTCCCTCCCGAAGGACTGTAACTCGGGACCCACGGCTTAAAGTCCCTCCCGAAGGACTTGTATCTTGGTCCACGGCTTAAAGTCCCTCCCGAAGGACTTGTAACTCGGGACCCACGGCTTAAAGTCCCTCCCGAAGGACTTGTATCTTGGTCCACGGCTTAAAGTCCCTCCCGAAGGACTTGTAACTCGGGACCCACGGCTTAAAGTCCCTCCCGAAGGACTTGTATCTTGGTCCACGGCTTAAAGTCCCTCCCGAAGGACTTGTATCTTGGTCCACGGCTTAAAGTCCCTCCCGAAGGACTTGTATCTTGGTCCACGGCTTAAGTCCCTCCCGAAGGACTTGTAACTCGGGACCCACGGCTTAAAGTCCCTCCCGAAGGACTTGTATCTTGGTCCACGGCTTAAAGTCCCTCCCGAAGGACTTGTAACTCGGGACCCACGGCTTAAAGTCCCTCCCGAAGGACTTGTATCTTGGTCCACGGCTTAAAGTCCCTCCCGAAGGACTTGTAACTCGGGACCCACGGCTTAAAGTCCCTCCCGAAGGACTTGTATCTTGGTCCACGGCTTAAAGTCCCTCCCGAAGGACTTGTATCTCGGGACCACGGCTAAAGTCCCTCCCGAAGGACTTGTATCTTGGTCCACGGCTTAAAGTCCCTCCCGAAGGACTTGTATCTTGGGCCACGGCTTAAAGTCCCTCCCGAAGGACTTGTATCTCTGGATCCACGGCTTAAAGTCCCTCCCGAAAGGACTTGTAACTCGGTCACACGGCTTAAAGTCCCTCCCGAAGGACTTGTAACTCTGGCCCACGGCTTAAAGTCCCTCCCGAAGGACTTGTAACTCGGAACCCACGGCTTAAAGTCCCTCCCGAAGGACTTGTAACTCGGGACCCACGGCTTAAAGTCCCTCCCGAAGGACTTGTAACTCGGGACCCACGGCTTAAAGTCCCTCCCGAACGGACTTGGTACTCGGGGACCCACGGCTTAAAGTCCCTCCCGAAGGACTTGTAACTATGGACCCACGGCTTAAAGTCCCTCCCGAAGGAACTTGTAACTCGGGACCCACCGGCTTAAAGTCCCTCCCGAAGGACTTGTAACTCGGGACCCACGGCTTAAAGTCCCTCCCGAAGGACTTGTAACTCGGGACCCCACTACTTAAAGTCCCTCCCGAAGGACTTGTAACTCGGTCCCACGCTTAAAGTCCCTCCCGAAGGACTTGTAACTCGGGACCCCACGGCTTAAAGTCCCTCCCGAAGGACTTGTAATCTGGACCCACGGCTTTAAAGTCCCTCCCGAAGGACTTGTTCTTGGTCCACGGCTTAAAGTCCCTCCCGAAGGACTTGTAACTTCGGGACCACGGCTTAAAGTCCCTCCCGAAGGACTTGTAACTCGGGACCCACGGCTTAAAGTCCCTCCCGAAGAACTTGTAACTCGGGACCCACGGCCTAAAAGTCCCTCCCGAAGGACTTGTATCTTGGGTCCACGGCTTAAAGTCCCTCCGGAAGGACTTGTACATCGGTCACACGGCTTAAAGTCCTCCCGAAGGACTTGTAACTTGGGACCCACGGCTTAAAGTCCCTCCCGAGGACTTGTATCTTGGTCCACGCTTAAAGTCCCCTCCCGAAGGACTTTGAACTCGGGACCCCACGCTTAAAGTCCCTCCGAGGACTTGGTATCTTATGGTCACGGCTTAAAGTCCCTCCCGAAGGACTTATACTCGGACCACGGCTTAAAGTCCCTCCCAAGGACTTTATCTTGGCCACGGCGTAAGTCCCTCCGAAGACTTGTATCGTGGTTTTTTCCAGGGCTAAATATCGATCGATCTCCCCCGGTTAGAACCGCGAACCTAGGGAGTAAGCCAAAACTAAACACTACCCATCGACCGAGGGGTAAGCCAAACAACGTAAACACTAGACCAACCGAAGCCAATATATTTATTCTTGTTTTATTCTATTTATACCCGCTTAAAATTTTAAGTCAATCGACTGCTAGATAGTCGTGCAAGCTTATCTGCAGCTGCTGTTTCTACTGTTTCTTTTGTCTCTATTTTTTAAAAGACAATGAAATTATTTTAGATTTATGGTAATTAACATTTTATTATCA